>JAHHUM010002611.1:610101-939734 GCA_036173005.1 Crenichthys baileyi | reverse complement strand
CTTGAGGGTTTAGACAGATGCCTTCAAATTAAATGAATTATTATTATTAATGTTCACTCAAGCAGGTTTGCTTCTCACAGACTTTTCTTCAGTCTCAACGCACTAAAAAAAACATTTTTGGTCATTTTAGAATAACAACACAGCAAAGGACTGTGGAACAACTGAAATATAAGGATGGGTTGATAACATATCTCTGAACTAAAGTAGTTGGTCTGCAAATCCTGCAGCACCAAAGTTTGCAAAACACAATATTTATGTAACTTCCTCAACCTTCGACCATGCCTGTACTTGGTTTACATATTTATTATTTTGTAGCATAGAAAGCTAAAAGCTACATTTGATCTTTTGTTTTTACTCCTAGATATGCTGCTTCTGTGAAGGATGGTTCTCAGTACTTTGTGCTCCTCATCATCACCGATGGTGTTATCTCAGACATGGCTCAGACTAAGGAGTCTATTGTCAATGTAAGTAAACTGTTCTGCAGCTGACCAAACTTGTCTACTAAAGTTTGATACCCTCATTTTTCTATCTAAAGCCAAAACTGTAAATTTATTTCCAGCATGATTAACCTTCATAATGATTCTACTCCATAGATTTAGTGGATAGAATACAGTAAAATACAGTAAATATGCTGTTTTTTGAACATTTTATAAAAGAAGACCATCGACTCTAACATGAAATTGAAGTTGACCAATGTGACCAATGTTTGTTTTCGGTAACTACTTATAGATTGCATACAGTGCTTATTAGTAACCCTGATGAACGTGTGGGGGAAAAAAACGTGAAAAAAGATCCTCAAATAATTGTTTTCATTGCAGTAACATAATCTCGTCTCTGAAAAATGTAATTTAAGTTAATTTATTCAGTAAGAAAACAAAACACACGAATCCTCTAGGCTGCATGAGGATATGCAGGAGAGTAGTTCTGATTAAAAACCTTGCAACGACCACACAGTAGTGATGAGCTACTAGAACTAGATGCATCAAGAAGAAGAAATAATATGTGTTCAATATATCAGGAAGTTTGGATTCTACAAATATGTTTTGATCCAATCATGTGTGCTTTATACCAGATATTTACATACATTCTATAAAAAGGTATGCAACCATTATTTGTCCCCATCTGGCACTTAATCAGACTAAACCTTGACTGTTTTCAAAGTGCTTTATTTTTGCTAAATGCCAGAAAAAAAAAAAAGCATTATGCGGAAATGGGAAGTTGGAGGATGGGCACAAATGGGTCATCCAAATGGATGCTGTCCCCAATTACACGGCCACATTAGTTACAAAGTGGCTTAGGGACAACGAAGTCAGTGTTTTTAAGTGACCATCACAAAGCCCTAATCCCAGTCCAATAGAAAATGTGTGGCTAAACTAAAACGTTCCACCAGTTCGTTTAGGAGGATCTGGCCAAAGTTCCTGCAAAGTATTGGGAAGCTTCTGGAAGGAGACGCAAACATTTGAGACTAGTTAACAAACTTTAAAGGCACTTCTGCTATAAATTAAGGATATGTCTGTATACTTCTAAATTTGAAGAAAGTCAAAGAAAATCTCATCCTCAGTCAACCTCATTCTGGCATTTAGCAAATTGAATTAATTTGGCAACTCTCATCTGACCTAAAACAGTTTATTGTTTATAAATAATAACCTACATTCCATTATTTAAATGTCATTTTCACCCATGAATGCATTAGACATCTCCTACTCAGGATGTATTTTGGAGTTTTTGTATGTATCTTTTCCCTTGGATTCCCCAGCTTCCTTTGGAGCAGATTTCCGGCTTTAACTAAACCAGCATCCACCAGCGCTGAAAAACCTGTTATTTTCTAATCAGCTTGTTTTGTGGATAATTATCAGCTAACTTTACTAAGGAAATGGAAGAAAATCACACATTGTGACAGTTATCAGTTATTTTTATCCCCCAGAACCAAAAGTCAGACTTTAGAAAAATAAAAGAAGCTGTCAAGAGAAATTATCTTCCTTTCATTTGTTTTGCCAGAAGAGACAATATGCAACAAGGGAGCCTTTACTCTTCTCTTTTTTTATTTGTTGGGTTTGTCTAACAGTATGTTATTCACCCCTTCCCTGTCCTCTCCATCACTGTCAAGTCAAAGCGTGCTCCAGAGGAAAGAGTGTCACGTAGAATACAAACAAAAACGAAGGGGGGGAACTGCAGCCGTTTCTGTAAAGCCAGTGACCCGAGCCTTTGAACGCAGCAGCAAAGAAAAATGGGCTACAAAACATAAAGAGATGATGTAGTGAGAGAGAGGAAAATGGTGGGGAAAAGGACACAGATGAGGTGAAAATAGGAAAGACAAACTGAGGGGAATAGGGGCCTAAAGGGGGCCTTTACTGAGGACAGCAAAAAAATACGAGATATTTTGATAGGATCATCTATCTCTCTCTGCAGCCTGAGGTCAGAACATTACTCAGATACACTGAACACACACACATCATTGAAATCCTCTCTATACACCCTCCAAATGTAATGGCAACTCGTGTCATTTGTAAGCGGTCAGTGACTTCTGGCGCTCTTGTAGATTTTCTTACCTCCAACCTCAGTGACGGTGATGTCTCCACCCACACAGCTCCACAGGAGCATACAAACTGAGTGTGCAATGCAAAACATCATGTCTTTGTTTGTCACTTGAAAAATAAAGAATCAATTTCCTGTTTAAAAAAAAAAAACTAAATAGTGTTTTTAATTGGATGTCACGTTTTATGGGCCGGTATGACAAGATTGAATACAATAGCCACGGTATCACTGTGCATGTTGTTCGGATAGCATTATGGTGATTACATAAGTATTATTTCCAAACAGACTGTAGGGAAATGTATTAGCCATATTTCAGCCAACTGACTAGCAGTGGGCAGCAGCAGGTAAGCAAGGACTAATTTTGGGAAGGGGCGGCACTGTTTTACTCCCTGCTCCATACAGCTTCAGAAAACTCTGGTCACTCCGACATGTTCTCTTTTCTCTTAAAAAAACTTTAAGCTATACAAATAGTTTGAGGGACATTTTTTTTGCAGATTTGAAATCGTTCAATTTTTAAACTCTGGTTCCCTTTGATGAAATATTCCTGGAGTCTGCAAAAAAGCTTCTTTGACTTTGCTTTTTTTTCTACCTCTGTTGTAGGCTTCCTGTCTCCCAATGTCAATTATCATTGTGGGAGTTGGGCCTGCAGAATTTGATGGTAAGCCATACCTGATAGATAAAAAAAAAAGCCTTTGGCGGTTTGACATTTTCAAGCTGTACAATGAGGTTAGAATTCAGCTTCGAGAAATGACTCACGTGCCTGAGTAACGTGCCTCTGTTTTTATGCTTTTTCTTTCTCTCAGCCATGGTCGAGTTGGATGGCGATGAAGTTAGAATCTCGTCCAGGGGAAGGTATGCAGAGAGAGACATTGTGCAGGTAATCAGTTCCTTCTTTATAATCTCAGATTTCATGATTTCAAATCAAACTACATTCTAGGTTACAGCACAGGTGTGGTATTTGGTTTGGGACATTTTCCTTTAAACTGGTCCATAAGTTTTAGATCATCTTTGTAAAGATGTCACTGAATAGTGGCTTCTCTATCCCCTTTCCCTCCTCTCAGCTGATGTTTTAGGTTGCACCATTTCACCTCATTCCTTTGGTTCTTTTTTTGGTTCAGTTGAAGGTATGCTTTTTCTTTAGAAACTGTAATAACATCCAAACCTGTGCAACTCTTCAAGAGTTACTACAGATCTGTTGGCTACTTCTCTGATTAATGCTCCCCTGGTCCACCCTGTCAGTTTTGGAGGACAGGTTTGCAGTTGTGCCGTACTCTTTCCAATTTCAGATGATGTGTCAAACAGAGCTCTGTGAAATGTTTAAAGTTTTTGATATTTAGATATTTTAGAACCTAATAAGGCTTTAGACTTCTCCAGAAATGTATCCCTGATCTATGTTCCTCTGTCCTCGTGATGCCGTTTGTTCACCGATGTTCTCAAATAAATCTCAGAGGCCTTGACAAAACAGCTACATTAATACTGATTGACATATAGCTTGACTGGATTTTATTTAGGTGTATCAGAGTAAAGAGGTCTAAACACAAATAGAAGCAACACCTTTCCTAGTTAGAGTTGTTGAAATGTTTAAAAACCATGTATCCTTGATATTGTTTTGGGGTCAATATGTTTTTCCCACTTTGCTTCCCTACTTCATAATATAATCAGGCGTCCATGAGTGCCCTATTAAAGTGGACGAAGAGAGACCCCCTTTTTTTTTTTCTCCTTCCTTTTATCTATATCTCCTTTTAGTGTTTCTCCAATGGAAAACATCACTAGTAATTCTACTCAGATTCATCCTACATACGGGCGTCAGTGAAAACAAAAGAAATGCAAACATTCACACAGAGCTGTTGGTTTGACTGTGACTCAGTGAAAGTAAACCATGACCTATATGTCACCACTGTCATGCCGCGCTGCCCGGCACCCTGTATAGCCACACGGATGCTCATTAGCTAGCTTTTTAATAAGCGGATGCCCACACAAACACAGTTGCTTCATACAGAGAAAACAAACTACATTTCACCAGTGGACTATCGCTCCAGCTCAGCTTGCATATTATCATTTTGAGCAAGTTAATAACCCAAATGACATGGTAAGGCATGAGTAGCAGAAAACCACTGTGCAAATTGGCTGCATATAGGACCTTATTTCTGCTGGTGAAGACATCTAATAAATAAATAGATCTTTTTAAACTGTGATATGTGTCATGTGTGAACTTTTCTTTCTTGCCGTTAAGGCAACAACGATACAGCAAATGTGCGGTAATTCTTTAGGGAATCACAATGAAAACCTCATGAGCTTGTCTGGACAATTTTAAATTAGTGCCTGTTGTGAGGTGAAGTGACACTCAGGGTTAGATTATTGGAATTACAAACCTCTCCTGCTGAGTCTTGGTTTCCACTTTATATTTGTGTAAAAAAATTTTATATTTATATAGCACCTCAATAAAACATCAATTAGACATCCAATTTTGAGCCGAATACATTGGCTGGAACTACCATGGTCTTTTTGTTTTTCTGTGCAAATGGCCAAAATAAGAAAAGTCCCAACTGAAAATGATATGAATAATTTGCATACTATGGGTTTTGTTGCTTTGATAAAAGTACACTGCATTGAAATGATAAGAGAAAGTCAAGAAAAAAGAACTCCAGGTTTTCTGGAAGTTTTTTTCCAGATTAGCAGAGCATAACAACTGAATGCTGCTTCTCCATGTTTGGTTCTGATTCTGGGGATGCAGTGAAGACTTGAACCAGAAGACCTGGGTGGTCTGGAAGGTTGATACACAACAACTCTCTATTGTATTTTGGTGCTTAGCCACTTACTGATTTATGAACTAACAGACATATTTTAAAGTCTATTCTCTGTGACACAGGGAACCAGTGTAAGGACTTTACAACTGGGGTGATGTGCTTTACTTTCTTAGTTTTAGTGACGATGCAGGGAGCAGCGTTCTGGATCAGCTGCAGGTCTGCTTGTCTTTTTAGGCACACCTGTGAAGACACAGGATTTTGGGCCTGATTAGGGGTTTCTAGCTGTTATAACTGAAGCTGTGTGGTGACTTTTGAAGGCTCTCCTTTGGTTCAAAATTATTACTTCATTTTTGTTTTTATTCAACTATGGCACATCCCCACATTGATTTGTTCTGTGAATCTGTCTAACCCTTGAATGGGTTCATAGTCACCTGGTGACATTGTAATGTAGAGCTGTGTGTCATCTACATAGTTATGGTAACTTATCATTTGTTATAATCTGAGCTAGTAGGAACATGTAGACATTCAATAGGAAGGGCCCCATGTTTCTGAACTGCATTTTTTTTTTATCTAGAAAGCAGTGATGTTTGCTAGCTGCCTTTGATAATGAATAAAGTAGAACAAGAGAAAATAAATGCTACGTAACAAAGATTCAGCCAGCTATTCCAATTCCAATTTGTAGAACCACTTTCTGCTACGTTTTTTGGAGAATGTTTCAACCATGCAGTCTTGCACATGCAACGGAAATTTTACCCGTTCTTATTTGAAAAATAGATGGATGCTCCGTCAGATTGGATGGAGAGCACCTGTGAACAAAACTTGTCAAGTCTTGCCACAGACCAATGCTTCTTCTTATTGCTGTCTTTCAACAAAGGCTTAGTTTTGCCACTCATCCAGCCTGAACTGTCTGTTTGTTGGAGCTTGACTTTGATAGCTATTAATGTTGTTGAAAGTTTGAGGAATTAAAAATGTGTCTTTAAAGTAACTTTTTGTTCCTTTTCCCTTCCAGTTTGTTCCATTTAGAGACTACATTGACAGAAGCGGGAACCACATATTAAGCATGGCCAGGCTTGCGAAAGACGTACTGGCTGAGGTCCCAGACCAGTTCCTTTCCTACATGCGGACCCGGGGGATAAAGCCTTCGCCAGCGCCACCTCCCTACACACCACCAGGACAGCCAGTTCAAACCCAGATATAAAGAGCAGGCTGTAAAAAGTTGAAGTCTTGCAGTCCGGTGTTCTCAGAACCTAATGCGCAAAATACTTCCATCTCCTTAACACCGCTCTCCATGCTTTGCCGTCATGGATGACAAGGGTTTTTCTCATGGTCAGGAAGTTGCACGTCAGGACAGGAAAGAGGTGCTTTAGAAGGAAAACTCAGCAAGAGTCTGTTTACTTCCACTATCAAGCATTCCTATAATTGTCTGGATTTTGATAGGAAGTTTATTCTTTTTCTTCTACTGTGTATGTATGTGTGTGTGCGTGTGTGTGTGTGTGTGTGTGTCTGTGTCTGAGCGAAACCTAGAAAAGCTTTGGAGAGAGCTGATAGTCAAACTGTGCACAGATAACAGTAGTAAAGACAAAAGGAGGGAAATAGTCTAGATTTCTGATTGGAAAAACTGTAAACAGAATGTCTCCAGACAAAAAACAAATCACTTGATCTTCTGTAAAAAAAAAAAGGAAACTTTAAGGAAATATGTATCTTCTTTCTCTTTTCTCTATGACTCATTGTTTACAGTAAATGCTAGCAAGGATTTTTACTGTTGATACTTTTATATGCATATAGTTTCACCATGAAGGTTGTAATACTTCCTATTTTCCTGGCATTTATGTCAGGTAGCTGCAGTGCAGGTCCTGGTAGCCCTTCTGTACTGTACCGTACTGTGCTGTACCGTACTGTACTGTAATCTGGTGTTTGTATTAACATTTTGCATGCGTGTAGCCTCAGTCAAGTGCATGCAGATAGTGGCCCTGCACTACCTCTTTTATCCATACATGCGTTTGTGGGAGGTAAATTCAGTGTCTCGTACTTAATTTCTATTCCTTTGTGCCTCTCGCTCTTTTAGTAGCTGTGTTTCCATCCAACTTATTTTTCTCTTCTATTTTGCCTCGCTTTACATATAATTAATTAGTATTAGTAATAAAACTAAATCAAATGCATACATAATTCCCTAATGTGTTTTGGAATTTTTAGCATTATAGACTCAGCAATGTGATGCACAGCTTTTCTCATCTTCAGAGTCCAAAAAAAGGCTGAAAATGTTGCGATTATAACTTGTGATGTTTTGTGCACCACTCAAACCCTTTACAACATACACTTAGGTTGTAAATGCAACGCGAGGGGCAACCGTTACATGGATTCCACCCGTAAATATTTGGAAGGTAATGGGATTGTAATACAAAAATGTTTCTTGGCAAAATTTAGTGGTTCACTAAAGAAAATGAAAACGATTCTCAATTTTGAAGCTTAATTTTTAACAAATAAACGAAAAAACTGCTCTAAAAGCTGCATGTTTTTTAGTACTGGGCTGAAAAGCATTGAAAAGTTTATGTGCAATAGAAAATGACGAGAATGATTTGGGTGCAATCCCAACCAACATTGCCACGTTTTCCCTTTAACATTTTTTTGTTTGAAATGCTCACAATACATTGATACTATTATAAAATGTTTTAGTATCAAAGCATTTAGTCATTAATAACCTATAAAAATAATGTTAGTAATAGTACGTATATGACATCTTTAATTTAACAAACCTCTGAATACAAATATAATTCTTTCAAGCAGTTTGTTTCTTGAAAAATTTATATGTGGAGTTTCCACTACTGTAAATAATGGAAATCAAAATAATTAGTTCAAACCCCTACCAAAGCATGCACAAAACTCAAAAGCGCAGTAAACTTTGACATATTAGTCATTAGTCCCATATGATAATATTACTAGACGTTTCTTATGGGAAATATTAATAAAGCACTAATATTGAATATGAATATAGTTTCCTTTGGGGCACCTACATTTCTGATATTATAGCAGTGAATGGGAAAAAGAGGTGGGTGTATTAAAAAAGGTTATTTTCTGTACTAGATCTATAAGCTAAGACAACGCCCACAACTTTCGCTATCTCTGGCACCATATCAGTCAATATCTATACAAGTGCTGGCAGCTGTTTCTAGGCTTTCAATTAAAAAGTAATCAGTCTGTAGACACACATTTATTCTGTCTGTGCTTCAAAATACTGAGGAAAAGGGCCAACACATTATTATTTAACTTATGATGTGCAGAGAAGCTTTGCATGTTTTCCTGACATTACACACACCTCTCTAATGGCTCTGGGAGTGCCGCTCCTCCACTGTCTTTGTAGCATGCAGAGAAAAAGAAGGGAAAATTCAGTACAGGAGATGCAATACGCACGTAGCAGCAACATTTGGAGCCTACTGGCGAAACAGAACCACAATCAGCACAAATCCTGCACATTCCTGTGCATGCTTTTACTCCATCCACCCTTCTACAAATTGTGAGACATTCACCAGCTGTTCAAGTCCTAAAATATTTTTATTCTGATGTCTTCATATTTAGTTCCAGTGTAAAATGAGTTCTTGTATTTCAAATATGGCGGCGCTGTTGACGTCTCAAACTGCTAACCATACAGCATCTAGTTATTCTTTTGTCATTTGTTCTAAAGCTAGTAGTAGCTGTTTTACATCCAGGCCTCATACATTTTTAAGAGCATCATTATTAAAAACACAATCACTATTTTTACCATCCCATTTTTGTATCTTTTGAGCTAGCATTGCTTCTCTTGTCAAACTAAACAAAGCTGCTAGCATATTGTAAATTCTTTCTTTTGTTGTAGCCAGCGTTTTTGTTTCGGTTTGCCCCTAATTTCTAAAGTCCAATATTTCCGAATTAATAAAGATTTAATGCACTTGGAACATTTTTCAACAACTCAAAATTCTATGTAGCATTATTGACTGTTGCATGGAAATATAGCTACTATCTTTATTTGTTTGTCTTTTTCCTCCCTAGCTACCTTGGTAATAGTACGCCCATGTGGTCAGGGGTTTCATGTCATTGTGTTCTTGCGCCGCATTCCTTGCCCCATCTTTAACAACGCAGCAGCTGCTCTCAAACTAAATGCTGTTTGAGCAAAAAGAGCCCAGTGGTCAAAAATGCATTGAAAAATTTAATTATCCTATTGTGTGTTTTCTGGTTCTTTGTAGTGTTGGCGAGCATGTACGTGTGTTTGCTAATTTTTAGTACACATATAGCTTTGATACGACTTTGTACACAAGTTTTAATATTTGTATTTATATGTGCCATCGTTTGTGTGAGTTGTGTTATCCACCGACAACATCCGATGAATTAACACTGATGTCTTCTATTTTTGTGACGAGTGTGGATTGCCTGGGGTCTGATCAGTGCTGTCATGAAAAGGGTATTAGTGATGAGTGAGAATGAAAGATTAAGTGAAATAACATAGTAGCACCTGAAACATTTTAATGTTACTAAATATTATTTAGGTTTGGAGTTGTATTTTTCCTCATTCATTAGTTGTTATAAAACCCAACTATGTAAAGTGATGTGAAAAAGATTTTCCATCACAGATTTCTAAAGTTTTTGCTTTTTTTGTCACACTTTTTGTCATTGTTTCAAATCATCAAAATGATTTTAATGTCAGAAAAAGAGTAAATATAAAATGCTTGATGATTTCAATTATTAAACAAACTAACCTGGTCTTATGTGAAAAACTAATTGCCCCTTAAACCTATGAGCGAATTGTGCCACCCTTGGCAGCAGCAACTGCTATAAAACATTTGTGGTAACTGGTAGTGACTTTTTTACATCACTGTGGAGGAATTTTGTCCCATTCTTCCTTACAGAATTGTTTTACTTATGAAAACACTTGGCTGTTTTTGAGCATGAAGGCCTGTGCAAAGCCATACAAAAGCATCTATTGGCTTTGAGTTTGGACGTGACCATTCCAGATTCTTTTTTTACTTGTTAGTATGGATTCTTATGTGACCTCCTAGATCAATCAGCATTGTGCTCTTTGAGTAATTTTGATAGGCCGGCCACTCCTGTTAAGGTTCACCACTGTTCCATATTTTTTCCATTCGTGATTTCTTTGGAGTCCCAAACCCTTTCCAGACTGATTACCCCAACACTCTTTGACTGATCTTTAAATTTGTTTGATGATCTAGCAAATGCTTTTCCACACCACTGTATTTTGTTGCTCTTTATTAATTGTATTTGAAACCAGATATAGTGAGAACTCCAAACTGGAACACAGGATATATTTAGGGTCTCTACTTCTAAAACAATTTGTAACAAGTAATTGCATTTATACATATTTTATGTAGAGTTAGTATCAAACTGTGATGAAAGGATGGGTGGATAGAGTAGCATCATTTTAATTGTCTTGCTGTATTCCAACAAGACAATTAAATGTTTTAACATACTGTTAAACTGAGAAACATAGGGTAAAAGTCCTAATCAAATCTTTAGGATAAATTCAATCGTTTTGGCTTTTTGCAGGTTATGCAAAGTGGGAGTCTTAAAAACTGAAAGTACAACCCAGACCTGACAGTACACCACACTATTTAGTCCTATTAAAAAAAAAAAGATTTGTAACCTTTATTACCAGACCTACAATAGTTGCCTCAGAGCCCCAAACCTTTTTGACATTTTTCACTCTCTTGCAAAGTATGGTCACTGTTGTAGTTTGGCTGACACAACTGTGTGAATGTGTATTTGGTGGCTTTGCACAGCTGCTGTGTTCAATGCTTAGCTAGTCACATCATTAGGACAGCAGGTCAATATGAGGAGCTCATTATTGAATCAGATGCACTGTAAAACACAAACACTTAAACTGCTAACTAATCCTACACTGTGGGATTTACCACAGGCTGTATTTATTGTATGGACAACGATGTTTCTGATGTTTGCATGTAACACTGCACTCGGTAGAGTACAGGTATTTCATTGATTATAAATTCAGCTGTAGATTAAATTTGAAGTTTCAGAGGAAGCTAACAGAACCATAGAGGCAAATGTAAACAGCTTTTTGACAACCTCAGTGTTGTCATTATTTTCATTTGGAAAATTCAAAACCCTAGTCCAAGTCATGCTAAATAAGCAACTCAAGTCCACCTTTAGCCACGTTTTTGTATTCTTGCCACAAAGTTGAACAACCGCCTTGCATTTTAATGGCGCAAGACAGTGGTTTCCAGAACGTTAAGGTAATCCCCTGTGGGTTACGAAGGAGGAAATAATCACTTGCATGAGCGTTACTTGTGTAAGGCATGTATACCACACACAATTAAGGCCACTGTAAACCTTTTGGGAGTTTTTCATGCAAAAAAAGGATGAATTCTGGAGTCCCATGGCAACTCCTAACTTAACAACCTTGGTCTCTTGGCACAAATTTGGTTTATTTACTTATTTACTTTTATTTAGAAAAATACAAACACAACAGATTACATCAGTTATGTTCTTCCAAAACTTATGTTACCTAAAACCTGACTGGAAATCCACAAGATTTGATATTTTAAAGACTGAAATGTTTTACGGGTCGACTAATAAATAGGCCTGAGACTCAAATGGTTTTCATGTGAAGTTATCTCTTCATCTTTCAGTTCATTTTACTTGATTTGCTCATATTGTCTATGCTGCCAGTTAATTCCTCTTGGTTCTCTTGGATATCAGTATATATACTTTTTAATCATGGTGCCACAGCTCATTAAATCTGCCTATTCATGAAGCCAGAAGTGTGTTTATGAAAGTGTGTGTGTGTGTGCATGAAAATTGTGTGGGCGAGTGTGCATGAGGCACATTTCTAAGAGAAGAGTTTTTTATTAGATCAAGTAAGGTGTTAACAACACGTAAGATTTTTGTTTACTAAAGATATCCAAATAATATGTTGTATACTTGTCATATCTTCTAAACGACGTGCACTATGTTTGCATGTACAGTTTTACAAAGGATGCACCAGTTCCTTTTGTTGAAAACTGAGTGTTTTGAAATCTACAGATTATCTATATGAGGGATTAACTGTACAAAATGGCCTTAAATCTTTCACTGACTTTCTTGGAATTGTGCGATGCCTTCTTCAGAAAACCGTTTTATTGAAACGATTTGATCAGTATCAATTTTGTGTCAGTGTTTCTATTGCTTTCCTGTGTTTTCTTTGCACAAGTTCAGTTCTTGGATAAAATCTATATATCTTGTACTTTTTCTGAACTCGTGATTGATCAGATAAAGCATGGCGAAGTACTGATTGTCTGATTCTACATAGATGACTATTTCTGTATTGAACTATGGATTTTTAAATAAATATTCATATTGAACTTAATTTGCTTTACCTTGTAGTGGTCCAGATTGTTTTCAATATTTTACACTGCTTTGTTTTTTATGTCTTCCTATTAAAATGTATTTGAACAAACACACACATACAGTGGGGAGAACTTGATTTGATACCCTGCCCATTTTGCAGGTTTTCCCGCTTGCAAAGCATGTAGAAGTCCTTAATTTCTATCATAAGTACTATTCAACTGAGTGACAGAATCTAAAACAAAAATCCAGAAAATCATATTGTGTGATTTTTAAGTAATTAATTAGCATTTTATTGCACAACATAAGTATTTGATCACAGAATAACAGTAAGAATCCCGGCTCTCACAGACCTGTTAGTTCTTCTTTAAGAAGCCCTCCTGTTCACCACTCATTACCGTTATTAACTGCACCTGTTTCAACTCATACTTGTCGTCTTCTGCTTTATCCGGGACCGGGTCGCGGGGGCAGCAGGCTCAGTAGAGACACTAAGACGTCCCTCTCCCCAGACACCTCCTCCAGCTCCTCCGGGGGGACCCCAAGGCGTTTCCAGGCCAGCCGAGAGACATAGTCCCTCCAGCGTGTCCTGGGCCGTCCCCTGGGCCTCCTCCCGG
Source organism: Crenichthys baileyi (assembly GCA_036173005.1). NCBI lineage: Eukaryota > Metazoa > Chordata > Actinopteri > Cyprinodontiformes > Goodeidae > Crenichthys > Crenichthys baileyi. The sequence continues at coordinate 926,512 of JAHHUM010002611.1, read as the reverse complement.
CGGGACGTTCCTGGAACACCTCCCGAGGGAGCCGTCCAGGAGGAATCAGTTATAGATGCTCCTCTCGTTTTGGAGGAGCAGGGGCTCTACTCTGAGCTACTCCTGAGGAAGCTCATTTCAACCGCTTGTATCCTGGATCTCGTTCTTCAGTCATGACCCAAAGTTCATGGCCATAGGTGAGGGTAGGAACGTAGACCGACCTGTAAATCGAGAGCTTTGCTTTTTAACTCAGCTCTGTCTTCACCACAACCGACCAGCACAGTGTCCCCATTACTGCGGCAGCCGCACCAATCCGTCTGTCGATCTTCCGCTCCATTATCCCCTCACTGAACAAGACCCCGAGATACTTGAACTCCTCCACTTGAGGCAGGAACTCTCCTCCAACCTGAAGAGGGAAAGCGGACCTTTTCTGATTGAGAACCATGGCTTCGCACTTGGAAGAGCTGATCATCATCCCAGCCGCTTTAGACTCAGCAGCGAACCGCCCCAGTCCATGCTGTAGGTCTTGGCTAGAGGGGGCCAGCAGGACCACGTCACTGCAAAAAGAAGAGACGAAATCCACTGGACCCCAAACCAGATCAGACCCCATCCGGCCCTTGGCTGCGCCCACTGGGGTATGGCCTCACGTCTCTCATTCGGGGTTGGCCTGGCCGGATCCCGTAAGGAGCAACCCGGCCACCAGGCGCTCTCTGGCGAGTCCCGGCCCCAGGCCTGGCTCCAGGGTGGGACCCTGGCGCTGCTGTACCAGGCAATGTAACGTGCCTCGATTTTGTTGTCCTCATGAAGGCGCCTTGAACCGATCTTTGTCTGACCCGTCACCCAGAGCCTCTTTGCCATGGAAGACCCTGCCAAGGGTATTTAGGCCCTAGACAACATAGCTTCTAGGATCATTCGAGCACACAAACCCCTCCACCATGTTAAGGTGGAGGTTTAAGGAGGGGCTGTTTGAACCCCTGTTTGAACTCGTTATCTGTATGAAAGACACCTGTCCACACACTCAATCAAACAAACAAACTCCAACCTCTCCACAATGGCCAAGACCAGACAGCTGTGTAAGGACATCAGGGATAAAATAGTAGACCTGCACAAGGCTGGGATGGGCTACAGGATAATAGCCAAGCAGCTTGGTGAGAAGGCAACAACTGTTGGCGCAATTATAAGAAAATGGAAGACGCTAAAGATGACGGTCAATCTCCCTCGGTCTGGTGCTCCATGCACAATCTCACCTCGTGGGGCTTTAATGATTATGAGTACGGTGAGGGACCAGCCCAGAACTACACGGCAGGACCTTAATGACCTGAAGAGAGCTGGGACCACAGTCTCAAAGAAGACAATTAGTAACACACTACGCCGCCATGGATTAGGCCTGTCTGAAGTTTGCCAATGACCATCTGGATAATCCAGAGGAGGAATGGAAGAAGATCATGCGGTCTGATGAGACAAAAATACACCTTTTGATCTAAACTCCACTCGCCTTGTTTGGAGGAAGAAGAAGGATGAGTACAACCCCAAGAACACCATCCCTAATGCGAAACATGGAGGTGGAAACGTCATTCTTTGTGGATGCTTTTCTGCAAAGGGGACAGGACGACTGTACCGTATTGAGGGGAGGATGGATGGGGTCATTTATCAGGAGATCTTAGCCAAAAACCTCCTTCCCTCAGTAAGGGCATTAACGATGGGTCGTGGGTGGGTCTTCCAGCATGACAAGAACTACAGGAAACGTCTGATATTTGTAATGCAAACAAAGGCTTCTGTAAAATGCTAATTAATTACTTAAAAATCACACAATGTGATTTTCTGGATGTTTGTTTTAAATTCCGTCCTTCACAGTTGAAGAGTACCTATGACATGCGTTGCAAGTGGGAAAACCTGAAAATTTTGGCAGTGTATCAAATACTTCTTCTCCCCACTGTAGATATAGAACACAAGACATGTTCATATAACCAAGCTTAATGGTGTTGTCAGTTCAGTTTTTGCAACTTTTTCATGTTTTAAGAAATTTATACTTTTCACCTTGTGCCTGATTCATGCAATTTGATGCCCCGTCACACAGTAATACACAAATATGGAGTTATTATCTGATGGGGGTTGATGAAGTTCTTCATTACCATTAAGAAAGCTCAGCAAGAACTTTGACAGGCACTGAGATTCATTTTCCCAATCCGAATTGTCTTTGTCAGATTTTTATGACACCCCCAACATATATTTTGCTGATAACAAGATCTGAATTTCTTCATAACGTTGCAAAAGTTGTTTAAATGTGGGGAACTTTTTGATTCATCTGAGAAGAAGGTTACTCCTCTGAAGGTCTGACAAGTTAGCTCATTCGTGACCAACGTGTGGGTCCTTCAGCTAGTGCCATTTATGGTGGCTAAACCACGCAAGCTGTTTTCTGCATGCAAATTAAAATAGATTGATAGACGTCAGCTTTTAGGTTTTCAGGATTTGTGCATAAAAAATATTTTTTTAAATGTATAAAATTCTTCATAAACACCTCGTCCTAATGCTAACAAAAAATATATCAAGAAAGTTGTAGTTGTTATGCCCGGCATTTTTGTAGCGATGTTACACAGTCACTGAGAAAGACCAAAAACAAAGAGGAGCATACCCCTAAAGTGTCTTTTAACTCTCGTCAGATGAGCTTCAGATTAAGGGTTTGCATTGAGGTGGGGACATGACGTCATTTTCAAAAAGCATCATGGACGTCTCTCAGAAAAGGGAAGGATTGGGTTATATGAGACCCAGTGACCATGGAGCCAATAGTGTTGAGCGAGATTAGAATGCGTTATAAGGGTACAAACTGCCCACAGTTAACTTCAGTATCAAATACAGAACCGGTGGTATCATTGCAACCCAATTCAGAGTGCTTACATTATGACTACAAGGTCACAAAAACAACATACTTTTTAGTTTAATAAAATATATATAATCTGCCCGTTTTCCTACGTTTAATTGCACTTTTCATTGGCAGTTTACTCCTGGTCCAACATCTAATTTACCTCATAAAACTTTCTGCAAATGCTTTCCAATTAACACAACAGTTTCTATATTGGTGTTCAGCTTCAGTTATCCATATTATCATCTGTTTGCATGGTGACTTTATTAACCTTCCATTGCAATATCCCTGAATGTTCCAATCAGTGGTATTTCTTCAGCTCACTTTCCATTTGTTTCCACCTTCATAACAAGCAATGATTTGTCACATTCTCTGTGTTGGCTATCTGTCCTCATTCGATCAGTCATTTTGTCAGCAGCTGGTTATGCATACATATAGGCTTATGAATAATTTATCATTTTAAAGAGCAGCATGGAGAATCTTTTAAAAGAACAGCCAAAATTTTACAAATCAGTGTCGCCCTCCTTGCATCTCAGCATTCTTGAAATTGCTGAGTTACATTATTTTAAAGGAGCTGGACCTGCTGGGCCATGCTCTGTAAATATATGTCAACATCATCCTGATAATAAAGCAAGCTGATGTTGACAGATATAATCAAGTGCTTTCCAAAGCGCCCCTGCTATTCCCAGAGGGCCCCACTCAATCAGCGTCATTCCTCTCCAGTGTAATAGATAGATGTCAGGTGAGGGACTTTGGTATTCTTCTCCCTCCTCGTGTGAATGCACTCATACATTTGGAAAGCAGACAAAATTGGCTGATGAATTTGCTTTATTAAGGATCCGTCATTTGCAAAACAAATTTGCTTAGCTGGCTTCATATTTGGACTGATAAAAATCCAGACTGAAATCATGGATGCATGAAGTGAAATCAAATTATAGCTCTCCTAAGGTTTGACAAGTGGCATGTGAAATAAGATGGTGGTAATGGAAAAATGTCCACTTCAGTTTAAGTTAAATACTTTTTTGTTATTTTATGCAGTGGTTTAATACTTTAGGAAATCTGTCAGTTACATTTCAGAGAAAGCAGCAGTCAGACATTTAGAGAAATTGTCTCATTGGCTGCTGCTCTTCTTAAATATGCATCAGTTGCCTTGTTCACAGCTCACAGATTGTGGACTGCCGGTTCCAGCAATATTAACACTTTTACATCATTTGTTAGAAAAACTAAGAGCACCTGGTACAAATTCACAATTTATTTGCAGCCTTAGAGTCTCAAAAGGTAGAAAATTCCGCAATGCTTGAGAAAGCTGAATTTTATTGTTTAACAGATCAGTTATTTTGATATCCCTGTTGGAAATTTGTATTGGGGATACCTCTGGTAATATTGGAAGACAAATATGAACATTTAAATGATTATGCATGTTACTGCAGCTGTTTCAGTCTATTTATGCTTCCCTGTGACTGGGACTAAAGGCTGACTGGAAATATCACCCATTTGTTTTGCAGCTCAGATCAGCAGCAAAATAAGCCACACATATTGGTGTGAAAAGAAAACAAAAATATGACAGTTATATGATGTCAATAATTCAGACTTACAAAAACTAATTTAGTTTTAAATCTCTGTGTGTTTTTCTAGTAATAAAGTGCCTTGTAAAAGTATATACACCTCTAATACGTTCCCACATTTTTTTCACAGTACAACCACAACCTTTTATGTGATAAACACAAAGTAGACCATAATTGTGAAGTGTGTTAAGCCCTCTTAAGACAAAGTGGGAGTTTCAACTGTCTATAGCAGGTTTAGTTCCATTTGGTTCTAGGCACATCTGTGGACCAGCCGATATACCTCCTGTCTGTATGCTGACCCGTAACTGTCCTGGATCAGATCAATAACAGTGTTGTCATCTGCAGACTTCAGGAGTTTCACAGACAGGTCTGCTGAGGTGCAGTCATTGGTGTGCAGAGAGGAGTGGGGAGAGAACGCACCCCTGAGGGGCCCTGGTGCTGATGCAACTCAAGCAGGAGAAGATGCTCTCCAGCCTCACCTGCTGCTGCTGGTCAGTCAGAAAGTTGGTGATTCACTGACAGGTAGAGGCCGGCACTGTGAGCTGGGTGAGCTTCTGGTAGAGAATGTCTGGGTTGATGGTGTTAAAGGCCAAGCTGAAGTCTACAAACAGGATCCTGGCGTATGTCCCTCGGTGGTCGAGGTGGTCCGGGAAGAAGTGTAGACTCAAATTGATTGTATCATCTGCCGCCCTGTTTGCCCGGTAAGCAAACTGCAGGGGGCCGGTGATGTCTTTCGGGTGCTTAAACACCAGCGCCTCAAAGGATTTCATGACCATGTCTGAGCAACAGTCCTGTAGTCATTTATTCCTGTGATGGTGCATTTTTTGGGGACTGCAATGGTGGAGCATTTTAAGCAGGGGGGAACCTTACACAGCTCCAGAGACTTGTTAAAGATATGGATGAAGCTGGGAGTTAGTTGGTCAGCGCAGATTTTCAGGCAGAGGGGGGGAGACACCTTAAGGACCCAGAGGTTTCTTCCTATTCAGACGATGGAAGACACTATTAACATCTTCCTCTTTGATCTTTAGTGCAGGCAGAAGGAGAAAAGAGGAGGTTGTAGAGTTATTGGTTGGAGATGCAGGTCGGCCCTTGGTGTGAGAGTGAAGTGTGAAAGGCTGTTAATCAAACCTACAAAAGAAACTGTTCAGATCCTCGGCCAGGTGGGGTGTCATGTTAGCCAGGGGGGTAGTGCACCTATAGTTGGTAAGGGTCTGCAAACTCCTCCAAACTGACGTAGTATCGTTAGCTGATAAGCTGTTTTTTATTTTCTCACTGTAGGATTTTTTAGCTAGTTTGATCTTCTTTGTCAGTTTGTTGCCTGCTTATACAGGGCTTGGTCTCCATTGTGTTAAGCCCCATGTTTTTGTAGCTAGGTGCACCTTCAGCTATGCTGAAGTGGCCACTCCAGGCATCAGCCATTCTACATAGAAAGTATTTTGAACAGCAGCTGTAACAATATTAAGAAAAACAATAGTAACAACAATTATTTTGAGTTCTGAATGCCACAGAAATACCATATAAATAATTGTATTTGTAAAACTTAATTTCCTATAAGCAAATTCAACCAATCACAGCAAGTCAGTTTGACCAATCACATTTTCCCCAAACTCCACCCACACCCAAGACATTCCCCCAATCTACTGCTGAGGCCCCTTTTACTTACTTTACACTGATACCCTTAAAACTCAAGCGCTGTCTCTTACCTTCAGAAATCGCCTCATTAGTAAACAGAATCTATCTGTGTGTAATTTAATCTCGGCATAAATCCAGCTGTTCTGTGAACACCTCAGAGAATTGTTAGATAACATTAGTGAACAAAAAGCATCATGAAGACCAAGGGACGCAGCAGACAGGTCAGGGAGAAAGCTGTGAAGAAACTTAAAGTGAAGTTAGGATAAAAAATTTCATCTTGACATTGACATTATTTGTTATACACTATGTGGCAAAAAGGAAGCCATTGTTGAAAGGCATGAAAAGTTCAGACTATGTTTTGCTACATGGCATCTATTTGACATGTCAAACATCTAGAAGTACTGTAGGTATTCTAGCAAGACAACACCAAAACTGCCCGTTTTGGCCTCATGCAAAACAACTGTGTTTCCACAGCACTCTGAACACGCTGGTGGCAGCATTATGCTTTGTGGATGCTTTTCTTCAGCATGGACAGGGAAGCTGCTCAATTAATGAAAAGAGGGATTGAGATCCTGGAAGAAAACCTTTTTGAGGCTGTGAAACATTTGAGATGGGGGTAGAGGATCATCTTCTAGCAAGTCCACAACCCTAAAGATACAGTCAGAGCTACAATGGAACGGTTTAGATCAAAGCCTATTTGTGTGTTTAAGTGGCCCAATCATAGTCCATACCTAAATCCAACTGAGAATTCATGGCAAGACTTCAAAATTGATGTTCACATATTGATGTTCACTGCTTCATCATGAGCTATTTTGCAAAGTAAAATGGACAAATGTGAATCCCTGCATGTGCAAAGCAGGTACAGACAGCAGCTAAGGGCGTTCTACAAAGTAAATTTTGAGAACAATGTAGATGGAAAATAAATTTCAGGAACTAATTTTATGGTACTTCAAATACAACTTGTTTTCTTACAAGGAGAGACTTGAATGCCTCTATGTGAATACCTCGAGTTGCTATAAATAGCTTCATTTTCCCATGGCCCCTGAGGTAGAGGGTGAAGATGAAGGAATTGATTGAGGGTTGAAAAGAGGCAGGGAGAGAAAGGAAAAGGTGCTAATATCTCTGTCAATCAAAGCCAGCCGATGGAGAGAGTTCTTGGAAGGCTTTTTGTGTCTCCATTCAGCATGCTCGTCGACCAAAATTACGATCTGGTAAATCAGCTGATACAAAAGCTTGTGTCAGGTTTTCATCCCTTAAAAAGACTTGACGCCCCAATGTTTGACTAAGTCTAATGAACACCCTGCTCGATGTCTGTCAGCCAGGGTCGTAATTGTGCTCGTCACTTCCTCACACGTCCGTAACTTAGCAACCTGCAACAAAGCTGTAGTTCTTGTTGGGTCCTATTTGAATATTTCTCTAAAATCCAGACAAACGTATGATAAGCGGGGAAGTTGGTGCAACATTGAAAGCAAAGTTGTGTGTTTTTAAAACCTGAAGATAGCATTGTGACCACCAAACGTGGTCCCACGCATCTCTCGCAGGACATCAAACTCTTCCAGGAGGCTCTCTAATGATTTGTATAATTGCGGTTCTAAACACGTTATAATTAATCAAATTAAGCAAATGTTTTTGACCACTCCGCCCACTGAACTCCCACCGCTCACTGAAATAGAACATTTGCATATATGCTGTGATTGTTTTGGGTAGTGCTCAGAGAGATGGCACGTAGGCTCGTTCTCAGTCTAAGATGTACACTAGTAGAGGAAACATATATAACAAACATGAGGTGAAAATGACACTTCTATTTTTATTATGAGCTGTAGGAGTAATATCAGACTCTATTTAATTTCCCTCATCTTTGTTTAACTTAGCTCCATTCAAATGAATTTTAATTTCTTCCAACATGTTGCCCACATACCCTGACATTTAGTCCTTTTCTTTCCCATTATGCAACTCGGTCATCGCTGAGATAAGACCTCTAACACTAGTCTATGTACAGTTTGAAACACAATCCGTTAGAGGGGAAGAAAGCATCTATAGATGTTTGTGAATGAAGAAAAACACTAACAAAACAGCACACAACTCAAATAGTATATGTTTCTCAATTACAGTGCTTTGTCTAAGTAGTCATTCCCCTCATAGCCATGAATAATGTGTTTTATTAGGATTTTAAATGATTGATTGAATGATGATAAATGATTAATATCTGCTTATATAGTGTTTGCATCTCACAGATAGGAATATTTTGAGTTGCTTTAATTTGCTGAAATCAGCCAAAACAACAACCCCATCTTGCAATTTTCCATCATTCTAAGCACTTATTAACTTTTCTACAAACACACAGCGGCATGGCATCAGTCTACCACAGGTAAAAGAGTTACTACTCATAGCAATCAACAAATTCAGCATATCCAAATTATCCGTCTAATTCAGATAAAACATGTCATTCATTTCTCTGCCTCCATGCCTCAACAATGGAACAGTTGTCATGGCATGATGGTAAACACAAGTTATGCTTGATGTTTTTTTCATGAAATAATTGTTTTCTTCTGTTCTGAAGCTCGTTCAGGCTCTCGTGAAGAAGAGGATAGGTTTCAGGGCTACCTCAGGGCCACATGCTCATCCACAATCTGCCCCAACCATTGCAACCAGTCTTGATCATATCAAATTTCACAAATCAGTATTTTTCTTCCACAGTTTTCACTGGTAGAGACTGAAGTCATTTAGAGTTCCATTCTTGCTGCAGTAACATATGGTGTCATATGCGGCTCCGTCTGTTTCCATGTGTACCTGCTTGCTCTTTGTTGAACGACTTATCGAGGCAGCAACTGTGACTATAATCAGATTCTTAATTGAGTGTGTACCAGCAAACAGATCACAGTCAAGCTACATCTTTGTTTTATTTTTAAGTCATAATAGCCGGACAAGATAATCAAATGATGTTTACAAAACAGAAATTATTGTTCGATGATTAAATTTAGTCTTCATTTTGATGCATCAACAAGAAGCAGAACTGCAGAAACATGAATACTCTCTGGATCACCCCAAGAAAGCTTTGTCTCAATTAGAACTACATACGAGGCCATTTGTTCTCCCTAATCTGCCTTTATATATTATGCATCACAGCTGTTTCAGTGTGCCTTGGTGCAATTGTGTGCTTCTACCCCAGAAAGCGATGCATTATGCACCAAGACACAACCCAGATGGATGAGGTGCTCACAGCTCTGTGTGTGTCTGGAGAGGTTGTAATAGGTCAGTGGGGAGTCTGGTGGATTCATGATGCATACTCCAAGAAACTGCTGCAATGTTTGCATTCCCCCAGCCTCACTGAAGGTGTGTGAGGTGCTCTGAGCAGACGTGAGACTATATATGTCTAACGATGTTCAGATGGAAAGCTGACTGACGTACTGTAAAAGGGTCGACCGTGTCGGAGGGAGTTAAAGAGTATCCTAAGGAAGGCATGACTTCACTGCTGCTCTGCTGACTGCAAACGTACAAATAGACACACAGCACTACTGCAATGACTACACCATATGCTGATCTGCTTGAACTTAGACAAATGTGACCTAAGTTGAAAGACATTAAAGTTTTTTAGAATTTAAAAGAAGAATTAGGAAAGAATCAATCACACAAATTAAAAATAGACGATGAAAGAACAATATTGGAAGGACAGTTGCGACTTTTATGCACTGAGCTGCTTACAATAAACAGGATTGCGTTGACTGTTTGGCACTCTTTATGCAAGAGTGGCCAAAAAGAAATGTTTGTTTAAATGCATGCTTGCAGTTTCTGCAGGGTGACAGGAGGGTTGGAGCAAAACTCAAGTTTGGTCTGTATCCGAAATACTATGTGGGATAGAAAACTAATACAGTATATCATCCTGAACATGTAAATCTGACTAAGAATCTGTGGGACTACTTGAAAATAGATGTTCCCAGAAACTTAAATCCAATCTGTTGATGGTCAGAATGCAGTTCTATATATAGAAACTCTAAGACAAGTACATTTATTTATCTTGTTATTATAATTATGATGCATGGATTATTGGTGCTGGGCTGCACGTTGGCACAGTTGGTAGCACTGTTGCCTTGCAGCAAGAAGATCCTGGGTTCAACTCCTGGTCAGGTCTGACTCCTGGTCTGCATGGAGTTTGCATGTTCTCCCTGTGCATGCGTGTGTTTTCTTGCAGGGTACGCCGGCTTCCTCCCACAGTCCAAAAAACATAACTGTCCTTAGGTGTGAATGGGTGTGTGCATGGCAGTTTGTCTTGTGTGTCTCTGTGTTGCCCTGCGGTGGACTGGCCTCTTGGCCATATGCCACTGTAGATAGGCACCAGCTCCCCCACGACCCTGTACAAAAGCGAGTATAGAAAATGGATGGATGGATAGACAATATCTTGTATTTCATTCACCTATTCCATAATAATAAGGATTTTACCCCACTAAAAAACCAAAAAAGGTATGATTCTTTCTACTATCAATCCATCTTACACACCATCTTAGACACTCACACCTAAGGGCTATTTAGAGAGACCAATTAATCCAACATGCATATTTTTTGAATTGTGGGAAGGAAGCAGGAGCACCAAGGGAGAGTCCATACATGCAAGGAGAGAATATGCAAACTCCATGCAGAAAGACCCTGACTGGGATTCAAACCTAGGACCTTGCTGCAAGGCAATGCTGCTTCACCATGCAGCACATCTGTAATTATGTAGCTGCAATATAAGAAATGTATTATAAAGTTTTACGTTTCCTCTGCAGGAAACACCTCCATCCGGTGTGTGTTGCAGTCTTGCAGTACTGGGTGGTGCTTTCTTTCCTCCAGTTTCCAGCTTGGGCCTCCAATATCTTGTCATTTTGGTGAGGATCAGATGCGCAGATTTATATCATGTCATTTCTTTTTGTTCAGTCTATGTGCAGTGTCTTAATGCAATACAACTTCTTCACATTAGTCACCACCTTGCTAAGTGTGAACACTGCCTGTTCTACTTACCGGAGGATGCTTTGTAACCAACTTGTTCTCTGCTCTGTTTTCATCCTTGGTCTTCTGAGATTCTTGTTGGATTTTCGGTTTCCTGTACACCACCCTCTGTTGATTTATACGTTTTATTAAGCCAGGTTTTTGCCGGCAGGACCCAGAGAGGGTCTGTTTTGTCTTTTAACTCAACGGACACACAGTACTGTTAACTTACTCTGTTCTGATGTGCTGGGGATTTGAGCTTTTTCCACTTCAAGAGAAACGAACAACCAAATTTAAAGTGGACTCAAGGGAACCAATCAAGAAAGTGTGAAGTTACAGCTACAAAAGCAAAGAGATTAGCTTTACTGTGACGCCAGAAAATGTGTGGATAAGTAACAGACATCAGGGGAATAAACCTGTTGAAACTATTAGAATAATCTTTAGTTTCTAAGTGCTACAGTGCTGGTAAAGTATTTGCCCCCTTACAGATTTCTCATGTTTTTTTGTGTTTTTTTTGCTTTTTGACAAAATTATCAAAATTAAATGTTGCAGTTCATCAACTAATTTTAGCATAAGACTAAAATATCTTTAGTAAGTACAAAAAGGGAAAAAGCTATTTAAAACAACCACACCCTTTGTGAAAAGTAATTGTGCCCTGAACCTAATTAGTTGTGCCACCCTTGGCAGCAACATCTGCCATTGAATTTGTGATAACATCTTTGTGGAGGAATCTTGGCCTACACTTCTTTACAGAATTGTTTTAATTTAGTCACACTGGAAGCTTTTTTTTTATTTTGTTAGGTACTGACCTTTTGTTTCACTAATTTTAAAAAGTGAGTTGACGGGAAATAGGGTAAAGAGAGGGAGGACGTGCAGTAAACATCAACCGAACCTGCGCTTTATCCCAGCACCACCGCCATGACCCACACTGAAAGGTTTTTAAGCATGAATGGCCTGTTTAAGGTCACACCACAGCATCTCAATTAGATTTAAGTTTGAGCTTTGATTAGGCTACTCCAAAACCTTCATTTTGGGTTTTGAGAGCCATTAACAGGTGGACATCATGGTGTTCTTTGGAACATTGTCCTGCTGTATAAACCAAGGGTGCTTGAGCTTAAAATCACAAACTGATTGCCTGACATTCTTCAGGATCTTCAGCCATAGAGGAGAACTAGTGGTTCCATCAATGACAGCAAGTGACTGTAGACCATCACACCACTACCACTGTTTCGCTGTCAGAACGATGTAGTTTTGTTGATCTTAGTTTTATTCCAGGTGTAGCGAGATGCACACCTTCAAAAATGTTCCTCTTTCGTCTCAACAGTCCACAAAATATTTTCCCAGAAGGCTTGGGGATCATTAAGAGTTTTTTGGCAAATGTTAGATGCACTTTTTTCTGCAATGGTTCTAGCCTTCAAACTGCCATTTTTTTCTCCAGTCTTTCTTTAATGTTGAATCATGAACCCTGACCTTGTCTTAGGAAAGTGAGGCCTGCAGGGTTTTAGATGTTGTCCTCGGTTCTTTTGGATGATTCGATGATGCATAAAGTATTTTTGGTAGGCTGGTTACTCCTGGGAAGGTTCACTTCTGTTCCATGTTTTCTCAATTTGTAGATAATGACTCTCACTGTGATTCGCTGGAGTCACAACGCCTTAGAAATGGCTTTGGAACTCTTTCCCGACTGATAGAGGTCAGTGACTTTGTTTCTCATCTGTTTTTGAGTTTCAGGGCTCTATGTATTGCTTAATGAGATCTTTAAACCTACTTCATGTTGTCAAACAGGTTATTAATATTTGATTTCTTGATTGCAAATTTAGCAAAATGAAACTGAACTTAAAATGTGGCTAATCACAGTTAGTTCATTATTAAACAAGGGCAATATTACATTTAAACACCAGGGTGGTTTAGAGAGCTTTTTCCCTTTAATAAATGCTTTTTGTATTTATTGAGGTCATCTTTTTGTAAAATAAAGATTTGTCATTTGACTTCTAAAAGGGGACAAATACCTTTTCACAGCACTGTAATTGTATTTCTTGCATTTAAGCTTCTTTACCACCTAAACCTGTTTTTTTCCATTCTGATAAAGGTGTAAATCTGTAACATTTACCCTATTTCACTAGCTTACCATCAACAGAAATCCAGAGATAATACTACAGGAAACCAAGCTTTCAGGTTGCCTTTCTCTTGAGCTGTAGTTCTCCAAATGCCACAACACAGCGGCAAGAAGGACTGCTGTGTTTTTTCGTCCTCCCCTAAAGTAAAAATCAATAAAGTGGCAAAAAGGGGAGACAGGAGGCAGGGAGAAAACAGAAAAGCTGAATGTCTGCAGGCTCAGGGGAGCTGAGAGGTACAGTCAGTTCTCTTCTTGCCTTTATTAAGTCTTTTCTTTATATGGGGAAGATATAAATAAGATGGAGAACAAACTGTTTTATAGAGAAAAAAAGGATTTTAGAAGAGCCTACCCTGAATTAACCTTAAAGTTTAGTTTTCAAAGGTACTGAGTTAGAAATGCAGACGTAGATTATTTACTCAAAATATTTCTTATGTTCATTTTAAAAACTCCAGGTGGAACCGCCTGCTTCATCCAAGACTGCCTCCTTGTGACTGATCTGCAACATGGCAGCATTGTTATCTTCAATAGGCTGTGGAAGCTCTAGAATATAATTAAGATTTCAATCCATGTTTCACATCTTGAGAAAACCTTGAGGAGATTTCAATGGTTGGTTCATGGTTCCTTTATATTTTTCATCTCAAAATGTCATGTTTTTTTCAAGACATCTAGGTTCTTGCTCTATAAATAAGAAAGGCTTAGTAGGGCAGAGTAAGGAGATATTTCTACTGTGATCAGGCTTTAAATATAAAGCTGGCAAAGATGGATGGATGATGTGGAAGAACAGATCAAGGAATGAATGGATAAATAATGGAAAAATTGATGAATTAATGGTTGGCGAATAATAAATACATGGAAAAATGGAAGGAGAAATAATGGACATATTGATGGAAGGATGGATAACAGAACTAGATGAATGATAAACAGATTGATAAATGTAAAAATGGGTGGGTAAAAAATAATGGACAAATGGACAGAAGGAGGTATGGATCAAATGATAAATACTGGATGGAGGGGTGACGGATAAATGAAGAGTTTGATAGATGAATAAAGGACAAATACATGGATCAATGAGTGGGTGAATGATGGACAGTGATGGAAACATAATGGAGAAACAGGTGCATGGGTTTTATGATGGACAGATGGATAAATAATGAGCAAAACAGAAGAACAATAGAATAATGGGGGATTAACGAATGGATACAGCTTTTAGACATTGGAATAGAGAAAAAAAAAAGTCTGGACAAACTTCATTTACCTTTTCTATACTTATCCAGACCAGGAAGATACTCAAATCAGATGGAAAATATTCCAGACTCTCCCAGAAAAAAACTGTTTTATTAGTTCTGCATTTCAAGCCCCAAAAAACTAAGGCTCACTATATAGATAAAGTTAATAAACAGCTTGGTTAAGGGCTAAAGCATGCTGAAATTCCTTGGTGGATAAGTAACGGTGACCATGTCAAAGAAAGTGTTTGGGAAACGACATAACATAGATGTTTTTAGATATTTTTTCCTGCATGAACATCACCTTGTTTTGTCCAACACATTTTATTCAAAGTTGTATCAAGAAGTTAACAGAAGTGGACACAGAAAAATCACAAAAACAGTGGCGAAAAAAGGTGTAAAACATAGAGAATCAAAGGTAAACTGTACAATTTCAGAGTGACAAGTGAAAGCAGCAACAAACAAGAGTTTGCACCATTCAGAAACACAAGAACTTCAGGAATCTAAGCAGCTGGAAGCCATCCAAAACCTGCTCTCGCACTAATCCTCCTTTCATTTGGAAACTGTAAAAGAAGAAAAGACAACAACCACTAAGCTGATCTTCAAGCAGGTGATTTCACTAAACCCTTGCATGCCACTGTACAGGTCTGATGACTTATCTACAATGCTAAACTGACTAGAGATAAAAACTGACATTATCAAGTCACAAACGGATAAGGGACAAGACAGAAACTGCAAAACTAATCACGTACACAAATCAGCAAAGACAAAAACATCAGAGTGCAGAAATAATACCAATAATTCACAAGTAAAACCAACTGAACACACAATCACAGGCCCAATAATGGTCATTTCCAGCAGATCTTCATGGCTTTTGTAAATGTAGCAATTCAGGTAGGTACGCAGGTATGGAAAACATTTCTACCCTCAGCTAATAGTCCCAGTAATGTAAAGCTGGAACTTCACTGTTCTTCACTTGGCACAAACAAAACATTTTTGGTCTCTTTATTCAGCTCCGGGTCAATTCACCCCTACGCCGATTCGTACCCACATATTGCCATTACTCATAAACAAAGTCTTCACCTATCTTTTTTTACTTTGTATCTAAGTATTTTCAAGTATGATTGAAGTATATTTCCTGAAAACTGTGTATTTTACCCCATTTGCATTTCATTTTGGTTCTCCTATAAGATAATCACCCTGATTAGACACAAGTCAACATAAATCTCCTAAATGATAACAGTAAAGCAGCAAGTATCATTTAAAACATTTACTGACTGTCATATTTTCTGTGACCTCTCATCTGCAGCAGAAGTAGTCTTTCTTGTAAGTGTAGGAGCCTTCTTTCAGCCAGCTGACCCTGCAGGGTGCAGCAACAAGTTGGATATGGGCAGCGTTGCGTTACTGCTCCTTACCTAAATGCAACTGGATATCAATAACCAAACTGTTGGGTAGAATACAGAAATAACTTGAAATCATCGGTGGCGCTAGCGGGTACAAAAGGTTTCCAGTCAGGTAAGAACTAATGAATGGTTGCTAGGAAACGTCACATGGCAGATGGCTCCATTTTGTGGCAAACAAACAAACATCCAAAAACTAAGAAGGTACAAAATGGTGAACCATCAGTTTCCGTAATCATATTTTCAGCTTGAGTTGGCAAAGAATCCCCTCCGACAGGGTTCCTACTCATTTTCTTTTTCAAAACTCCAAACTTTTCAAGTCTCAAATATCCACATTTAGATCAGCTATATGTCAGAATCTGTAATATTTAGACTTCTCAACTCTGGAAAGGATTATCATATACTAAATACAGATTCTATAAAGCATTGTTTGTGATCTGTGATACATTCAATTAGCCTTTTCTGTAATTTTCAATACTCTGTAGGAACCGTGTCCAGAGTACTTTGCTTCTTCCATTTACAGTAAAAGAAAGAGTGGTTGCAACAAGAAAATGCACAAACTTCACTGTAAAAAAAGAGCTTTTCCAGATGGTAAATACTCTTCCAGACTACAGCACCAGTCTTTTCACTGTATCATGTTGGTATCAGTCAACTTTTCTTGGAATTTGTCACTGACACATACAATTTTTGATTGAACTAATGGGTTTTTATTGAGTTATTAATGCCCAATACTGGTGACGATTTGCTGGATGGACTTGTTCTCTGAATCACCAGACGCCTCTTCACCACATGAACCTCTGTGTGGCTGTGCTGTCCGGCCAGTGGAAGGTCTTGGCGATGAAGATGTAAATGGTGGCGGCGTTCACGGCCGTGTACAGCAGGAACTCGGCGACGAGTCGTGGAAGAGACGGGAGCGGCATGTGGAGACGGTACATCAGGTACGGAACGATGAAGTACCTGAACTCCAGAAGCTTCTGGGGAACCGTGGCGCACAGGAGGCATGCCAGGTAGGCCAGGCTCCAGAAGAGGGAGCGTGACTTGAAGGGGTCCAGGAAATTCCACCCAGCAAAAACGTAAACCGGGACGAGTAGGAAGCGGACAAGCTCGTGCCTCTGGAAGACCTTTTTCCACACGTAGAAGGGGAAGTGACGGTTATCTGCCAGGAGGTACTTGTGCACGAAAGTGAACTTCCAAACTAGGAGCAAAGAGACAGTGGTGACTAGGAGGAAGAAGAAAGGCTGCTTCTTCAGGGCATGGAGGAAGCGGAGGGTGCGGTGGTAGCACAGCGAGACAGGGAGGGAGAAGAAGAGGGAGAAGGAGAAGAAGTAAAAAAGCTGGGGGACATTGAGGCAGGCTTCGTGACTCGTCCTATCACCAACCACTATTCCATCGTTCAACACCATAAACACCAGGAAAGCCACACCCACCACAGCATAAGGCCAGGCCACCTGCAGCACAGCCTTCACATGTCCAGGAGAGGTGAGGAACTCCAACGAGAATACCATCACTTTCTTAGCTCCGCTAAACGACAGTGGCACCTGGGAGGGCGGAGACTTCTCGTCCCTCTTTTTCGTATGCTCTGTCCTCCAGGCCTCGTCCATCTTGGTCGCCACCAGAGTGCTGGCACAAAATGCCACCCAGATGATGTTGGTTTGGCGGAAAAGCACGGAGCAGACGCCAAGCAGCGCCGATGCCTTGTGGCAGCCGTACAGCGTCATGAGGTACGCGAAGAGGATGAAGAAGGTGGATCCGGCGTCCGTATAGTAGAGAAAGTTGAAGAAGTAAAGCACCGGGAAGGTGGACAGAGACAGGGAGGAGAGGACTCGCCGTGAGGTGGTTCGTGTCTGGAGAAGAGATAACATGATGTTAGAGGAGAAGAAAAACAACAACCCTCAACCCTTGTCCTGCTGGTGCCACCTTACCTTCTCCCTGTGGTGCAGCTTGCAGATCAGCAGGTAGATCAGGTACAGGTTCCCACAGTTGAAGAGCAGGTTGATGAAGCGCAGCATGGCCGTGGAGCACACTACGCCACCCGTCAGGTCGGCAAGCCACACCATCGGCTTGATGATGCCCACAGAGACGAGGTAGAGGCCAGGGAGGGTGGTGATCATGGGGTCCCACTGCTCACATTCAGACAAAATCACTTTGGAGGTAAAAATCATCAGTGTTTCAGATCTCTCACTCCAATGAGCCTTCTTTTAAATGGTCTAACCTCTTGAATCAACTGTTCTGGTTGCCCAAAGCTCATGCTGCCCCCTAAAGGGGAAAATATGCAATTGTAGTCATTGTGCCTCAATTATTTAACCAGCTGCTTTTGCATGTAAAGCAGTCACCAGTCCTTTCTGCCCTTTCACATGAGAGCCCATTTTATTTGTAATATTTACTAGTTTCGTATAGATTTTACGCTTTGATACTTTGATACTTTTATTAAGCTGCACTGAAATAAAGAAAAGTTGTTATGAAAGCAATTTTAAACTAAAATTGACTTGATTTTATGTTTTTGTCAATTTTTGTCCTTTTTTTTAGTTGGTTTGCATCTGTCTACACATGAGTTGACTCTGGGTTTGCCCCTTTGCCAATTTCTAACCAATCCATATCTACAAACAAACCCCCTTTTAACTATGTACTTATCCGTTGGATTTAAATAAAAATATGGATACAAGAAATCAAAACACTCAAATCTCATGATCTCAGTTTAACTGTATATTTCTCTCTGGAGACTTTATACTACTCCCTATTTCCATTGCCTGTGGTTCTTATCCCTGGATGGATCAGCTGACTCATTTGAAATATGAGGACACTGCAGAAATAAAATAAAATAAAAATCATACTGAGGCTGGGCTGCCTTGGTGCTTCAGGATCTGAAAGATTGGCCATAACTGATGCAACCATTAGCACAAAATCCTAAAGGGGAAGGTCCAGCTGTTGGTTTCTAACTTGATCTGAATGGCTTAAAATAAAAACAAAATGAAGGTTTTGGAGTGTCCTAGTCAAAGTCCAGACTTAAATCCAACTAAGATGCTGTGTGAAATGTGAAAGCTGCAGTTAGTAGTGTAAAAGTGTTAAAGTGTATCTGATGATCTGAGACATTTAGGTGTGACAATAAAAATGAGAAACTTGAGATTGTAAGGGGGCAAATGTGGAGACACAGCAAATACAGACGGTGTTGAAAGCTCCATGTTTACGCAAACACCTTGTTTATATCGCACGCCGCTCTATACTGCCCACCTGTGGTCATCTTGAAAAAATCTCGCACGCAGTAGCTGCAGTTTCGTGTTTAACTTCAAGCAACGTCTGAATGGTGCTGCAACAGTATTATTGTAGCAATCCCCAATCCTACGGCGAGCTGTTCCTACTGTTCATTTATCCTAATTATGCACTAGATTAAATGCCTGAATGCGTGTCTTTAAATTCACAATAATGTAAGATTTTACGTAGATTCAGCCGTTATCATAATAATAATTAATGATTTATTTGACTGCAATCTGGACTTGTGTAATGATTTGATATGAGGTTTAAAAACACGTGAGCTCACAGCCTCTGCTATTTCGACTAAAGCCTCCACGAGCTGTCACATTATTCTGGTCAAGTAACAAAGGTCCTGCTGTTGGTTCTAACTTTAATTCGACATACAGTGATGGATCCATCCAGAAAGAAAGGGACTTTACCTCGTTGAATTTCCCCTGGCAGTATCTCTGAGCCTGCGGGACGTGGAAGATCTCGTCCATGTAGGGCTCCCTCTGCTCCCGCGTCACTCTGGAGAACAGCAGGCAGGACACCAAGAAGTTGGTGCTGCACAGAGCTGTGAACATGTACCCTTCAAATTTCTCCATGTTTTTCCTTTCCTTGTTTTACAACGAAACGCGACGTAACAGGCAGTTTGGTCTAATACTAACTATCAAACATGTGCATAGCGACCAGACTCCAGTATTAATGCCACTACGCAACCCACATTCAGAGAGAAAATGGCTGAAATTGACACAATAATGCAGGGAATCCGAGGAGTTTGGATTTTCCAACAGCTGGTGGATCGCCTCAAAATGAAGCTCGGGTGGAAACACTTGTACAACCAGTGGTTCCTCCTAGCTTGCTCCAGACACAGACCGTGGCTCAACGTTGACGCCACATTGTGAGTGGACACAGCTCTATTTTAAAGTAGCATTACTTTAAAATATTTTTACTCAAGTAGAAGTATAGAGATATTTAGTAAAAAGGTTACTCATGTACTGATCATAACGTCTGATTTAATTTGTAAACAGTGATGTAATCAGACATTTAAAAATATAAATCAACGTACAAATTCTGGTATACAAAAAAAAAATTAAATAAAAAATACCAATACCATACGTTTGTGGCTCTGAACACGTAAATGACACAGTTATCTAAAATATTAATAGGTATATAATATTTTATATTTTATTTTCAGAGTGTTTTCTACGCATGATATTTTTGTTCCGAGCTGTGTCACTGTATTATGGTTCCCCCTGCATGTGTCAGACGCGAAGAAGCGCAATCAGTTTGTGGTAGCAGACAACAAAATTGTGTATTATATACATGTATATGATTTTTCAGCATGCACCTTACGCAATCGCTGGAGCTTTACCCCGACACCAAGGTGACGCAGGTGCTTTTTAAAAGTGTGAAAAACGCGGCCGAACTGAAGCAGAAAGCGGTGGAGGGAAAAATAAATGGTGCCTTGATCAACCCGACAATGGTGAGCCTCTTTTATGTTGTTTTCTTGGATTCTTTCAGTTTCCTTTACTATTTAAAAATGATCTCCATCTGTGTTCATGCCAATAGCGCGGTAGTGCCTGAGATGTAAAGTCCAACTTTGTTTGCATTTACAGCTGGTGAGTCCTTTCCAAGTGCTGGTGGCTGCCAATAAAGCTTTTCACTTACACTCCATTGGAAACATGAAGACAAGAAGTCTCAACTCAGAAATAATCTTCAACCTCTCACCTACTAATAGTGTGCGTATTTTTTTACTAAATGTCCAACTACTGTATCAACCCTAACAAAAATACTGATATCCCTTGAACTTTTTCACATTTTGTCATGTCACAACCACAAACATCCATATATTTCAATAGATATTTATGTGATGGACCAACACAAGTAGTGCATAATTGTAAAGTGGACTGAAAAGGATTAGTTCCATCCCTCTTCCCAGCACCTCTGAACAACATCCCAGTCACATCTAGCAAAAAGCATCCCCACAGCATGATGCTGCCACCCCTTGTACTGTCGAGACAATGAGTTTATGTTAATGTGGATCTTTGCGTGACACACGTTTGGTGTGTTCGGTTTTTTGTTTTCTGAGATTAATTTATACACATTAGCTGACTTATGAAGGAAGCTGGTGACCCTGTTATCATAGTAAAGGCGACTGAATATAAATGCACACCACACTTTTCAGATCCTGACAACTAAATGTTGTTTGGCTTTTCACTTCACATTTCTGCATCACTTTCTGTGGCTCTATCACATAAAATCCCAGTTAAATACGCTTTTTGGTTGCAATGCAAGTGTGTGAATATTTTTGCGTAGCAGTGTGGCGTTTTTGGAACCAACACATTACGCTGATTTTGTAGCCTTTGTTACATGCTCCCACCAATGCAGATCTCAGAGGCTTTCAAAAGATTTGGGATCTCTGACAGAGACGACTCAGCCCTGTTGGTGGTGGTTCATGGCAAAGACGACGAGCTGCAGGCTGTGTCAGACATCATGGCCATGGTGGACGGACAGCAGCTTCCAGTGGACGAAGTTTCCTCATTGTCAGACTTGGAAAAGATCAGAAAGGTAATGATCTAATATGTGCATCTCAGTATGTTTTAACAATGAGAGGATCACCTTCCTGAAAGATTATATTAAATGTAGAGATTAGAGCTTAGGTTGGGACATGTCTATCAAAGCACTAGAAGATAATGTGAAGGCTTAGCCTGAAGAGCACATTAGAACAGATTGTTTGATTACATTATCAATGCTGCATGATGTATACACCTATCGGGGGCATAAATATTAACTTTTAATAACGCATTCGAAACCGTTTTTTCTTTATGGTTGAAGAATGATGCAACATACAACTTGACTGATTTTTTTGAGACACAAATTACACACAGATTTAGATTCTCTGGTTAAATGTCTCTTTGCAAGTTGCAGAGAAACTGCAGACTTTTCGTAGCTTCTGACATAACTAGGTCAGGATATTTAACCCCTCATCTTACTAGAAAATGTTCCGCCACAGATCTAGCTTTTAGGCTTACTTCGTGCATTTTAAATTGGATTCAGGTCAAGGCAGTTTGAGAAGCATACTGTTAATCTGCCTTATCCAGTCCAGAACCAGTTCTGATGTGTGTTTGGGATCACTGTCCTGTCGGAACGTCCAGTTGTTTCATTTAGCTAGCTGTTAATTTGAGATGAAGTTGAAGAATTTGGAGCCAGTGCTCCTTCTTCTGCAATCCCCAATATCACTGGCAGTGAGAGAGTCCCACAGCATGATGCTGCCACCACTATGCTTGACCCTTATCATTGTGTTCTTGAGTTTAAAAAATTTACCTTTACTTGTTACCAAAAAAATGTAACCTTTCCCAATCAAAAAAAAAAAAAAGTTTTCGAAGGCATTTGAATTTTGTCAAGGACATTTCATTGGACCTTAAGGTGTTGATTTTGAAGCACAGGCTTATTTCTTGCTGTTAGTTCATAGCCTTGTAGAACTCACCGTGGACAGTGAAAATGGTTTTCCAGCATGTTCCAGTTTGTGATAGGCTTGAACCTTGACGTTTCCTGGGTTTTTCTGAGCATCATACCCAATTTCAGTTCTTCTGAGGGTGACAGTTTGTGTTGGGTGGTAAAGAAGGGGACATAATAGAATGTTACAACAGGGAACAATCCCAAATGTACATCCAAACTTGTTTTTGAATGGACATATCAGGCTTCTGAAATGGCTTTCACTAAGAGCTCACCTCTTAGTGAAACTATGCTTGTATAATCAAATGAATCCTTAAGGGCCCAAAGTAAGTCTTGACATTCATGCCAATTAAGGGTGTAAGTGTGCAGATGCCAAACTAACAGGCTTGCAGTCCAAACTCCAATACTGAGTAAGCTAGGGATTGGAAAAATAGAAACAAAAGATCAGATGTAAAAAGCTTCATTTGGTAGTTTGGGAGCATTTTATAACAAATATTCTCCTCTACTTTTGTGTTTGTTTTTTTTCTTTTTGTCTCCATTACAGCTATACAAAGTTACGCCTCAGGAGGAGACATGCGGTACTCTGCTTGATGCCGTCGTTTGCAGGATGGCCATCAAGGATGTCATGTAGCTCCTAAAGACATATGATTGAAAATCTTAGGAATAGTTTCATGTTTTCTATACTCTTTATAACAAAATATTAAACTCCATCTGAGACACTTTCAGCACTCTCCTTAGTCTCCAGGATTCAGTAAAGTATGTCACAATTTACAAATCTCTGCATGAATGTGTTTTTATTCAGTTATCGGCTCTGTTTTCTTTTTTCACCAAAGATCTGGAGGCATTTGATTTATTCCTTTCAACATCCTATTTTGAACAGATTTCAGTTTTTTGGACAGTAGGGGGCAGTAAACATCAAGCACATCCATCCATCCAGTTTTGCTTTTCCAGGTTGCATATTTAAAGGGCTACGGCTGTGGGAGTTACACACACACACTTTTTATTGGTTTCCTTACATTTTAAAAGTCAAGTTAAACAAAGCAAATAGTTCTTAAAGTTTTTCAAAAATCATAGATTTATTTTGGTGCTTACTTTCATTTACTTTGCGTTCAGAAACAGAATAATTCCACCAAACTGAAAAACTGCTAGTGTTGAAACTATCAGCCCCTTTAACAACTGACCTTTATATTGTGCTGTAGCACAAACACCCACCCCCCTTTTTGCTGGATAACAGCCTGCAGTCATTTGTTGTCATACGTCTCATGGGGAATTCCCTGGCAAACCTCTCTAGCTTCTTCCGATTCAGTGGCCTTCTTGTATGGACCTTCATCTTCAATTCATCCCACTGATCTTTAATTAGATTCAACTTGGGGCTTTTTGTCGGCCAGTCAATACTTTGGTCTTCTGGATGTAGGTCTTCATCGGTAGCGACTTATATTTTGCGTCACTTTCATTCACACATTTACTACGTGTAAACTGGAAGAAAACCCTCGGTTTTAACATGATTTTTACAAGCCTTGTGCTCTAAAATTCAAGCTCATGTTTGAACAGTGTTTTGTGCTGCTGTTCAATAAAAAGTCACTTCTTAAGGGGCTGCTATACATTTATGGTGCCGGTTTTTATTTATAGTTAAAAAATTGGTGTGAAAGAACTGAGAAATCAGAAAGGTTGACTTTTCACTTGAAAAATGTGTAGAAACGCTTTAAGGACAATCATGTTGGATCACGTTTGTTCAGTCTGGAAAGTTGGATAGCTCGTCTTTTCCAACATTCCCTCCACTGAGGATGCAAACGACGTTCTTCCCCTCCAGGTCGGGTATCTTGTTGTTGACCAGTGCGGCGAAGGCGGCGGCACCCGACGGCTCGACCACGAGCCCGGATCTGTAGAGGGTGGAGACTGCTGCCTTGATATCATCATCGTTCACTAGGACGATCTGTTCCACGTAGAGCTGACACAGCTCGAAAGGTAGCCTGCCTGGGGAGGAAGGAAGAGCCATTAATACAGAGATGATATCAACCACATTATTGGGTGACAGCTTCATGATTCCTACGTAGTCTGGAAAAGCCTCGAATTTGATTTGAGGATAAGTATGGAAGAAGAAAATAGGAGTATGGAAACATTTTTGCATTTCCAGCTTTATTCTTGTTCTTCTATCTGTTCTTAATCTCTTTCTTCCTTCTATATTTTTTCCTTCTTTCCTCTCTTTTGTCCTTTCTTTCCCTCCTTGTTACATTCTTTTTTGTCCTTCCACCCTTGTCTCCTACATTTCATCCCCGTTTCCTTTGGCTGTCATTTATTTCATTATTTCTTTTCTGTGTCCTCCTTTCCTTGTGTCATGTGTTATTTTCTTTCATGTCCTTCTGTTTTTTTATCTTTCATTACATCCTTTCTTTATCCCTCACTCATGTTCCCTCTTTCCATCCTAGTTTCCCTCCTTCCTTGTCATTCTTTCTTTCCATATTCCACTACGTTGTTTTATCATTGTCTTTTCTTTCCTCCTTGTGTCCTTCCTTTCTTCCTAATTCCATTGCTCATGTTCCTCCTTCCTTTCTCTTTCTTTTTTTGTATACTTCCTCTGTTGCGTCCAGTCTCCCCTCCTTTTTTATCCAGCCGTCCATCTTTTGGATGTCCCAGATTTAAAGCCTGCCCATGGTGGATTTATCTGCCACAAAGTCAGAGTGAACTTTAATATTTAATACTTTAAAATAAACCTAAAGGACTGAGAAATCTGAGAATTCAATTCTGGAAAATTCTGGATTTTTTTACATGAAAAATATGTTGAACCCTGCTGGTTGGTCTGAACGTTGTTTAGGGGTATTAAACTACAGCGGGGATACATATAAATGCACGCCTCACCTTTTATGTTTTTATTTGAGAAACAAATCTAGAAACCATGCAGTATTTTCCCTAATTTCACTATCATGCACTGGATTTATTTACAGGTATCAATTTAAATGGGGTTGAGTAGGAATGCATGCACTACTTTAGGTTGACTATACAATAAAAGATGCCAGACGTTTGTGGGCTTAAAATGACTAAACCTGTTCATGAGATATGTTTAGCAAAGGATTATGTTTATAAACACCAGTTACATGTTAACAGTATAAAACCTGAAGAGAAGAGGACAAACCTGCAGAAGGAGGTGCAAGACCAGAGGCAATGCTCTTTGCTTCCATCCACACTGGCTTCTTCTCAATGAAACTTTGGTACATGGTACAGGCTGGTTGCAAACACATACACACACACACACACACACACTCTCAGTAAATTCAAACTCTGTGCTGCTGGTCTATTTCTGCACCTAAGCAGCCATTTTTTTAGTTTCATTGTACCTCCTTCTGGTTCCACACCGTAGATCCTCGTTTTAGTGCACCCTGAAAGTTTGATGGCAACAGCAACCCCGGCGAGCAGCCCACCCCCACCACAGCAGACCACCACCACATCCGGCTCCGGGACCACCTCCAGCACCTCGAAGCCCAGGCTGCAGCGCATAATAATTGTGGGTTTGGAACAGAGCACCATGGACAAAAAATTACATTTAACATTCAGCAGTTTTCATTGAATCCCCCTTGAACGTCGCCACATTTTGCAACCACAGACCTCAATGCATCTTTTGGTAGGATTTCATGATGGGAGGAAGAGGATACGTGGTTTTCGAGTTTTTACAAATAAAAATCGGAAAAGCGTGGTGTGCACTTGCATTCACCCAAAACCAGTGCAACCAATTTTCTTTAAGGATGGTCAGAGATAATGTAATGATGGATGGAGGGCAATCCTGGAAGAAAACCCGATTAAATGAATGAACCATGTAATCTTTTCCTTCCATTTAACCATTCTATGCTACTTTAGGTCCTACATTAAAATTGCTCGATAAAATGTAATACGTTTAAAGGGTTTGAAAATTTGGAAAGGTTGTGTATAAATCAAGAGAACCTGGCGTGTCCGGCTATTAGATCCAGGTCGTCATAGGAGTGCAGAAAGGTCATGTTGTCCTCCTGCACACAACGGTTCACCACACTCATCATGGACGACGTGGGAACTCGCTCTACTTCCACCCCAAAACTCTGAGGATAAGAATTGGAAATCAGTTGATTTAGAAAATACTGACCAGTTGGATATTAAGGATCCTCTTTATGTTCCAGATTTCCTTCTTTGAGGCCTGTTTTTCAGTCTGACCTGGATAAGGATGGCCCTGGACTCTGGGGCCGTTTCTGGCATAACCACCTTTCCCTTGGAGCCGTAGTGTTTCAAGGCGTACGCAAAGGACTTCCCATAATTCCCTGCAGACATGGTCACAAAACAGCCACCCTTCGGTCTCCTGGAGAACTGACTGGCCACTCCTCTAATTTTGAAGGACCCTGTCAGAAACAATGATCATTAGAGGGTCAGATGTGTGGGAGTAAGAGAGTTGGATCAAACAGCAGTTCCCACTGACCGGTCCTCTGCATGTTTTCCAGTTTGAGGTGGATGCTGCCGCTCATGGGCAGCGTGGTCTGGCACCAGGGGATCATGGGGGTGTTGATGACACCCAGGGGGCTGCTCCTCACCGTCTCCCTGGCTTCTCTAAGCAGATTCAGGGTGACAGCATCTGCACACACCTCACCCATCTGCAGAAACCAGCAAAAACATGTGCAACATACTTTCAAAATTAATATCATGCATAGAGTTCTGTACTTATCCATATTGGGGTAATGTCTTTCTTTTCTTTCTTTTTTAAAACATTAGCTTGAAATAGTTTGAATGAATGCAAAATATATAAAATATTTATATGCACCAAGCTTGAAATTGTATTCAAACCATGTTACAACCACAAACTCTTATGTATTTATTGTATTTCCACTCTCATAAAGGCCTATAAACAGGTTTTATGGTCATATCTATACCATTGTACTGTATTTGAATGGGTTATGTATTATATTTTATTCTCTTTATGAATTTTTCGATTTTCTGTTTTCTCTCTAAATAATTGCTTTTCCTGAGTGCCTCTTGTATTTAATTGGTGTATTTGTT
Source organism: Crenichthys baileyi (assembly GCA_036173005.1). Taxonomy (NCBI): domain Eukaryota; kingdom Metazoa; phylum Chordata; class Actinopteri; order Cyprinodontiformes; family Goodeidae; genus Crenichthys; species Crenichthys baileyi. The sequence continues at coordinate 899,081 of JAHHUM010002611.1, read as the reverse complement.
TATTTTATTTACTTTTACTTACATTGCCATCGTGAAGAACACTGTTACACTCGTTTGCATGAAAAGTGCTCTACAAATAAAGCCTGGTTGACCAATATTACCATTTTAGGATCATAAAATTATGCTTCAGTTGAGGGAAAAACTTTGCAAATGTAAATGGTTCTTTTTCTGATTACTTCCAGACCATATATCCCAGATTTGTGGACACATTGGTTAGAAATGGATTCACAAATCCCAATCTGAAAAGTAAGCCCGCTAGAATAGGGAAAACATATGATTTGTATGTTCGGCATACTTTCCACTGACCTTATTATTATTGTTAGCCGCTGTTAAGTTCTGTTCACCTCTCGGTGAATAGACGGTGGGGTTTTTTCCGGTCCCTGTTTCTACCGGAACTAAATATTGCTTCAAGTCGGATGTAATTTCGCGAGGGACCTGAACATGTTGGAAGGAGTTAGTTAGTGTTTTCAAAGTTAAATGAATAAAGTGGTAAATATAAGGTGTTATATTTGTTGGAAACGGTATGGGGTTGATAAGACACGTCGTGTGTGCCGTGTCGGGCGGGGTGGACAGCTCTGTGGCGGCTCTGCTGCTGAAGAGAAGAGGTGAGACATTTGGGGCGGAACAGGACAGTTTATAACACCACCTCAGTTACCAAGGTAGCTGTGGGTTTGTTTCCGTGCTGTAAGTCCTGCACGGGTTCGTATATTGCTCCTAAATGTGTTTATGTGGGTCTCTGCCACCTGAAGGCTACAATGTCACAGGGGTTTTCATGAAGAACTGGGACACTCTGGATGAGAGTGGAGTCTGCAGCACAGAGAGGGATTGTGAGGACGCCTACAAAGTGTGCCAGATCCTGGACATCCCCTTCCACCAGGTGTCCTATGTCAAAGAATACTGGCACGACGTGTTCAGGTACCCCGCCTGTCTTTAAAAGAAATAGATTGCCGTTTCATATTACCTACGTCTCTGTGTTACTGTTGTCTCCAATGTCTTTTCAGCAATCTGCTAAAGGAATACGAAAAGGGCAGGACGCCAAACCCTGATATACTCTGCAACAAACACATCAAATTCAACCATTTCCACAAGTATGCCATACACACTTTGGGTATGTATGCTTACTTGATATCTGTCCTCTGGAGTTTCTGTAAGATTAACACCGATTTAATATTTTTGGCTCCTAATGTGTGCTTTATGTCAAACAAGTGTTCAGTAGATGTCAAAAACAGAATGGTCTAAATCCAGTTACAAAATGACTACAGACCATTAAAAATATGCAAAACATTATCATTGTGAGTAATCAACTATTTATAGAAGTTCCAAACCACTTCATGCAACTGCTGATTTTGCTTGAAGGTCCAGTTTATTATTTACTTGTTGGTTTAAGGTTTTTTTTTGTTCCATTTGGTTTATATTTTTTATGTAAGGATATAAGATAATAAACAAGAAGAACTACAAAGAAAAATAGTATTTTGTTGGTATTATTAAGAGAACATGATAGTAAAAGTAATTATAGGCAATAATAACAATTGTTTATTTTTATTTAATTCAATTCAGTTTATTTATATAGCGCCAATTCACAACACATGTCGTCTCAAGGCTCTTCACAAAAGTCAGGTACATACATTCCAATTAATCCTAATCATTGAACAGTGCAGTCAGATTCTGTTATTTATTCAAATTGGATAAAAAGTTTGTCTATCTAAGGAAACCCAGCAGATTGTATCCAGTCAGAGACTTGTAGCAGTCACTCCTCCCGGATGAGCATGTAGAGACAGTGGACAGTCACTGGCGTTGACTTTGCAGCAATCCCTCATACTGAGCATGCATGTAGCGACAGTGGAGAGGAAAAACTCCCTTTTAACAGGAAGAAACCTCCAGCAGAACCAGGCTCAGTGTGAGCGGCCATCTGCCACCACCGACTGGGGGTTAGAGAGAACAGAGCAGAGACACAAAGAGAACAAAGAAGCACTGATCCAGGAGTACTTTCTATGGGAAGGAAAAGTAAATGTTAATGGATGTAGCTCCTTTAGTCGTTTCACCTAGAAAGAAAGAACAGATAAACTCTGAGCCAGTTTTCAAGTTTAGAGTATGAGAGAGAGCACATAGAGTTAGTTACAGTAAAAGCTCAGTCAGTAGCTATGTCTAGGAGAAAAATAGAGTTAAACACTGAAAGACAGGGCCATGTGGATCATCGGTAGAGGGTGAGAATTAAGTTGTTGCAAGCAGAAGGTTGGAGGATTCCCCTCTCCAGAAAGGTGTCACAGGTAGACACAGAGTCAGGCCAGGTGTAGCTTCTAGGAAGAGAAAAGAGAGAGAACAAAGTTAAAAGCTGAAATAACAGCTAATAATGCAAAATTGGAGAGTAGTGCGAGAAAGTAGCGAAGAGGGTGAAAGTGGTCATTATGTCCTCCAGCAGCCTAAGAATATAGCAGCATAACTACAGAGATCAGGATAACCTAAGACACTCTAACTATAAGCTTTATCAAAAGGAAAGTTTTAAGCCTAGCCTTAAAAGTAGACAGGGTGTCTGCCTCATGGACCAAAACTGGGAGCTGGTTCCACAGGAGAGGAGCCTGATAACTAAAGGATCTGCCTCCCATTCTACTTCTAGAGACTCTAGGAACCACCAGTAAACCTGCAGTCTGAGAACGAAGTGCTCTGTTAGGAACGTATGGAACAATCAGATCTCTGATGTATGATGGAGCTAGATCATTAAGGGCTTTATATGTAAGGAGGAGAATTTTAAATTCTATTCTGGATTCAACAGGGAGCCAATGAAGGGAAGCTAAAATAGAAGAAATATGATCTCTCTTTTTAATTTTCATCAGAACTCTTGCTGCAGCATTTTGAATCAGCTGAAGGCTTTTAACTGCATTTTGTGGACATCCTGAGAGTAAAGAATTACAATAGTCCAGCCTTGAAGTAACAAATGCATGGACTAGTTTTTCAGCGTCACTTCTGGACAGGATATTTCTAATTTTGGCAATGTTCCGGAGATGAAAGAAGGAAATCCTGGAAACCTGCTTAATATGGGATTTAAATGACATGTCCTGGTCAAAAGTAACAACAAGGTTTTTTACTTTATTATCGGAGGTCAATTTAATGCCATCCAGGTTAAGTGATTGACTAAGCAGTTTCTTTTTTAAAGACTCTGGTCTAAAGATGACAACTTCTGTCTTGTCTGAATTTAGAAGCAGAAAATTTAAAGTCATCCAAGTTTTTATATCTTCAAGACATGCTTGTAGTCTATCTAACTGGTTGGGCTCATCAGGATTTATGGATAAGTAAAGCTGAGTATCATCAGCGTAACAGTGAAAATTTATCCTATCCTGATAATTTTACCTATTGGAAGCATATATATAGTAAAGAGAATTGGCCCAAGTACTGAACCCTGTGGTACTCCACAATTAACCCTGGAGTTTAAAGATGATTTAGTTGGAAACGGAATTTAGTTGTTTATAGCATAATAAATATTTATAATTATCATTATTGAATTTAAATATTCCCTTAAAATAACAGCTATGTTAATATTTTATCTACAATTGAATAAACAAATGGAATAAGATGGCTCTAAAGAGTAGCAACGGAACATTTTTGCATACAGTGATTTTAGATCAGTGGTGCTGATTGGCTAAAGACCTGCATTATTTGTTGCGTGCGTGAACAAGGGTGAGCTTTCCTTGTTTCAGGTGCCGACGCCATGGCAACAGGTCACTACGCCAGGACATCCCAGGAAGATGAAGAGGTTTTCCTGCAGTCACACACCTCCCCACCCACCACGCTGTTCAGAAATCGTTTCGAGATCAGAAATCGTAAGCGTTCGGCTTGTTTTTCAGTAAGACCGTTCTTTCTTCCAGCACCTCTGTTCTTGTCAGACCCAATTTAACTCTCCTGTATTCCTTTTTTTATTTTCTCCCGGCTTTCTCCCCTTCAGCCGTGAAGCTGTGCAAAGGAGCCGATCTCGTCAAAGACCAGACCTTCTTCCTCAGCCAGATCTCGCAGGACGCCTTACGACAAACCCTCTTCCCACTTTCCGGACTCACCAAAGACTTTGTGAAGAAGATGGCGGCTGAGGCAGGGTTTCATCACGTGCTGAAGAAGAAAGAGGTCTAAAAAAAGATGTGTAAATCAAGTCACTGATCGCTATTTTTTATAGTCAATATGAACCTTAAGACCTCTGTTTCTGTAGAGCATGGGCATTTGCTTCATTGGAGAGAGAAACTTTGAAAACTTCATTTTAGAGGTGAGATGAAAGCCTTTTCTTCTTTGGCTTTATTCTCTACCTCTGATTCTAGATTGAGCCGAACATCCGTTTAATCGAAAGCGATAAACCTCCAAGATTTTATTTTAACTTTCAGTATCTGGAGCCCAAACCTGGGAACTTTGTGTCTATTGAGGACCGGACTGTGAAAGGAACACATAAAGGTCTGTTCATCATAGTAATGTGGAGCCTTAGCATGTGTTCTGCACATTTTTAGGCCCATTTTCACTGCACTTGTCTCCTGTTTGTTGGTTTTTGTACAGGTTGGTTTACTCTGACCTTGGGTCAGAGGGCAAGGATAGGGGGCCAGAGAGATGCCTGGTTCGTGGTGGACAAAGATATTGCCACCGGTGATGTGTTTGTGGTAAGAAGATTTGCCTTCCTAATATAACGCCTGGCTTGTATTTTATTTTGTCTCTTTTTATTACCTCAGTTTGAAATAGAACATGCAGCGCTTACAAAGATATTGATACTACTGGAACTTTTCCACAATTCGTCACATTACAACCACACACTTCAAGGACTTTTACTTACATTTTATGTGATACACCGTCATAAAACAGGGCATAGTATGGCATGCATATGTATTCAGCCCTCTGATTCAGTACTTTGTAAAGTCACCTTTTGATGCAGTTACAGCTGCAAGTCCTTTAGGAGTGTGTCTATGTTAGGGTTGTCGTCATCCTGCTGGAAGGTGAACTAGTAACAAGTCGTGACTGTCCTGTATTTAGCTCCTTTTATCTTCCCATCAACTCTGATTAGCTTTCCCATCTCTGCCGAAGAAAATATCCCCACAGCGATGAGGTGGAGGCAGCATCATGCTGTGGGGATGCTTTGATGGTGTATTTAGAATTATGTGCACTGCTGCGCATACCAGTTGGCATGTAGATTAAACCAGATTAGACCAGAACACCTACACTACATCCACCTGTTTGCTGTGTCTCCTAAATGGCTTGTAGCAACCTATAAACTGGACTTTTTATGGCTTTCTCTCCACAATAGCCTTCTGCTTGCCATTTTTTCATACAGACCAAACTTGTGGAGTGCAAGAAGATTCTTCCAACTGAGCTGTGGATCTCTACAGCTCTTCCAGTGTTACTTTGGGCTTCTTGGCTGCCTCTGATGACAATTAAAACAGCACACATTGTAACTAGAAACACATGTAAAAGCTATGGATCATTTCTCCCTCCACTTCACAAATTTGCGCTACCTTTTGGTCATCTGTCACAAGAACATGTGTATGAAGATGTTTGAACATCTTTGGGAGCCTCTGTGTGCTACATTACCCCCCCCCCCCCCCCCCCCCCCCGCACAGAAAACATGCACATTAAATCTCTCCTGTTCCAGGCTCCAACTACCAATCACCCGGCTCTTTTCCGTGACACGGCCCGAACCGACCGGTTCCACTGGATCGCTGTGGACCCCCCTCCGGAGCTAGTCAGGACCCAGATGATGGAGTGCCATTTTCGCTTCATCCACCAGATGCCGCTCAGTGAGTTCAGCCTTTTCAGAGCAACTGAGGAGATGGTAAAGTGACGCAGATTCCCTCTGAATGTGCCTCATCTGTGTGCTTTCCAGTTCCCTGCACGGTAACTCTGAACATGGATGGTTCGGTGTGGATTTCTCTCTCTCAGCCAGTCAGAGCTCTGACACCCGGACAGGTATCCAGTCAACACCCATGTTGTAAAGCGTAACACTTTTAAGACGTTCCTCCCATTTTAGTTTCATTAGGATAAGTCTTAAACACCAGTTGCTGTGTCTGTCCCTGCCTCAGTTTGCAGTCCTCTACAAAGGCGACGATTGCCTGGGCAGCGGGAAGATCATCCAGCTGGGACCCAGTGAATACACGCTGCAGAAGGGCCGCGAGCGGCTAGTGGCAAGCCAGCAGCAAAAAGACGAGCCGACCACCGGTCCAGCCAGCTGAGATCCGAGGTCCGAGACTGACCATCTTGGATCTGCAGCTTGTCTGATACATTAGGTAGCACGGCCTGTCCAAGAAGACAAGCGTGGAGAGTGAAGAGGGCGTTTATAGTGGTTGCACACATCCTTGAGTCTCAACAGTGTTTATCATACTGGGATAACAGAGCTGCCCTTTGACTTTTAGGAGGAAAACGTTTTGCTTTGCAGCTAGGTGCTTTGATTATTGATCGTTATCTAAGCACAAAGATGGACACTTTATAGCAATTAGATGGTTCTAGTGGGAGGAAGAGGCTTCTAACCAGATGATATTGACTGCTGCTGAGCTGAATGTGAAACGACACAGATTGTTCAGTTCATATTTATTCTCTTATAGTGTCACTGTCAAGATATAGTTTCAAAAATTGTATAAGATGTCACATGTCATGTAAGTGTATGTGAAATTTTAAAATGTATAAAGGTATTTTTATAAAAGATGTGCAATGATGAAGTAAATGTGACTCAAAACAGTGTTAAAACAAGACTGCCAATGATCTGCTAGGAGAAGAGTTCAGTTTATTTTATGCAGTCTATATTCAGGTAGACCTATATATTTAACCCCCTCAGCAAACTAAGTTTATTGGAAACATCCAAAATATTTTAGCAGTTTGCAACAAATTGCACAAGAGCAGCTGAAACTTGTTGAAAAAAAATTAAATCCTAATTTCAGTGATTTCTGCAGGCTCCAACTGAAACCCCCTGAGCACAAACAACAAATAAGGTGTGGTCTCAGGCACACCTGATGTAGCCAGTGTTGTAATTATAGATTATTGATTAATTGAATATTTATCAAGAATTATAATTAAAATCATAATCCGATAAAATTAACTCCTTAACCAAAATCCTCGTTTATGAATTGAAACCAGAGCTGTCCTCTGGTGTTGTAATTATGGCTCAAGGCCTCTGATAATTACAATTATTAAATGTCACTGTTTAATCAACCGCTTCTGCCGAAACGTGGGGAACTTTGCCTTATTTAGATTGACAAATCACTCTTGCACAAAATAAACACAAAATGCCTTCTCTTTATCTACGTGAAAATTTATTAAATCAATCAGCCTCATACAATCAACTCTCCGATTCAATAATCTTCACCTACTCAAACATGCAAAGTTCTACACAAAAGGGTAAAATATCTAACTAACAAAATAAAGCAAAACAGCAGTGTGTGTGTATTGAATCAACCAGCAGTTATGGCAAAAGTGGTAATATGACAAAGGAATGTGGTGTTGAACGGAGTTTGGGAGCAGCCCGCCAGATAGCGTGGCACAGCGGGACACGGGCTGTCATAAAACCCCCAAAGCAAAGTTGTAAACTCAGCTTAGACAAAGAGTCATAAACCTTTTGGTGGCAAGTTATCAAGCAGTAAAGTTGGAACAAAGAAAATGGAGAATTTCACCATGAGGTTACTGTCTTAGTCCAGTATTACCGGCGCTCCGGTGTTTGCACGGTAAAGACACAAACTTGTGAGACGCGGTGGCCTCAGCACTCAATACAATGTTGCATGCAAATACAATTTCATAACAGACTATAAGTTGCGATTCTGATCGCACTAAAAAAAAAATCCTATCTCTCTACCCTGCCCAGACTACTCCTAATAAAGAAATCAAAGAAAATAATAAAAGATGGTTTTTACTTTGTGGAGCAATTCTTCAGGGCTGCGAACGTGAGGGGAAAGGGGAGGAGGGGGAAAGTTGGAAGTTAATGTGCGTCCACGGTTAACTTCGGGAAGAGCGGTCAACCTTCATCCTTTGGCCTCCTTGGCGAAAGGGAAAAATTTGATCTGACCGTCAGCAGTCGACTAGAACAAAAACTCCTTGAAACTCCGTGGTTTTTTGGTTACGTGTTAAATTAACACCTTCGATCGGTAAAGTTGAAATTTCTGGCCTTATTCCAGGAATTTCTGTCATGAATGTTCTTTTCGTTGGCCAACGAAGGAGAATAAATGAAGACTCCTCGTGGGACCTCTTCTTCTCCAGAGGATGCTTTAGTTGCGTGGTAACCGTGTCGAGGTCTCCAGCAGAAGGCAAGGTTTAAAGCGTCCACCTTCCATATAACCTTGTGTGAAGTCAGACCTCTTGTGACGTCAGACTTGGGACGTCCCGTCCTATCAGCCGCAGTGCCCACTGGGATTTGTAGTGGCGGACAATACTGGATACAAAATGGCCGATGATGTCGGAAGGCCTGGTGGTGTCCAGCAATGTGTAAATGGTCCAATATTCAGCAAACAAGTGGTCCAACACCAGTTTAAGGGCTTCATTGGTTGCATCATGTGTGGTTGAGATAGATCACCACAAATATCTGGACTGGTGACAGAGAAAATTCCTGGTATGTTAGAAACATGGCTAAGTCAGGAAAATCAGTGACTTAGTGATGCTCTGGAGCGATTTCACTTTCTCTGTCTTTAGAAACCCGCAGCATGTGTATGCAGAAGATGGATCCCATCAACTGTCAGGAAATCCTGGGAGATAATCTCATGTTGTCTGTGAGGTTCATCTGTGTCTGAACAGATGAGACCAAAGTAGAGACGGTAAGTTCTGATTCACTTTGGTGGGAACCTGACATATCACTTTTAAAGCACGGTGGTGGTGGGGTAATGAAATGGGCTTGTCTTATATCCACGAGACCTGGGTGCCTTGACACTGAGTTGACTATGAACTCCTCTGTATACCATGGTACAATGTGAGGCCATCTGACAGCTAAAGCTCGGCCTAAATGAAGTCGTACAACAGAGCAACTATTTTAAACACAGCAGGAAACCTATGGCTGATTGAATGAACGAAATCCAAATTAAGTGTCCTACGAAACAAGTGGCCACAAACCTAAAAAAAAACTAAGACCAAAATGTATTAAGAGACTGAGAGGATTGGACAGGAATCTATTGCTATAAGGTATTAACTGGAAAACTGTTTTAAAACAATTAAAATTATGGGTGTACTTAGTTTTTCCACGCCTGGATTCTCCTTTTTGGTTTCGTCTCTCAAGGGCGGAATCTGTGGTATGTTTTGTAGATTTACATGTAAATTTTGAAAGTGTGGCACAGATAAGAACATTAGTGTTACATGTTCTGCTGCATGAAATCCTAGAAAGCCAAATCTTTCTTTTTTCTAATGTATGTATTTGGCTCTTTCATGTTTGAGCTTTCAGAAAACTAACTTCCAATTAATGGGTTTCACAGTTGCTAATTTTCATTGTTGTTGTTTTTCTGGAATGCCACAGATGTAACAAACGGAACTCATGAAAACAACTTAAATAAAACCGAATTTTTAAGGTTTACTGTGACTCCTCTTCATAAAACATAAGGTATCCTTTTCCCCCTTTTTGCATGCATTCACTTATCAAGCCACAAGGGGGCGTTATGACACAAGATGCCCCAAAATGAGATTCTTACTGAAGCTTAATTAGTTTTCCAAAAGCGCATTCCCTTTTTATGCAGTGTAAGATAGGTTTCTCTCTTATTAATGAGTCATTTTAAACTTTTTAAGGAGAGAAGAAAAACCTAATAGCAGCATTCAGAAATCAATTAAAATAACATTAATAAAAATTACAAAACATTTGAAATTCGTCTCCAGTGTACAGTAAAGTTTCCACAAGATGTAAAAAATTAGCGATATCATATCTTTTATTTTCTTTTAGGTTACGTCTTTATTTACAGTTTAATTCTCAAGTTATATGTTGAACCATATTTTTTTAAAGAAAAACTTTGTGTCCATGATTTTAAAATACTGGAACTACTAATCTTTGGCCTAAAAATGTGATCTTGTTTTATTTAAGGGCTGGACCAGGAGTAAATCATGGAAAGATATTACATTACTAAATAAATCAGCAAAACTAGTCCTTTTTCCTTTCTAACTCATGGATTAGAACAGTTCCTGTTACTGAATATGTAGATAAAATGTGACCCCAAAACAACGACCGACAGGAAAAAAAAACATGACTAAAATGAGTTTTAACATAACTTACACAACGTATCATAACTTTCATCATAACTTTTCTTTCCTTATTTTATCTGGTAAAGTCTTTGAGAATCAGTTCATTCCTTGATTAATTTAAAAGGTATGGAATTTTTAACTCTTTGATACATTTATAAGTATGATTACAATGAGTATATTGTCAGTTCTCAACACAATAAAACAATTTTTTTAATTGTTAATTTTAAGTTTTATCAAATTTGCCATTGCTAAAGTGTCAGAGCGAATTAAAAAGAAGGCCCATTCTCGATAAACAGTTTAATTCCAACTACCATATTTCCCAGTTCTATTACATTTTTAGTAAATTAATATTTTTTATTTAAAAAAAATTTTAATAAATCAGATTTTCTATTTTATTCAGATTGAATAAAAACATGTACACAGCCATAATTCCTGATAAACCTCTATTATGGCAACCACTATATATATTCTATAAAATACATTGAATATTTCAAAGAATTTTGAGGTCTATTAAATCAATTCGAATCTTCCAGAGCAAATTCAAAAGTGACATCATGCTTGGTAAACGTCAGAGTATGATTACTCCTGCTAGATTTAGCTATTCTTAAACAACACTTTTAATCTAAAATTGTAAAGAATGTTAAATTCGAATAAATTTGCCATAGACACCATTACAGAGGATACTGTATTTATAAGTTTCCTGTAACCCTAATAAGGTCAAATTTAAGAATTTTACATATATATATTTTTAAATTTGGAGTGTAGAAATCAGAGCTGATTTAATGACCAAAATTGTTCCTTTTTGTTCTTTTTCTTTGTTTTCTAATTTAAATCCTCCTTCATGGCTCTTTATTTGTATTTTGTCTGATAAGCTCGAATCTTGCACCTTTTGTGATGTCATTGATACAATTATACACAAAGCAGATTTTTTTTCCCTCTGTTAGCTTTTTTAATAAGGGTTTTGTATTTTAACCTCCTGCAGTGGAAATCCACACTTAATTGTATTGTATTGTCATTGTACGCTTTTTAATACAGAATATACACCAATGGAGGGTATGTTTATAATATCAGTACAGTGATTCTTGATTAAGATTTCTATTCAGTGAATTTGAGCACTCTCGAGGGGCCCCGAACTTCGGCTTAACTCGCTTGTTGCTCGGGCCGGAACCCCGGCTCTGTGGACCAGACAAATGAAACTCTAAAGCCCACTTTGAAAGTTTACTACTTTTTTCACTTTTATTTCTGCGTATAACTTCAGCAAAACGGTAGAATGACTGGCGACGCTCAGTGCGCGCTGGAAATTTATTTAGCCTTATTTTAATAACAATGCTCCTGCGCGCATTGGTCACCCGGTCAGTGGAAAATCTCCATTAGAAAAAGAAAAGCCCCCCTTTCGGGAACGCGTCCCTGAGGGGGGACGCAGCAGGTTTATGGAAGTAAGCTAAGGAGGAAGGGGAGGAGGTGGAGAACAAGGAGGAGGAGATCCACGGAGCCATTTTGTACCCATTTTAAACTCAGTGTGGCTTCACGCAGCCACTGCGCGCCGTGGATACGCTGACACCATGGATACCGAGCGCCTTTTCCTGCGTTAAAACTCTACAATGAGGGATACAATTAAAACGCGGTGTTGGCAGAGGGAGAGTTAAATTATTGGAGCATATTCGGTGAACCTGAGTGGGATCTGGCAGGTATCTGGGCATGGAGCCGCCGATGTGTTGGATTTGGGTCTGTGTTCTGCTCGCGGTGCCGCTTGCGGGGTGTTTGGAGATGCACCTTTCGGAAACTTTACAGCCCGGGAGCGTTTTGGCAAACCTTTCTCTGGGACCAGGATGGACTTATAAAATTGACAGGACTTTATCCCCCAACTTCATTCAGACGCTTTTCCAAGTTGGGAAGCGCAGCGGGGTGATAAGCCTGTCCCACAGGGTTCAGTGCGCGCACACGCCAAGGAACCCAGCGCCTGTTTATTTCACAGCAGGTTCTTCAACGTCTGGGGACGCGACTCTGACGCATTTTAACGTGTTTGTCCACGGACAGAACTGTTTTATTAAGTACAAGAGAAAGAGTGAGCCGGACATTCACATTAAACACGTTTTGAAACTGAAGTCAGCTTCCTGTTTACCCGCAGGTAAATTGTTATTGAATGTAAAGAAACTTTTGCCAACATCCACGCAAAGTATAATCCTTTTAAATACTAAATGTGATGGAAAAGACTTTGTTGCGACCTTCAGGCATGGAGATTTGTTCCTGGTCAATGACTTGTGCCTTGAGCACAGAGGAAAAGTGGATTTGCACTGTGCCCTGCACAGCTCTCCAGGCAGCAGACTGTATGTAAAGCTGAGTTTGACTCTGTCCGAACATGAAGGTACCCACAGAAAGTCTGGCAAACTGATCCACAGGGGGAAGCGACAAGTAAACACATCTCCGCAGTTTCAGCTCCCTAACTATCAGGTGTCTGTACCCGAGAATGAGCCCCCATACACACAAGTCATCACCCTGAAAGCAACTGATCCAGATGATGGAGAGGGAGGGAGGCTGGAGTACAGCATGGAGGCTTTGTTTGACAAGAGGTCTGATAACTACTTTCAAATCGATGGAAAGACGGGGAGCATAACAACCGTCCAGCCGCTTGATAGAGAAGTGAAGGACACTCATGTTTTTAAAGTTTCTGCAACTGACAACGGCACCCCGAAAAGATCTGCCACTTCTTACCTGACTGTCACAGTGAGTGATAAAAATGACCACAGGCCAGTGTTTGAGCAAATCGAATACAGAGCAAACATCAGGGAGAATGTGGAGGTTGGCTTTGAAGTGATGACAATCCGTGCCACTGATGGCGATGCCCCGTCCAACGCCAACATGGTTTACAAAATCATCAACGAAGATGGTATAAACTCTGTGTTTGAGATTGACCCCCGGAATGGCTTGGTGAGGACTAGGGATCGGCCTGACAGGGAGACCCGGGTGCAGTACAAGCTGATTGTTGAGGCCAACGACCAGGGCAAGGACCCTCATTCTCTGACCGCTACTGCCACGGTTCACATCACTGTGGAGGATGAAAATGACAACTTCCCCCAGTTTAGTGAGAAAAGGTATGTGGTACAGGTCCCAGAAAATGTAGCCGTCAACACTAAAGTTATTCAGGTGGAAGCAACTGACAAAGATGAGGGGAATAATGCCAAAGTTCACTACAGCATCATCAGCGGTAACATTAAAGGCCAGTTCTACATACACTCTCCCACTGGCATGATTGATGTCATCAACCCTCTGGACTATGAAATGATTCGGGAGTATAATCTGAGAATCAAAGCTCAAGATGGTGGCAGGCCTCCACTGATAAATGGTACAGGGATGGTGGTGGTGCAAGTGGTGGACGTCAACGACAATGCTCCTATGTTTGTCAGCACTCCTTTCCAAGCCACTGTGTTGGAGAATGTGCCAATCGGTTACTCTGTTATCCACATTCAAGCAATAGATGGTGATTCGGGAGAAAACGCTCGTCTGGAATACCGGCTCACTGACACAACACCTGGTTTCCCGTTCACCATCAACAACAGTACAGGCTGGATTACAGTTGGTGAAGAACTGGACAGGGAGACTACTGACTTCTACACCTTTGGCATTGTGGCAAGAGATCATGGGATGCCAGCTATGTCTTCATCAGCCAGTGTCAGCATCACGGTGCTGGATGTTAATGACAATGTGCCCACATTTACTGAAAAGACCTACTCTCTAAAGATCAATGAAGATGCTGTGGTGGGGACCAGTGTGCTGACAATGACAGCTGTGGACAGGGACATTAACAGTGTGGTGACGTATCAGATCTCCAGTGGAAACACCAGAAACCGCTTTGCCATCACCAGCCAGAGCGGTGGTGGCCTCATCACCCTGGCCCTTCCCTTGGACTACAAGCAAGAGCGCCAGTATGTCCTTACGGTCACGGCGAGCGATGGAACACGCTACGACACTGCTCAGGTGTTCATCAACGTGACAGACGCCAACACACACCGGCCTGTGTTTCAAAGTGCCAACTACCAGGTGATGCTCAGTGAAGAAAAACCTGTAGGCTCCACTGTGGTTGTGATCAGTGCAACGGATGAGGACACGGGGGAGAATGCTCGCATAACGTATGTGATGGAAGATAATGTTCCTCAATTTAAAATTGACCCAGATACAGGTGCAATCACAACACAGATGGAGATTGACTATGAAGACCAGGCATCCTACACTTTAGCCATCATTGCCAGAGACAATGGCATCCCTCAGAAATCTGATACCACCTATGTGGAGATTATTATCCTGGATGCTAATGATAATGCTCCCCAGTTCCTCAGAGATATCTACCAAGGGAGTGTATTTGAAGATGCGCCTGTCTACACCAGTGTTCTCCAGATCTCTGCTTCAGACAGAGATTCTGGCTCCAATGGAAGGGTGAGTTATACCTTTCAGGGTGGAGATGATGGAGAGGGGGATTTTATGATTGAGCCATATTCTGGGATCATCAGAACTGCTCGCAAACTGGACCGTGAGAATGTTCCTGTTTACAACCTGAAGGCATTTGCTGTGGATAGAGGGGTTCCTCCTCTAAAGGCAGTTGTTTCTGTTCATGTTGTAGTCCAAGACATTAACGACAATGCTCCAGTGTTTGAGAAGGATGAGCTTTTTATTGATGTGGAGGAGAACAGCCCCGTGGGGTCCGTTGTTGCACAAATCACGGCCACCGACCCCGATGAGGGCACCAATGCTCAGATTATGTACCAGATTGTGGAAGGGAATATTCCAGAAGTTTTTCAGCTTGACATTTTCAACGGCGACCTTACTGCTCTCACAGACCTGGATTATGAGACCAAAACAGAGTTCATCATCGTGGTCCAGGCCACATCAGCACCACTGGTGAGCCGGGCTACTGTGCACATCCGCCTAGTGGACATGAATGACAACAAACCTGTACTGCAAAACTTTGAGATCATCTTCAACAACTATATCACCAACAAGTCCAACAGTTTTCCAACAGGAATTATTGGAAGTGTACCTGCCCATGACCCGGATGTGTCGGATAAGCTGCGGTATAAATTTGAATCTGGAAATGAGCTCAGTTTGCTGCTGTTGAATGAAGACACTGGAGATCTGAGACTGAGCAGGGATCTGGATAATGACAGGCCTCTGGAAGCCCCCATGACCATTTCCGTCACAGGTGAGTAAATATCTCATTTCTCAAGCTCTGCCTCTTGCTTAAAAACCTTGCTTTTAAAGTTGGGTTTATGTTGTGTCAGTATTTTCAAAGAAGGATAGAAATGTGATGTGAAAAACTCTGTATGGCCAATAGATATTTTACTGTTGAACATGGAGCAGTGGCAAGTTTCAGGTGTTGTGTGTTGACTGCAGGATCAGTTGAAGTGTTGGCTGCAGGCTCTGTGCAGGATCCGGTTGTGCTGCTTTTGGGTGATAAATCTATTGTGTGCAAGTGGTTGGTTTGGGTAATAAAAAAGGTCCTATTATCGGGGTGCCCCCATGCGTGAGTTGCTTTATTGTTGCACTTATGTAGTTTGCTGTCGAAAGAAGCTGTACAAGTATACCAAGTTATTATTTCCCTAATTTGTTTTTTACCTTCTGCAGAAGCACTGCAGTGAGGTTTAATGGACATCTTGTGGCAAGATGTACACAGATGAACCAAAGGACTTGCTTTGCATAGCTTCTTGCACTTGTTACTCCCTGGATTTTTTTACCAGGAGAAGTTAAAAGAAGTGTTTGGAACAGGGTTTTGATCTCTAGGCATTCTTCCTGCAAGGTCATGTAGAAAGAATTTACTCTAAGTATCGTTTTTTCTAAGACAGAAGCAGACTTTGTTCTTTTTAGTTAAAGATTAGTGAGATGCAAGTGCTTGGACATTATTACTTTAACCAGCATGATTCATGCAAGGAAAAATCTCTTTAACATAAAAAGGCTGCTATATAGAACAACCATCCTGTCACCCACTTGCAGGTGATTGCACAACATCCTCGTTTTTTTCTTTTTTTTAATTTTCTGACTCCCCTTCTTTCACCTTGACTTGATCTCACTCAGTAAATTACACCCAGAAATGGACAAACAATACAACTCAACTGAAGCTGTTCATCCATCTTTCTCTTGCTGTGTCACCCTGTCATGTTTGTAAGGTCAGGAATTCCAGCATATCAAACATGCATAATAAATAGAGGATACGATCTGGTCCAGGGTTCATTAGGGAAACCTGTATTTCCAGTTTTATTGTTTGAAACTAGAAATGTGCTGGCAGATATTTTCTCCTGGTTGTCCATGCCCATGTTCCGTGGCAAAACCGCTGGCGTAATAATGAACTAAACTTGTAGACCGTTCCGTGACTTCCACTTGAGGTCGGTTTATTTCAAACAGTAATTTATCTGAATGGCCCACACTTTGGATTTGTCTTAGACAAAAAAGGCATATTGGCCTTTTTCTGTGTGCTTTATGGCTGTGGGAGTTGACACTGAGAGCATCCTAAGCAGCTACTCATCAGGTTACAGGCCATATAGCCCTCATTCAGGGCCCCGTGATTCACGCTTGTCAATAACCGATTGACAAGTTTTGGTGTATCCTTGGCAACAAGGACCTCTTCATGCTGCCAGTGGGGGGTGGGGGTGTTGAACCTCTTCTGTATCACTTGTACAGAAATAAGCATGTATTTGTGCACAATTTAACAGATGTGTGTTTTGTTTAGGGTTCACGCTGATGTCAAGTGCTTGGTAATCATTACTGATGCCTTGACCTCTTGACCCAGGTGTCCATGGAGAGGAAAGCCCAAGGGGACTTGTAGGCAATCAGTGTTTTAACAAGCTCTAAGAGAGTGGACACCAAATGTATCCTAAAATTTCTTGAATTCAGTTCCCTCTGGCTACCTTGGTCAAGAATTTAGTTTATTGGTTATTGTTTTGACATTTTCTTAATAACTGCTTTAGATATCTTTATTCATCCTGCAGGCTTGCACCCCTGCATACATATAGTCAGATTTCTGGGTTTTTATGTGCATGTTTTATGCAATTGAAAGATGGGAGCATTGATTATTGTTTCTGCCTGTTTCGAGAAGATTCAGTCTGTCACTAGAAATTTAGCCAGGCTATCCTTAAAGGCATGCAAGAAACTACTTTGCTGGGGCTTTTATCCCTGTGAATGGCAGGCCTGAGAATGGTTTTCTAGCCTTCATCTGAAACATAAGACAGCCCTGATAACTCTGTTAAGATACACTTGTTTAACACACTTTGATAGCCACAACACTGCTCCATCTGTTCCCTTTCTCCATCAACATGATGTGTGTGTATGTGTGTATGCAAGATGGTAACTCAGCGGTTCAGTGGATAAGGGCTGTGTGTTCTCATTGTACTGGTTCTTATTCTTGCTTGTCAAATTTCCCCTAAAGCCTTTTGGGGTTTTCTTTGTTTGCTGAAAGATGGATATCAGATGGCTAAAACTGTGACTTTATAGTGACTGTGAATTTCAATGTAGAAAACAAGTTATTTCCTAAAAGAAGCTGATACTGAATCATCCAAATGACCTCTTGAGCTTGGAAATAGCCTGAACTGGTCTGCTAAAACTGCACAATTTGTCCTGAAGGTGTGCCTTACTGTAGATGAGGAAAAGGAACAGAGTGCAAAGAGTTAAAGCCAGATGTGGATCTCCCTCTGTTTATTTTGTGCCTCTTTGATTCATTAATCAGGACTGATAGGGTATTGTCCCCTTATTGGCAGCCTACAAGTGGTCCAGTCTTTGGTTTGCTTTATGCAAAAAGTTGTTTCATGATATGTAAAAGCCGACACATAATGTGTTTCTCTTTAGGAGATATTGGCAGGGATGATAACAACTACTGTTGAAGCATGTACAAACAAGCTATAGGTGGAGTTTTATAAGAAATGCTGCATTTCAGATTGTTACTTAAACGATTAGGAATGATTGATGCTATGTTGCCTCTTTCCACCCAAGCTCTGATCTCTCCTTTTGCCTCACCTTCAGTAGACAACACTGCATGATGCTACACGCACTCATACACCCCACCCCTCCGATCTCCAGGCTTTCCCTCTCTTTTCCCTATAGGGCTTTTTGCTGAGCTTCCTTACCTTTTGAATTTGCGTCTTAATCCTATTGGGGGAGTTGCATAGCTCAGCTTTTTCAGATTTCTGTTCTCCACCACCCACCCATCTACCCAAACCAAAGAAGCACTTTCTCTGTTGGCTCCCAATTTCTCCTTTCTCAAAATGCGTAGATTTTCACTGAGAGACAAGGAACTAAAAGCTTATTTCAAATTTAAAACAAGAAGAAACGGTGTTCTTCCCTCTTTCCCCAGATTCTTTTGAGTAGCAGGTTTTTATACCAAAAGACACATAAGCTTTGCTGTTGGGCTTCAAACATTTTTTGACCCTTGATCTATTAGTTTGTACTTTCATTCAATCTTTGGACATACTAAATCATCATATCCATTGTGCACAGTACCTTTCAAAAGTAAACCTTTTAAACCTTTTCAAACTTTGTTACATTTTGACGAGAAGGAAAATGTATGTTTTTTTTAAAGGTTTTGTAAATAAAAATCTGAAAAGTCTGGTGTAAATTTGTATTCAGCCCCCCCTGAGGCAATACTTTGTAGAACCACCTTTCGCTTCAGTTCCAGCTGCAAGTCTTCAAATTTCACTTGGATCAAAGTCAAGACTTTGACTAGGCAATTGTAAGGCATTACATTGTAGATCAGACTAAATCTTCACCCCAGTCTCAAGTCTTTTAAAGGCCTCCAACAAGTTTTCTTTCAGGGTTGACCTGTATTTAGCTCCAACCATCCAATCAGCTTCTCTGTCCCTGCTGAAGATAATCATTCCCACAGCAACGTTCTGCCACCACCATGTTTCATGGTGGGATGGTGTCTTCAAGATAATGTGTAGTGTTTCCCCTACACAGTTTTTTTTTTTTTTTACCAGGCCTTTTTCCACATGCTCGCTGATTCCCCAACCTCTGCTATCCCTAACCTTTTTTGCATTATGAACATGCTTCTTGTAGGTGTCATCCCTGCTGTAGTGACAGGGTGGGCGTGCAGCACTGAACTCTGGATGTTTGGTAAATGTCCTGTGTAAGTCAGTGAACAAAGATTAGTTTACAGGGATTGTCTTTTACTGTAGCAGTGATGGGGTTTACAGACAGTGAGGACATGTTATATTTGACCTCACCAATCAAAGCAGAACATTGATGTTGTATTAGCTCGAACTTTAACCTGTTCCAAATAGACCAGTATTATGTGAGTGCTGAGAAAATGATCAGTGTGCAACAACCAAACAGATTTTGTCAACTTTTGTCTGTAGGCTGCAGTGTAATTTAAGTCGACATCCTTGAAGTGGGTGACAGCATTATATTTTGCTCATAAGTCTTCCCATCTCTGCTTGTGTGTATGTATATGCATGGCTTAACATGCTTTGTAAGTGATGTTACTGTAGGTGATCGCATTCATCCCTTAGACATTTCTGTTCCCTGGTTCCTCTCTGTCTCTTTTGAACTCCTAGTTTTTTCCCTGCTGTACCTCTCATGTCATTCTTATCCTTCCTGTCAGTTTCCAGGAAAAGTTCTCATTGGCTCATCATGCATCATCTGCAGATTGTTGCTCTCCTGCCACTAGTGGTTGTCAAGGCTGAACATGCTCTAACTGGTGCTACAACTAATTTGATTGCAGTCCACATTAGTTTATTATAAGGCTGCCTGATGTTGGTGCTCCATTCAATCCTTTTATTGTCTGTAGCAGC
Organism: Crenichthys baileyi; assembly: GCA_036173005.1. Taxonomy (NCBI): domain Eukaryota; kingdom Metazoa; phylum Chordata; class Actinopteri; order Cyprinodontiformes; family Goodeidae; genus Crenichthys; species Crenichthys baileyi. The sequence goes on along the minus strand of JAHHUM010002611.1, from coordinate 879,162 downwards.
TTTATACTGTTAAATATCACGAGGGGTTGAAGCCTCTCCTTGTTGTCACTGGTCAAGAGGCAGGTTAGACCCTGGTCAGGTCGCCAGCCTATTACAGGACCCTGCAGGATGAATGCGTGGCTTGTATTTGTTGCCAGTGGCAGGGCTCTGTTATTCTTTGCTCTTTTGAGGCCCCACTACTCTGTTTGAAAGTTCTTAAAAACCTTTGCACAATCTCTATTGTTGCCTCAGAATGTATCCTAATAGACTTTGGGACCAAATGATGCTTTCTGGTCAAAAGACTAAGAGTTGGATGCATTCAAGGGCTTTTTTTCTGGTTGACATCAACATGACCAATAAGAACAAACTCTTCTAGCATGGTGTCCAGTGTACTGCAGGTTTAAGTTGGTGTGTCTGCACTAACAGGGCTGGTTTAAATTGTTGAATTATTTACTCAGCATCCCATTAAGCTCTCTAGAAGTCAGATAATGCGCCATCAGATCAGTCGTGTTGAATCAGGGAATTATCTAAATGAAGCAGGATACTGGCCCTTGAGGACCCTAAAAACTAGGGTTTTTTCATGTCATTTCAAAATCAGTGATATTTTCTGGCATTTGGTTATTTTTAGCCCTATACCTTATTATAGCTGTTTGTGGTTTGTCAGAAAATTCTAGGGTTCTAAGCACAATAATCTTAGTCAGGTTATGTGATGAGAACAAAAAGGTAAGCTTGTTATAATGGGCCTTACCATTCTAATACATGAATATGTTTTGGTCTAAATAATCCCATTGTTGCGCTGGCTGAATGTTTAGGTCATTTTAATGGTGGACGGTGAGTCTCCACCCCAGTCTCAAGTCTTTTAAAGCCTCTAATGTAATGGCCAGTATTTAGCTCAATCCTCCTTCTGACCTCTTCCTGCTGAAGAAAAACCCCCTCCCCAAAGTATGATACTGCCACCTCCAAGTTTCAGTGTGAGAATGTTGACATCTGGGCAATGTTGACGGTTATTTTGCCACCATGTTTAGTCTTTTGCATGTAGGCAAGACCTCCACATCTATGTAACCAAAGTACCTCACACCACATGCTTGCTTTGTCCCCCTACATTGTTTGTGGCTAAACTGCAACTGGGATTTCTTGTGGGTTTCCTTGAACCATGGCTTTCTGTTTGCTCTTTTTTTTTAACTAAAGGACAGTTATGTAGAGTGCACAGCTAATAGTTGTCCTGTCAATAGCTTGTCCCACCTGAGCTATGGACCTCTGCAGCTCCCCCAGAGTTGCCGTGGGCCTCTTGGCTGTTTCTCTAATTAGAAGGGTCTTTTCTACAACCCAGTCACTGTCACAATGTCCTAATTTATGAAGTTTGGTTTGAATTTAGAATGGCCTATTGGTCTACTGTGATGGTATATTGATCGATTAAATAAAAAAATGTTTTCAAAGTGACTGCAGGTATATTTTTTGTTGACTGCTTCAAAAAGATATTCAAACTCTTTTATACAAAAAGCCTATCGTAAAACCTTCTCTACATTTGTCAAGGATGGGTTTTCTTAAATAAAAATTTAGTTAAATGTAGGGAATTTAATAGGCTGTCACACAACAGGAAGCTGTGTCTCATGTGACCACAGCTTCCCATAACAGCTGATCCCATTAAAGCTGAAAAGGTTCTGTCTGGAGAATTAAAACAGGAAAAGAGCCACACAATAGCTCCTTCTGTATTGGCTTTTAAAAAAAATTGTGAAATCGCTTTTTATGTGCCCTTTTTTTATTTTTTATTATAGATGAAGTCCCTCAAATTTTAGTTCCTGTATTTCATATCCCTTTCTTTACCTGTTGAATAAGAGCTAACCACTCACACCTAGTGCTTTATTTAGGAATTTACTGAAGAGTTCGTGTTTTGCCTCAGGGGCTTTGTAGACTCCTGGCTGTAGACTGAAGTGTTAATACCAGGGGATCAGGAGTGGTCACTGCTCGACTCTAGAGTTGTCTGAATGGTAAAAAAAGCCCAGAGAGTACTGGGCTCCATGGACATTATGGACATTTACTGAGTTGTGTGTTCTATCATTTTTGTGTAACGAGATTCAGTTTATCCTAAAGGAATTAGATATATTCTATACACCATACCTTCTGTGCTGAAATGTCCAAATCAGGTAGCTTTTTGTTGTTTGAGCCATTTCTCCCATGGTTTGATTCCTAATCTACAAGCTTCTTTGTCAGTATCAGTGTTTTGTTTCGAGCCCGGATTTCAGTTTCTCTCTCTGGCTGGAAATGAGCTACAAAGTGCGGCGTCTGCCCTTCATCTGGTGTGTTTGCTGCCGGGATTTCAGAGTCGGTTTGTTTGTCTGCAAACACCTCCGCCTGCAGCTCAGGTTGAACAGAGTTAAAGATGGGGAAGCACATGACAGTTTTTTTTTTTTTTCCTGAGCCATGATTCACCCTTTTTGTTAACTGTAGTGTATCATTTGAACATTTTCCAAAATTTTGTGCTTTTGCTTCAAAGCATTCAGCCTCTTTCTTGCTGCAGACACACACAACCATAACTACAGGGCAGGTTAAAGGTTTACATACACTTACCGTTGCCATGAATCACATGTTAATTTGGGCCTCTTAATAACTTATTTGAGTTGTTTTTGTGTTGTTTTTGTGGAATGATGATGCAACACACAACTTCAATGGAAAACATGAATGAGGGTAAAAGATTAGATTTAGTATGCATTTCTTTAATTACCAAAATACAATATAGATACAGACACATGCCCATTAATATTCTTCTTGCATAACTCTGTTTGGGTATTTTTAATAACTCTCTACACATTTTGAATATAGTGTAGGCCAAGGCTGTCTTAAAGCTTAATCTTAGCCTAATTTATTAATTTCAAAACCAATGTATGAACGTGTTTGAGGTTATTATCCTGTTGGAGAACTAATTCTATTGTTTTAGGTTTAACCATCTAACTGTTGATTTGACTTTAAGTAAAAAAATGTTGAGGTAGACTTCCTTTTGAGTTATTACATCCACCAGTACCACTGGTGGAAAACAGCTCCACAACATGATGCCGTCACCACCAAGCTTGCACAACTGGTGCAATGTTTTTATGTTTAAAAGCCTTACTTCCTCCAAACATACCTCTTGCCATTGTGGCCAAGTATATTAATCTTGTCTCATCTGACTATAACACCTTTCTCCAGAAAGCTTTTGGCTTGTACATGTAGGCACCTGCAAGTTGCGGTCGAGTTTGGAGGTTTCAAAGGAGGTTGTAAAGCAAGAGTTTCTAAATTTTTGACTTAGACTAGCTTTACTTTGCAGGGTCACTCTGGTGTTCCACAGTTTCCAGTTCATGTCAGGCTTAAGGCTTTCCTGAACTGGTCCTGATCATTCTGACTGTTTGGGTCAGGTGGTTGAAACTTGCACTCAATTGCGTGTTCCAGCTGGAGATCTGTCACGAACACACATTGGAAATGATTTTGAAATCCATAATGTGGGTTTACATTAAGCTTTGGGAAAGTCCTGATCGCAACTATGCTTAAAGGCCATGTCTGTGCCAAGAAACTAACCAGTTTAAATAAAGTTTACCAATTCTGCAAATAAAAGTGGTCAATTATCTCACAAGAATAATACATAAATGTCTGGTGGTTTCACTGCAACTTGAAATGATATTTTTAGCCAAATACATTTAAAACTGGATACATATTTCTTTCTGTGTGGATTAGTGCAAAATCAACATGAGATTCATGCTCTTGATAACTGTATGTACACTTCCGACTGGCATGCTGCAGGAGTGTAATTTAACCAACTCCAAGGGGTTTTATGGTGACGTTTATGGTGACGTTGGGATGGATGAGGGGTCGTCTGTGATTGTAACCAGACACACCTCTCTCTCCTCCGTCGCTCTCCCTCTCAGACAGCACAGTACCCCTTATTGTCCCTCTCAGCAGGGGGTCAAGAGGAGTTTTTGCGGCTCGCCAACGGCTCACGAGTGTGACATTACATGTGTCACGAAGTGCAGCGACCACATGCTGGAATGTTAAGTGGCAGTGACGGTTGGGGTCTACCGATGTACATGTTTAGGGTCCTACTAAAGTAAATGATAAGTTCGAAGGAGACAGAGGCAAAAGATACTGCTTTGGGTTATGGGTGATTTTTCTGTTGTTAACTTTTGAGTGCTTTTACTACAAGAAACACAAGGAACTGAAACTTAATTTTATTGGAGTCTCAAAGGGAAGATCCTATTGTTTGATGTCCTGAATTTCCTCAGAATATCAGTATACCCATGAATTGCCTGAAGGGTTAAAGCGGCAACAGTCAGCTCTCTGGCTCTTAAAACCCACAACTTCACCTTCTTGATGCTGCATTGGATCTCACATTGACAGTAGTACGTGCAATGAGAAGACAAGTCATTAAGCAGTTTTAGGAAGCATACATTTTTTTAAATTTGACAAGGCTATTTAGCGACTTAGTTTAACTGTGAATCCATTGTGATTAAACTTGAGTAGAGGGAGTGGTGGCCTAGTGGTTAGAGAGCAGAGCATTTGCATCCTGGAGAGCCCACAAGTACCCTGGTTCGAATCCCACAGCCTGACACTCTGGCTCCCTGAGCAAGACCCTTAGCCCCTGAATTCTCCCCTAACACCGCACAATGGCAGCCCACTGCTCCTTGAGGGATGGGTTAAATGCAGAGAATAATTTCTCCATTGTGAGGTCAATAAAGTCTAAATTATTATTATTATTATATACCACAGGTTAATGGTATCATGGTATTTATGAAAGTATGACAAGCTTATATTAGCTGGTTAGTTATTTTAAGCATTTTAATTTGCTCGGGTTGCTGACCTGCAACCCACTGCTTAACAAACATTCTGCTTGTGGCTTGGGAACTGTAGTTTTAAAATGGTGGTATAAACAGTGAAGAATTTTCAAGGCTCAGTAATAGGTGGGGGAAGGGACACATTGCCTTACGCTAGGCTTCATACAGCTGGAGAAAACTCTGGTCGCTCCAGCACTTTCTCTGGCACCTTCCTCAAAGGACTTTCGGAACAGTATGACAGAATATGTTTGCATGTTTGAAATCTGCGTGATTATTAGTTATTGCATACTTGCAACAAGAGAGGCTGCATTGTGAAGCAAAATCTTGATGTCTTATGTGTCTTTGGTTCAAGAAGAAAATAATGTCAATCCCAGCATAAGGAAAATACATTTCTCGACCAAAGTGTAATTACATACCCCCTTTAACCCATTTGCAAGACATGTACATTCTCAGAGAATCAAAACAATTAGCAAAGACTTGAAATTATGAAATTATAACTGCTTTGAAGAGTGAAAAGGACATCTTTACATCGCTGTGCATTTTTTCTTGCAGCTTCTACATTTTGCAAGATTGCCCATAGTTTTTTCCAAAGGTATGATCTTCTAGGGGCTAAGATAATAAATATGTCCCCAAAAAACTGGGAGAGGATAGTTAATTAATTCTCTATAGTGTCACTTCACATAGTAGCCACTACTATTAAAGATTTCCAAGTTGGGGTTGGAACTGTTGTTTTCTATGTCAAAAACTGAAAGGTTTGGGCACTGCTGCTCTAATGGGCAGCACATTTCATCTCTACTAGTATGACTTGGTATTAGTGCTGATAATGCAGGTATTATGATGTCAAATGGCTTAAATGGATTGAGTTCACTGGCAAAAACAGGCCAATATCTGTCCCATTGCTTAATCCAGAGTTTAAGGTACATGACTCTCGACAGAAATCATTAAGGACTGACCAACATTGCTTGAGGAAAGGTCAGGGGAAATTATTATTGAAGTTATTCCAGTGTCAAGGAATTCAACTGAAAATCCTTTGTGTTGGAGTTGGGTGAGACACCTTCTGATACATATGGAAAGACAAAGAAATCATTGATTGGGGCTTTAACACTGGTCCTCCAAGATTTTATATTGGAATCCACAGCTGGACTTCATGCCAGATTGTGCTCCGAGTCGTGTCAGGTTCAGTCCTTAACCCTTTTGGCCAGAGAAGAAGCTGTTGACAAGTGTAATCTTGATAGTCAATAGTTTGTGTGTGTGTGAACCTGTTGATGTAGGCTTGGTACCTAAACTGTTGACACTTTTTATTTAGCTTACAGTCTGTCTGGTGGGGACTTTCTAAAACAACAAAAAATCTGCTTAGGAATGTAAACTTTTTAACATGTTGCTTTTTGACCCTATATAAAGATTCTAGTTACATTGCGATTAAGAAATGGTAGAAGACTCTACTTTGAAATCTATCTATAATGTAACTTAAAAATACTATTCATTTAATAATAATAATAATAATAATGGTTCGAGAATGGGTTTGCATAGACCACTTTCTGAGAAGGTTTTGGACCCTTCTATCTGCCTTAGTTTAGCAGAGTGAACACAGTCAGTCCTGGGACACACTGCAGGACCCCTCACTGACCCGCCGTTACTTCGCTAAAGACTCAGAGTTGTTAACTTGACGTCTCCTAGTTAAAAGAAATGCCTCTCATAAACAGCGCTCTTTAAAGCCTGCACTCCCGATGACCAGTAAAAAAACATCCATCTGAGGGAATGTTCTAATAAAACTATTCAGTTTGGATTTTAACACCAGGTTGCTGAATTAAGAGGTACATTTTGCTCTCTATTTCTTTAATTGCTTCCTGGGAATAACTAAAGTTTGGCTAAAGTTTGAATTTTGAAACTTAATCAGCTACAGGTCAATTTACCCCTTCATTTTCCTGAGTCATGTTGCCATTTTGTCTCTTCCAATTCCCTACCCATGCACTTAACCATTGCATGTCAGGGCATTTGTTGTGGTAGTTAAGAGCTTTAATGGATTTAGAAGATAAATAATCACAATAATCCTCAACTCTCACTCTCAAGTTGAACTGATTTTAGGCTATGTTCATTGAATTCAATAATAAATCCTATTTCCACTGCTTTTGGTTCTGATCCCTGAATAAATCAGTTGACTCTTGGGATACATGTTGTTAATGCTGGGTCCAAATAGAATCTATAAGGTTTGAACTGGTTTCTATATATATATATATATATATATATTCAAAGCTATATGCAGTCTCTCATCACACCTGTTAGGTCAGTAATAAACATTATGAGATTAATTACAACCTTTTATGTGTAGTTCTTGCTCGCAGGCGCATCAGTGGCCTGTATGTTTGCTGTCATAGGAGGATTTGAACCATGACATAAAACCTGGCCCCCACTGCTGTCAGCATAGGTATCAACTTTCAAGCCTCTGTCAACCTTTGACTGTGCCTACAACTTTACAAGTTTAAGTACAGAGATACATGTACAAGCTTACACACACCAAGAGTGCATATGAGAGTAGATCCAAGAACTGACACTGACCGGTAGACTGATTAGTCCAGCATTAGAACTTTACACCTCACACAAAGTAAGAGTACTGCAGTGTTGGAAGACAATGTAGCTTAAACCACACCCTGGGTCACAGTTGGCTCCTACAGGCGGAGTGGCTTAGGCCTCTTTAGACATGTCAAAGGAACAAACTAAGACGTGTGGATTGAAGCTTTCAGTTTCCTCCAGCAGCCCCAGGTCATATCTTTGACAGAGAGCGAACTAGAGAGAGATGAAGACAGAGGGAGCTCCAAGGTATATTGAGTTGGGCTAGGGCTTTGATAAGATGTCAAGATTCTTCTTTGAACCAAGACGTACTCCTGTTACATTTTGGATAGGGTGACTAACGCGCATACTCGATAACATGCCAGCAGACCGCTCAGAAGCATTTGTACTTGCACAATATACTGGTACCTGTCTTCATGTATCTCTTGATCCAGATCTCAAAGCCGCTAGCTGTGGACCTTACAGTCGTTGACCTCTTCCCTGGAGTGTTAAGGCCAAGTTTCACACAAAGATCGCTTCCACCTCTTATATGGGACACAGAAACTACCTTGCCCTCCCAGAATGTCTCTAGTTACTAGTAAGGAGCTTCATCCTTCAGGAGTTTCATTTACAAAGCAGTTGGCATTGGCCTAAAAAAAAAAACAGCCAATGATTTTCAGAGAATGTCTTGTTGGCATAGAGACCAGACTTGGGCCAGTACAAAAATAAGGTGCGGTCCTGCCAAAATCACAAAACGTACCGTCTATATTCTCAGCATAAAAATCAATAGAAAACTTGTTCAGGGCACAACTGACAAATAAGTTTTGTTTTAATATCTAATGCCTCATTGGGCAACTGGCCATTTAGCTTATGTTAACAGCAACCACAGTATTTATACCACTAATACATGTTGAGATATATTCAGCTCATACCAAGGGTCATATTGAGAGCACTCTGGTTCCATTTAGTGGTCAGCTTTATGTAAATGTATGCATAATATAGCACATTTGCATACTAAATACCCGAATTTGTATCTTTGATATACTATATTCAAATTAAAAATCTCCACTTAATTTAGAATCTTTTTGACACCAAAAAACATTTTTTTTAAATAATGATGAGTGTTGTTAAAGAAATATTTCTAAACAGCTGAGCATGTCTATTCTGTAATAATGAGAAACACGTGATAGACTACTTTAGCCAGCTGGCCAGCAGTGCATAGAAAATATGTGGGGGAGGGGTGGCACTGTATTACTCTATAGTCCTTATATCTGGAGAAAATGCTGGCCATTCTGACCCTTTCTGTAGGGATCTCATTATAAGCGAGGGACTGTAGGCAGCACATTTTAAACTCTGGTTGATGACTTTGAACAGTGTTTTTGTTGATTGCATTTTTTATTATTTGACATTTCAGACTGCCTAATTTACAACTAAAACTATAGAAAAAGCATGCAGAGTCAGGCTAGGTTTTATGAATTAGACAGATAGTTTGAGGACATCTGTTTGCTGGGATAATGTGGCAAATAGTATCACATATGAACATAACCTGCATATATGGTATGGGAAGCTCTGCATACATTTAGGATTCAACAAAAGGAAAACCAAAACTTCCTGAAAGAGATGGTCTTAATGATGTGGCACTGAGGCGGTTCTCTGGAAAACCCAACTAACTGTTTGTTTTGAACCACTTTAACGCCAGCCTTGCTTTAGCACTTGTACAGCTGTGTCGGAAAAACCCTGTCAGCAATGTGTATTAGATTTGCATTAGCATTCCTAACGCCCCTTTGACAATGTAGAACAAGAAACCACAAAGCTTGCCTCTGTCTGTCTTTGTCTCATGTGATGTTTGAAAATAAGGTACTTGCTGCTGTTTACCTTTAGAAGCCACTTTATCAAATTACATCTTCGATAACGGTGAAGAGCTGGTTTTCGGGTGGGGGTGGGATGGGGTGGGGGGGGGGTGGGGGTTGGTCTGGGGGGGCTGGTGTATATGGTATATGAGGATGATTAGAAATCTTCTTTGATTCAAGTTAATGCACATAATCACCTGATGTTAATGGTATGATCTAAATGACTGTTGCCTTTATAAGAGGCGGGAGACTTTCTCTTATTGTTCAAATTCCCTAACCATTCACCCAAGCCTCTGCTCAAAACCCTCCAAAATCCTGCCACAATTAGGATTCCATATTTCCGTTAGCCTCATCTCAAATTGAGTTCAATAATACTTCTACGTCATTCCTAAAGAGCTTGTATCCATCATGTTTTGTCTCTATTCTTTGTCTGCTTTCTGTCAGGAAGGAAAATTGCCTGGTAAAGCAATGCATGTCCTACCTTCTTGACCTCAGGTTATGATCATTTAACATGTAAAGCAGAGCTTTATCATTGTTGCAGCTGGTGGGCTCAGTGACTCCAAAGAGAGGTCTTATCTCAGTAACATCACCTGAACTACCTCTGCCATGCACACAGGGAAGAATAAAATAAAACAGCTCAAGTGCAACCACAAACTTCAATGTATCTTTTGGGAGTTTTTGTGTGATTGACCAACATGAATTACTACACTATGGTGCATTTGTATTAAGCTCCCTTTAATCTGACATCCCTAAATAAAATCCAGTGCAACAAATTCGCTTCAGAAGTCACTTGTTTAGGGCGTAATTTAATCTCAATATAAATCCAGCCGTTCTACGGATTTCTCAGGGGTTTGTTACAGAACATTAGTGGACAAACAGCATCATGAACTAACACAGTAGACAGGCCATGGAGAAAGTTAAGGATATGTTTAAAGCAGGGTTATGATCTAAAACGATATCCCACGCTTTGAAGAAGTCTTGTTTACATTTTGCCATAAGCCAAGCAAAAGGAAAAGCAAACAAATGCAAGAAGGTGCTTTCGTCAGATGAGACCAAAATTATACTTATTGCCCTTCATGCAAAAAAACTAAATTTGGCAGAAAAATAACACTGCTCATCACCCTGAACACACCACCCCCATTGTGAAACATGGTTTTGGCAGCATAATGCTGTGGGGATGGAAGCAGGTTAGAGTTGATTGGAAGATGGGTGGAGCTAAATATAGGATAATCCTGTCGGAAAAACTCTTAGATGCTGAAAAATACTTTAGACTGTGGCGGAGGATCACCTTCCAGCACGAACCTAAAAAATTTAGATAAAGCTTTTAATTGTGTCAGAAAGGTCCAGTCAAAGTTCAGACCTAAACCTGGTTGAGAATCTGTGACAAGGTTTGAAAATTGCTCTCCACAGGCGCCCATCATACAATCTGACAGAAGATGAGGGCATACATACATCTTATTTTGCAGACGTACAAAGCTGATAGAGACACATCCCAGAAGACATAAGGCTGTAACTGCAGCAAAAAGTGGTTCCATGATGAATTAACTTAGTGGGGCTGAATACAAGTGCACATCCCGCTTTTCTGATTTGTATTTGTGAAATTGTTAAAAAACCAGGTATCTGTTTGCTTCCACTTCACAACAATGCATTATTTTGTGTCTGTATTATCAAATTCCAGTGAAATACATGAAAGTTTGCAGTTGGAACGACACAAAATGTGAAACATTCCATGTGATATGAATACTTTTGCAAGACACAGCACAAAAAGCATACATGGTTTAAGTATTTCATTCAACTTTTTCAAATAGAGTTTTGCTGTTCATGTGTTCTTCACCTTCTGGTTATTGGTTATAACATGTTTTCCTAATGGGTGAGTCATTTATATCATAACCTCACCAAACTGGTTAATGGTTGGACCAAAATCATTTGCACATCCCAGTAATGATTTACAGGTTTGTGTCTCTTGTATGAGAAACTACACGCTGTTTTCCTGTGTCTGAGTTGTGTGCCAGTTAAAGGTGGTGAAGAGAATTCACACTCCAGTCTGAGGGACCACACCCAGAGCTTCACAGAAAACAAAAGAGCCCCGTTCTCACATCCAGGAGCCCGAGCTTGATTTGCATTGTAAACCCCGCTCTGTGATCAGTCATTGTATGCGGGGATACCGTTGATTGTTGTTGCAACAAGCGTCCATGAGTGTGTGTGTGCCTTTAACAGCTGATTGGCCATATTCAGAGCCGTAACAGAGTATTGTTTTATAGGTATAGGGTGTTACTATGTGTTAGGTATCACGCTAATTAGAATAGGGGCATAAGGCTAAACATTTAACTAGAGGCTTCTCAGTGTAAGTGGAACCTTTGGGTGTGAGAAATGGAGCTGCGTGCCATGGGACATTTATACCAACAATGCATTGTTTTTTTCTTGTTTTTGTTCCCAATATTACCATTTAAAATAATCTTCTATATTCTACTCAAGGTCTACTATAAGGAAATGTGATTATGTGACCCTAGTAAATAAAATCTACCAGTAGAAGTTCATTTAGAGTCAAGAGTCAATCGCCCCAAACAGGGATCAGAAACAAAATAAATAGAAGCAGGATGTAAGACAAAATTTTCAGAAAAGAATGTGTAATTAAATAAATTTAAGCATGAATAAAAAAGAATGTGATATGCCATGGTTTTAGTGCATGTATAACAAAACAATTGACCTAGAGCCAAAGATGGGACGTCACCACATCAGTGGTTCGGTACAGCTCTACTCGTTTTTAAGGCTTCTCCATGTGTAACAGTTACGTGGAACATTTACTATTTTTAGTACTTGCGTGTTTGCGGTTCCAACAATGCCGAGTCTTGCTGAAAACATGACGTCAAAACATTGTTGTTCACTGATTGGGTAGGGACGGCGTCTCTAGTCTTCAACCATTAAATCACTGTACACTGGGCTTATAGTGTATAAGACCAACATAGCAAGGTAGCATTAGCTGTGTTGTGAGCTGCAGTCCAGGATTGTTTCGTCGTCTTCTACTTATCCGGGACCGGGTCGTGGGGGCAGCAGTCTCAGCAGAGACGCACAGACTTCCCTCTACCAAGAAACCCCCTCCAGCTCCTCTTAAGGAAAGGCCGGGGACGGTCCCAGGTCAACTGAGAGACATATTGCCTCCAGCGTGTCCTGCATCATGTCCTGGGCCTACTCCTGGTGGGATGTGCCTGGAACACCTTCCAAGGGAGGCATCCAGGGGGCACCCGGGTCAGATGGCCCAGCCAACTCAGCTGACTCCTCTTAAAGTGGATGGGCAGCAGCTTTACTCCGAGCTCCTCCCAGTGTGTTTGTGTCACATACAAATCACATCGCATTACTTTTTCAGACTGTGGGGCCACCTTGCTATTGACTATCCTGCCCACACTGAGATGGTACTCAATCGAACCGGAAAACAAACCAAACTTAGCAAACATGCTATTGAATAGAACAGGTTCAAAAACAATCGCTGGGTGCCACAACTTGGAGCACTGGCCGACCAGATTCCACTGGTGTGTGGGTCATGCAGTAGAAAATAATGGGGGCGTAGGTTTTGACACATGTCGTACACCACCAGTGGGTGTTACTGCTTTTGCAAGTCATAGGGCTCTGACTGCCTTGCTTGGCAGCTAAGAGGTATAATAGTGGCAGGTGAATTTCAACTCCCCTAGACTGCCTTGGTCCTTTCAAGAATCACACAGACAATAAGAAAGTCCCAATTTGAAGGCTTTTGGTTGGTATTAGTACTTTTTGAACCTGAATTCCTAGATAGTCCTTTTACATAATTCAATGTAAAGTCAAGTGATTTCAGCAGTTTTTGTAGTCTCTCAGCTCTTGTGTCTTTCTTGGGATCATCACAGCTCCTGATTAAAGTAGCTCCGTTTGTGATTTAAGCTCTTACTGTTTGCAGTCCATTTTGGTGGTTTGTTCAGTTATCAAAGGGTGGTGTTTGGGAGATCTCGGGTTTCAGTAGGAAATCCGATGCTATGTGTTTTATGGATTACACTGACGTATAGCTGAGATACCAAGAGGCCCAGACAGAATACTTTCGAAGTTCAGTCATGAGAAAGATGTTAGGAATGAGTTGGTTCAGCTCCAGGGTTCAGTACTTGATTTGTTACTGATCCTAGATGGACAGCTGCCTCTCATATCTGACGTACTCACAGCTGCCCTCAAACACAGCCACCGCCAAGCCTTTATGCTCATATATAAGCAGAGAGTAGCAGTCTAGGGCTTCTGGTTGTTATGGCAGGTTGGAGGACAAATTCTGCAATGTGTCATATGTAAAATGTTTTCCAGTGTCACAGCGACCCTACTGTTACCTTTCCATCAATGCAAATACTGGAAGGCAGAAACGTGTACACAGGTCGCTTGTAAAAGCCAGACCTGTGGAAATGATGCCATGCCAAACTTAGCCATGTTCAAACTGCAACTCGTTTCAATATTTGGCAGTTTTTTGAATTTACTGTATGGTAAAATAGTGTATTAACAGTTTTAAATGAAGAAAAACACAAAAACAGATTTTTTTGGGGGGGTTTAAGTAAAAAAAAAAATACCACAGATGTGCAAGAACAACAGATCTTTTTAAATGTAAAGTTTGAGCAGAATACAATATATCTGCAAAAACATAATAGAGTATTTGTCTTTCAATGTGCAAAAACAGACCATAATTAAAAACTATTAGGAACTTTAAAGTTCCTAATGTGACAACAATTATTGATTCTGTTATTGTGTGATCAAGATCTTAGATTTTTGTGTCTAACTAAGATAAAGTAAATTATACAATTTTTGTTACTGTTTTAAACATTTCTTCCTTTTTAAATGGTAGAGATTGTTATACACTTTATTTGTTTTAACTAATATCTGGATAAATATTAGCTACACATTCCAAGAGAGACAATTTAAACCTTATGGGATTAACCTGATGAGTAGTTGAACGTACCCCCACCAAAACATATTTTGTTTTTTTCAGTTCAAACTGATTCTAGCGCTGAACCTCTAAGGTAGCTATAAGTATAACATAAACAATAATTGATCGGTTAAACTGTCTCCCCTCCACACTGTGTATTCTGTGTATGCTGAGGATACGCTGAAGTGACTCAAGCCCTGTCAGTCCTCTGAGACAGACTTCATAAGATGAGAGATGAGAGATGTGGTTAGTTGTTGTGGTTTTGCTCTAGGGGCACACTGGTTTGCACCTGCGTTGATCATCGTTTGCTATACACTTTCATGTGTACGCAGAGACTGGAGCAGCTACCCATCCTTCCCTGTTTCTTAGTTAGAGGACTACAGAAGGCTGCAGGGCTGATAAAGTGGAAATGGCCTGTTATTACCAAAGCGATGACAGCCACGTTGGGCTTGTATCACACACTGGCATACCTTTCGATGTGTGTAAGCAGAGGTCTCTTGTGTTGCGGAGTATTAAGCTGAAGTTTCACAATGTTCACCACATTTTAATTTACACCTTGTGAACTACATAATCTATACTTGTTTTTGCCCTTGCCTGCAAAACTAATGGGATTTAAGAAACATCCATCCATCTTCTATTCCTGCTTCTTCCGTACAGGGTTGTGGGGGAGCTGGTGCCTATCTCCTGCGGTCTACAGGCTAGATTCAGGGTAAACCCTGGACAGGTCACCAGTCCATCGCAGGGCAACACAGAAACACATAGGACAAACAACCAAGCACACACCCATTCACACCTAAGGGCAATTAACCTAACAGTCATGTTTTTGGACTGTGGGAGGAAGCCGGAGTACTCGGAGAGAACCCACGCAGGCATGGGGTGAACATGCAAACTCCATGCAGAAAGACCGCTGGCTGGGAGTCGAACCCAGGACCTTCTTCTGCAAGGCAACAGTGCTGCAAGGCAACGATGCTACCAACTGCGCCACCTTGCAGCCCAATTTAAAAAAACTTCCAAAAAATTTAACTGCCAAAGGAGAGCACATAAAAGTGATAGGCCACATTTATTGCCCGTCTTAGAGAATTTTAAAATCTACTTTTATCACTTTAATCGTCATTTTCTGTTCCTCGATGAAATTTTGTAATTGTTTATTGCCCGACACTGGACATAGTGATAGATGTTATGATAGTGAATTATTGTTTTTAAGATTTTATTATCACATCTTTTGGTTGTTTTATTTAAGTGTGCTCCCGAAAAACCTAATTGCAGCCCTGTAATCTTTCCCAAGCCCTGCTATAAAATAAGTAAATCTGTAATCTGCTAACATTAAAATTTGAAAAACTAAATTTAAGATCTATTAAAAACCAGACTGATTTTTATGTTTGGTCAAAAATGCAAGATTTTTATTTGACAGGTTTGCTTTATAATTAGGATAACATTGGAATATGATAGGGTTGAATTGATTATATATTTTTCCATATGAACTGGATCTTTTTGCCCTGAGATGACATTTGTTGCAAGTTGGAACTATTTAAATAAACTGAACCGAATTATTTCCCTCTTTGGAGAGACACTGACAGACCACCCAGATTTAACAACAGATTTGCATGGTTTCTATGACACATGGTGGATCAATAGTGCACAGATAACAGTTTACTGACACATGTTTGTGCCTCATTAAAATTTCACATTCTGGAAGATTTTACAAACTAGGGATCTGTGTCGGTATTCCAGTCGGGACCACAGGAATGACTTCACCTTCGAGCAGAATAAAGAAACATCCTCATAATTAGTACATATTTTGCTGCTTGTTAGAATGTCTGCATGTGCAGTCATGCACACAAAGTGCATTTTGCATTTGATGAAATGGCTTAACATACATACTCACTTATATCCACTCATTTTCAAAATTAAGCAAATCATATATTCCCATTCTCTTTTTCTGTCAGTAGCTTTTGTATGCATGCATGTGTCTTAACAACCAGGAGAGCCTTTGAACCAACATTCTCCGCAATCCACCTATTCTCCTCTTCTACTAAGACCCTCGAAACGTGTCGTACCACAACCAAAAAAGCCTCAATGACCCTAATTTCTTCAAGAGTGTCGACATTCTGCACTGATTGAGAGGGAGTTCTGAAACAGTAATTCATAAAACTATTAGAATTAGACTATGTGGGGGTAGACAAAAAAATCTGTGTGATGCTGGGACATGTCCCCCTAGGTGTAGCCAAAGTTTAAATTTATGGGTTCCCGGTGCTAATAAATCCCCTGAATTATTGGAGACAGGACAGAGGACGGGGAGAAAGACAAAGTATTTTGAAGTCATAAGAATCGTATTAGATCCAAAAAGTAGTGAATCATGTGTAACCTAATATTTGGAGTATGCTGTACCACTTTGTCAAGGTGTGATTACTAGTTTCCAGTAGTTTGTTAGATTTTAGGACAGATGAAAGAGTGAAGAGGATTTATAACTTTTTTTTCAGTGTTAAGTCTTTTGTGGATTTCTTGGTTTTTGTCATTGCTTTTGTGTTACTTGTGTTACGGGATGGGGCGGGGTCAGACATCCGACTCCATCCTCAAACCGTTTTGATTGGATAGTCCTATTTTATAATAAGATTTTATTGAAAAAAGGATCATATATTCCCAACAGGTTTCAACGTGGCAAAATTTATGATTCAATGTAATTTTTTTATTTTACGACAACTTTATGTTATACTGTGTTTCCATTTATTTTGAATTTTAATCCCTGGTCTTCCAACCAATTATGACCCTCTGAGTCGCCTTCTCTTGATTAAAAACCATGTTAAAGAAATATGAGCCCCTTATAGAACATTACTTTAAATTATCAGTTGTTAAAGATGTTACAAAACATTTCTAGTGTGGCAACAAATGGGAACATCATTGGTTGAAAATATCCCACAGTAGACAGCTCAATGAATAAAACTGCAAAGGGACGAAAGGATGCAGACAAATGGCCAGCATGACAAAGAGACACATTAAAGGGAAGCTCTCTTTTATTATTTTAATTTAGCCACATTGTAAGCTGTAGGGAATATTTGATTTTTTTTTTCCCCATAAATATATTGATATAAAAAAGGAAAAGAATAAATTGGTAGAAATAGGTGTGTCTTATTAGTGTAGTATAGTATCACGACTCAGAAGAGATTTAAAGTCTTTGCTCACATGACCTGGAAACTATTGAATAAAAACACATAATTTTCCATAAAACTTTTTATATAAATTGGAAATGAATGAAAATCTCAGCGGTTCTGAGAGCTTGGGTCACCTGGAAGTTATTCAAAGGTGCTGAAATACCCATGTCCCCAGTAGGTGCCAGTAACATCGACATTAGCGGCACATAAAATTTTGATGAAAGACCATTTTGAGCACTGCGGAAGTACTCCTAGGCTAAAGATTTTTCAAATATAAATTGACATCCCAGTGTTCACATACCAGTAGTGCCATTTTTCCGATTACGAAATTATTTCAATTATTAAAGTGTACCAGTTAGTCAGTTCCCCGCTTAGCAGATTTGTCTTAAAGAAACTAGTAAGTTGCCAGAAAGCGATATGTCTCTGTGCCCTCCCTTTCTTTTCTTTCCTGAGGCCAGCTTATTGTCAGGCACCATTCGTGTCATCCGTGTCATCCAGTACACAATGCAGTGACATTTACCTGACCCTGTAAAGGAGAAGATGAGGGTCGGAAAGAAATAAACATTAAAGAATGAGCAGAGAGAAAGATATGTGGTACAGCAAAGGGAGCTGAGCACCTCTGGAAAGGTCTCAAGTAGAGGAAAAGAATATCCAAAATAAAATGTATCAGAGGAAAAATTGTGAAATAGAAAGAGGCTAATCTTTCTTTATTATCCTCTTTTTGAGTTCAAAGAAACTGCCAGTGAGAAGAAAGTATTCCTCTCCACTCAACCGTATTGCTTTGTTACACCCGTGTTTCCACCCTGCTTGGCTTCCACCTTTATTACCCCCATTCTGAGCCCATTTACCCATTGCTTCCACTGACAATAGGGATGTAAATGGCTTCTATTGAATAGATTTTATTAGGCCTTTGTTTTCTGTATATCTGCTTGTTCTTTTCTGGTCTTGAAGGCAGAGATTCCTATTGTCTTTTTCACTTTTGTTGGTGGTTTTCTAATCTTTGCTTTCCTCTCCTGTGTGGTTCACTTGAAGGATCTCTAAAGGTAAACAGGATGAAGGCCAGCTGAGCTGCATTCAGTGAGTCCTTAAAATTCTCAGAGGACAAAAAGCCTTCATGAAGATAAAGTTCCATGTGTAATTAATAATTATTGCTCCAACTGTTAAATAGGTATTTTACTGTGATAAACACATTTCTGGGCCAATTTAACTAACCACACCCATCTGATTACTGCAAGACCTGTGATATTCATACATTTAAACGGAACCTGTCTTATGACATGAAGTAGGCTAAAAGATCTCCATCATGCCCCTATTTAAAGAAATTTAAGGCCAAGCAAAAGGACAAGCAAAGTCATTGACATATTTCATTCTAGAAAGAGTTATACAGCTATGTATAAGGCTTTGGGAATCTTGTAAACTGCAGATAGAGCTAGTAGCCACAAATGAAGAAAACACACATCAGTGGTGAACCTACCCAGGAGTGGCCACCCTACCAAAGTCCCTCCAAGAGTGCATCAATGATTTATCCAGGAGGTCACAAAAGAAACCAGAACAACATCTAAACCAATGTAGACTTCATTTGCTTCAGTTAAGGTCAGTGTTCATGATTCAACAATTAAAAATGAGACTGGACGGTGTGAAGTGTGGCATCTATGGGAGTAGTTTCAAATGGACTAACTGGAGCTGTGTCTGTATCGACTCTGTCTCCGTCTGCTTGCCTGTCTTCTCAGTGGTCAGTTATTGGATGAAATGCTTGAATGAATTATTGTACTTTACTGCTTGCTGACACATAAATGAATCATTGATTGAGCAAATGTTTGGCTGGGAGACCAACTGGCAAACAGCTGATATGTTACATATGTCAATCTCGTGTGTTATCCGGGGCAATTAGCCAAACAGTTGGGAGTGTATCAAACATGCAGAGGAGGATGCTTGCATAGTTAGTTTTTCAGGTTGCTTTTGTTTTGTTCAGGAGTTTTTGAGAAGCACTATGACCTACTGTAAATTGCTCAGACCATTGTGGAAATGCGTTCTTTGTATGGAAGTTGGTGAATTAAGCCACTCTAGTTGAAAACCACAGTGCAACTTGCATAATGTGCATTTATAAACATTACAGAATCAAAATATAGTTGATGTACAAGCCATGCTACTAAGTAAATGCACCATGACAACTCACAATTTGCAGTGCTGTCTTCATATAATTGTTAGCCTTCACTCTTCCTTCGACACCCTCAAAGATCCAACTAATCCATTAACAATTTATAGTGTTTCTGTTGACTTCCTGAACTTGACAGCAGGTCTGAAAGCAAGCCTTCGGGCCCCAAATACTCGACAAGATCACAGAAGGTGAAGCAGGCAAGGGAGCTTTGCCGTAGCTAATTGGGAATGAAAACCAACAATTATAGAAGGCAGCTTTAGAAAAAAAGTCACTTTTTACCCTTGTGTTTGATTTGCTTCCGCTTGCCTTCATTGGTTGACACCACAAATAAAGTGTGGAAAGGCAGTTATTCTTTCGATGCTTGTTAAAAGCAGATGTGCCCATTGCAGGGGATGTAGTTAACCAGAAAAAGGGAGGGTATGACTGATTCCCCTTAGAATAGAGAAAACAGTATGGCCTAAATCAAAAGAGAAATAAATTGTTATTGGTTTGTATTACTAATAGTAGATCCACAGCAGTTAGCAAACTACACTAGTTTTCTAACTTGCAACTAGGACATGCAATATTCATATGTAGCCTAATTTACACAAAGCATCATGGGTCATAGGACTATTATGTATCACTATTTTACACTCAATGATTTAGAAAAACACAGTTCGGGATTTATCGAACTTTTAATTTGCTTTTACTTTGGTTACATTTGGGTACATCTTTGCGCCCGCAATAATTTATTTATTTATTACACCAAGACTGAACATTTTAGAAAAATGTCGGAATTTCACAGAACTTGGACAAGAAGTGCAATAATACTAGTAAAATATTCTTTAAAGTTTAGTGAGGATCCAGATAGGATATCTTTGCAAATGCAAAATAAGGCTTTGGCTTTAGTGGGGAATCCATAGCAGGAATTTAAACCACTTCTAAGAACAAGGTTTTGTGCAGAAATTTTATAAAATACAAGTTTTTCGTTCTGTATTAGCTAAAGACATAATGGCAGACTTGTTGGTGACATCATCTGTTTAGACAAGATGTGTCTTTGGAAGTGGGCGGATCTTTGCAGAGGGCCTCTTAAAAAACTCAGCAGGGGTGGTAGCAGGTTGGGGCAACACAGCAGGCGTTCAGCAGATGTCGATGGGTTCCCAGTCTCATACCGCGTCCGGGTATGTGGGACGGGTCAGACTTTCCTGAGCTTTGTCCTTGGAGCCCTGCTAAAGCTTGTTAACGCACACACGCACAGATGCACACACCAGTCCCTGAAAGATTTGTCCTATTTAAATTGACACAAGTCTCATGGTTTCCCTGGGCGACCCCCATATTCACCTCCTCCACCCGTCTTGAACCCAACCCTGCCCCCCACCCCCCTGTCCCTTTCCCTCGCTTTTATTTCTTCTCTGCTTTGTCAAAAGGAGCCAATCGTGCGTCAGATGGTAACTAGGCACCCCATTTATCAGTAACCAGCACCAACAATAAGTGTAACCCGACACCTCCTTTGAGGGAACAGGCTGAGGAAAGTAGTGTTGGTATGAAACAGGGGAAAAATAGGAAAGAGAGGTGTTTAGAAAGTGGGGAATTTCCTAAAAAATATATATTTATGCTTTTTATATTATCTTGATTTTGAGTGAAAAACGAAATGTTCACTCTTCATTGAATTATGTTTGGCTATATTTTAATGTCATATATTGCAGTTAGAACCAGCAGCTGGAATGAAGCTAACCTGAATCACGACGTATGTTCTACTATGCAGAAAGAGAGTTGGGGATGAACGAGAAGTCAGCGACTAACGACGGAGGCTGGGAGAAAGATCTGGTATCAGTGTAATGGATACTTGGGGCCTAATAGGCCATTCATGGCTGGGTAGCTCTTAAGAGAGCGGTGCGGACCAACCTGTGAGGATTCTTTTGATCACTGTGGCCCCCCCCCCACATACTATTTGTCCAGTTAACTTATCAAATGGGATCGATGGTTTGATACTGAAGGGAAAAGGAGAAGCATTGTGCACATACCAGCATGTACAAAGGGGCTGTGTTTTGGGCACATGTGCAGATTAGTATTAAAAGTGTGTTTGTTTGCATGATCACAATAATGTTAGTACATATATTTGTTCTGTTAGAGATATCCAGAGTGCAGAGCATGGCTTGCTGTTTATAGCCACACTGTCCAGAAGAAAGTGTGTGTAACCATATGTGTGTGTCTGTGCATTCTTGGTTAAAGTTGAGTGATTCCTCTATTAAACAGAGAAAGCCCCTTTTGACTCTTCACCTCCTTGCTATTGGTTGAATAGGGACTTAAGAATGATCTAATTCTGTAGCAATCACCCACCACACAGCCTGAAACAATTTGATTCAGTGCCTTGCAAAAGTGCTACTCCTTAATTTCTTCATGCCTGGTTGCATTATTACCACAAACTTTGTTGTATTTCATTTGGATTTTATGTGATAGACCAACACAAAGCAGTGCATAGATGTAAGGTGAAAAGAAAACGTCTGCCAGCGTTATATATCTAGAAAATTGTTACTCATTCTTCCTTGCAAAATAGCTCAAGTTCTGTCAGATTGGATACAAAACATCTGTAAACATTAATTTGCATGTCTTACCACAGATTCTCAATTTGGGCCATTCAAATGCATGAATATGTTTTGATATAAAACCATTGTATTGTAGGTCTGAATCTCTGTATAGGGTTGTTATGCAGCTGATAATTGAAACTCCTTCCCAGTCTCAAGCTATTTGCAACATCTAGCAGGCTTTCTTCCATGATTAGCCTGTATTTACAACCATTTTATGCAGTCTGGAAAAATCTGAATTTGATTCCAGTATTATCAGGGTGTACAAATTATAAGACGTGAAGAGTAAGGAAAAATATTTATAATCCCAGACTATATTCCCTAACCCACTCTCTAAGGCCTTTTTCCTTTCATCCTTCCTTTTGTCCCTCCTCTCTTGCATCCTGCATCTTTCCCTCGCTGTGTCCTTAATCATCCCTCACTTATGTGCTTTCTTGTAACTTGACTTCCTCCCTCCCTCCCTCGTGTCTTTCATGACTTCCATGACTTCCATGTATTCCTTGTACCCATATATCTTCTCTCTTTCTGTCTTCCTTCTTTCATTTTGGTCTTGTCCTACCTTTCCTTTTTCTGTCCATCTACCCATTTCTTCCTTGTGTCCTTCTTTCCTTGTGTCCTAACTAGCATCCATGTTTGTAAATCCTGCCCACTGTACACATTTCTGCTATAAATCAATTGCAACTCTTAGTATTTTATGTTTTAAAATGAAGAAAAATGGTCTTAATCCTCTGAAAAGTTGAGTCTGCAAAAGTGTTGAATCTTTAAATTTGAGAAGCCTGTTCCCTTTTTCCCGACTGTGTGGAGGAAAAGTATCTCCCCTGTATGATGGCATCACCACTATGTTTTGAAAGTGTTAGCTTTCTGTCCTACCTTTTACTTTGTTGTATTGTGACAAAATGTGGAAGAGTTCAAAGGGTGTGAATATTTTTGCATGGCATTGTACACCAGCATCTGCTTTGTCGTTTCCTTGCATCTAAAAAATTGTCAATTTTTTCCATATAAAACTGCAGAATTAACCTTACCTGTTGTGCAGTTGTTGCATATATAGGTGTGATTTGGTGACTTGGGTCGCATTTATACCAGCAGTTTAGTTTGTTTTGTTAAGACAGTGCCAATAAGAGACAAAATGAAGATAGCACAGAGGACAAAATTTGTAACAACATGAACTTTGACCACAGCACGCATAGTTTGAGTCTTCTCATCTTCCAGTTCTTGACAAGCCATAATGATTCTCATTATAGTTTTCACATGATGTCAAGAACTGGTGATAATTTGCAACATGCAGGTCTGGACTTGTGGGTGAAGTGCAGTGAGGTGGTCTCTCACTCAGCTATTTGGTCAGTCTGCTTTGGAATTTTAATACATCAGCACCAAAACAACTCAGACTTTAATTTATCTCTTCAACACTGAAATACACTGAATTATTTTGCGAATAAATCATAGTAAATTATTGAAGCAGTTTATTGATACTTTGAGTAGATATTTTACCTTCTGCCTGGACGGGGTAAAGCGCACATTTTCCCTTTTTTTCCCCCTCCTTCTTTTTTTGGCACAGTATTATTTTGTGAAACCAGAGCCAGATGACACCTGAAAGCTGTGAACTCTGAACCTTTAATAAGGGGATGTAGTGGGCTTTAATTTTATTAGTTGGCTTAAGGAAAAGGCTGGCAGACAGACATGAGAAAGGGACCCTTTAAGACACAGTTCAAACTAAGATTGCAGGGCTCGGCACTGAAAGAGCTAAGTAGATTTAACAGTGTTTCAGAATTAATACATATAATGAAATCTTCTCTCTAAGTCTAGTCTTGTGCCACTGTGTTGTTGCTATGCTCTGAAATGTTATAATTGAGTTTACATGAGGCAGGCAAGGCAAGCAACACATGACACCTGATTAATTTAGAATACAAAGAATATTTCCCTGATTGATTTGCACAGGTTGGATGACTTAATTTGTTTTTTTCCCACAGATTTTCTCCCTTTCGCTTCCTACATACCCATTCTCCATCTTTTCTTATGAAACTAGTTGGACACCAGAGTGTGTTGCCGCCATCAAAACCATAACCATGATCTAATCATACCAACTCAGCTGACGCCATCCATATTTCAGGCTAAGTAAATAAGTCTCTGGAATTTCTACAGTTAAATTCTTCTTTTGGCTGTAGTTTGTGCAGGTGATGAACTAAATAGGGCACTAACAGCAGTCAACCCTCAGGCATTAAAGTAAGCCAGGCGTTCATTAGTGACATTTCTTGTTGTCTGGTCACCTCGCCCGGGTTGGTTTGGTATTGTCTGATTACAAACAGTGCTTCTATTCTTCTCACCACTCTCTCCCAGGGATCCTAAATGGGACATAGATATTCAAGCTGGGCCGGTTCTTGGCCTGGCACCCGATGCCCCTCAGCGCTCTACTTAAGCCACCAAGGGAACTTGTGGCATGCTGTATGAAAGTCCATTGTGTTTCAAGCTAAGGGTTGGGAGGAAGAAGTTGATACAGTGGTGTGGGGTTCTGAACTCCTGTAGGTCATGTCAAAGCGTAACTCCAAATGATCTGTTCAGCTGACCAATCAAGAAGCTAGTGTGCATGAAATTGGATTTGGCATGCAGCTGTTTGAATATATGTAAGGTATAAATTCAAGAATAGTGATTAAAGCCTCTCTGTTCAAAATCCTCCTCCATCTGTCCAAGTATCCATTTTCTATAATAATCCGATAGGCTGATGGATATCTATAGCAGTCAGGCCAATTCAGATAACATGATTATCTTTGGCCTGTGGGAGGATACAGGTGTACCTAGAGAGAACCCATGGATTCAGAGACAGAAAGGCTACAGTGCAAACAACTGTACCACCGTGCAGCTCAGCGACTCTTCAGCGTGCAAAAATAAGTCAAAGTCTTCTTTTAGGGTTTGAAGATTTGATAGCGTTCATTTTGATTCTTCCAAATACGCTGCCAATCATTGTGGCAAAAAATGCTTTATGGTGATAAAACTCTTGGCATGGGTATGTTGGCAGCTGCAAATTTCTGTCCTACGGATGTTGGCTTTTCCTTCTTTGTGGTAGCCTCTTAGTTCATGTTAATGGTAAACTGGCGTCATTGTGGACAGTGACCCTGGTTATTCCAGTTTATTGTAGTCTCCAGCCTTTATGGTTCCTGGGTGTTCCTGAACATCTGCACCAATTTGCTTTCATCTGACATGGATGTTTTTTGTTGAGTGATTGAAAGTTGTACATAGTTAGGTTTTCCAACAGGACGATAATCTTAAAGAAACCTCAAACTGATCATCCCTATGATTACTGTATGCAAGTGTCGGACTCGCTCTGTACATTGCTCCACAGAGTGTAAGAGAGTCGTATACAGACACAACACAGCCCTATATCAGCAGATCCGAGTACAAACTGAATACATCCAAAAGTAGAGTCTTAAGTGGGATTACGCTGGCGAGAGAATTTATCAGGGATATTATAGCTTATTAAGGACTAATGCTGCTCGTATTGTGATATCCTTTAAAAATCCTTGAGAAGAAAAGTCGCACTATTGTAAAGAAATCAGCTGGTAGGTGTGATTAGATCAAAGAAGAGTTGCTTTGTTTACATAAGAAACTGTAGGCAGCTTAATATTGATGTAACGCTGTTCTGTAAATTAGATGCATGAGCTGGAGATTTTCTGTTTTCTCAACCCAAAGAGTTAGTCCTTTGCTATATAAATAAACTGAATTGAAAACTGAATTGAATTTGCTTCTGCTTGAGTCATCATCCATAAGCTGTCAACCCACCTGTTTTTTCTCCTCTCAACTGATTCAATGTCTGATCCTAGGTCAGCCAGCATGTTTCTGTGTGTTACCACCTGTTCTCCGCCTGTGGTTTGGATGTTATCCTTCTGACAGCCGGCCTAGTCCACACCCACCCAACTCCTTGGCTTTACCCATTCTCCTGCTGAGTCCGAAAGATAAAGGAGTCTTTTGTGTAACCTGTTTTTAATTTATGAAAGCTTATAAGGAACATGGAAAAGAAAGGGCTAATCCTACGACTGTGATTTCTACATAGAGTGGAGGAAGAAATGGAGGCTGGCTGGGGGAGAAGGCAACATTTGAGATTATCATAGTGTTCTTTTATTGCGTTTCCTCCATGTTCAGTATTCCTGTCCCGTTTCCTTACACTACTAATTGATTTTGGAGCTAAATGGGGGCTCTGGTGGTTTGCTCTTTTATCTTACAGCAAGATGGTTGTAAGTTTAAAGAAATCTCGGCCAATGGCCTTTCTGTGCAGAATTTGCATGTTCTCCCAATGCATGAATGACTCTGAGGCTTTGCTTTAAAAATCAAGCTTTGATCATAAAAATAAAGCCAAAGGTAAATCTCTCGGCATGCTCAGAGTTGTACTTTGATGTGTAGTTTAAGTCATTGTTATCACCACCAGTAATTCCGATATATTCGCTCCTGCATTGTTGGAAAATCTGCCTTATTAAGCGGAAAATATCAATTCAAATACTTTTCAAAAGAGTTATTTTGTCCCCGCCATTACATCTTTATATTGTTATTGTTGTTACTGTTGCAACAGTAAAATTTTTCCCATCAAAATCTTGGGCCATAGACCCCTGCCTGCTTTTACTGTAGGTTGTTGCCTTTACAAATTTATGCCATACAAAGCATAAAGATTCTTCAGTGTCGTCAAAAAATGTGAGGCGCGGTGCGTGGCATAGTGGTAAAGCACGTGACTGATATACAGACAGTTCAGTCCTCAACGCAGCTGTCCCTGGTTCGAGTCCCGACCCTGATGAATTGTGCTGCAAGTCTTTCCACTTTCTTCACCCGACTTCCTCTTTGCCTACTTTCAAATAACAAAAATAAAGGCCACTAGTGCCGCAAACAAAATCTAAAAAAAACAAAAAATTTTTTTTACTATTATTTAATGCCATTTTAATTTGTCTACTCCTTATATGACGCTGTCTTCCATTCCCTCCACTGTTCGTCTGTCAGAGGCTTTGCTTCCATTTCTAAGATTTCACCACCATCTCACTGCGCGTTGGTCGGCGTGTCTTTTCGATTTCTTTCTAAATGTCTGTATGAGCGTTCAAAGCTTTTTCTCTTTCTTAAAGACTTTGATCATTCAAGGAGATAGGCGCATGAAAATATATGATCAACAGCTTGTGGAGAGAGATGAGAGTGGCCTTTGGCCAAGTACTTCCAGATTCAAACTCACGCACACATATCTATAAATGCATGAGCAGGCAAGTAACCTGCATGGCGGCCATACTTGGTGCTGAAGAACAGAACAGTCTGTAAATCTGATTTTACATGTGCAGGTGTTGACAGATTTATGAAATTTTGCTCTTTTGATGTCAAGTTGTTTTTAATGTAATGGAATGAAATACAGTTGGAGCCTGGTCTTGTAGCTTCCTCCTATGAAGCAATATATTGTTCTTCTCTGCATCTGTTCACCTGCTGCCTCCTGCGTTCCTGTGGTTAATTATCTACACTTGGTTATCTCATGTTTGTATTTGGAATCTCTACAGAGTAATGATTAAATACTGTGAGTCTCATAGACGAAAATATAAAACAGTGAGTTCACAATGATTTTCCGTTCTTGGAGCTTTTCTGATTTAGGGTGATTAGCCTATTACAACATGTAAAAAACCATAATAAACTGTGTATATACAGGGGTTGGACAATGAAACTGAAACACCTGGTTTTAGCCCACAATAATTTATTGTATGGTGTAGGGACTCCTTTTGCGGCCGATACAGCGTCAATTCGTCTTGGGAATGACATATACAAGTCCTGCACAGTGGTCAGAGGGATTTTAAGCCATTCTTCTTGCAGGATAGTGGCCAGGTCACTACGTGATACTGGTGGAGGAAAACGTTTCCTGACTCGCTCCTCCAAAACACCTCAAAGTGGCTCAATAATATTTAGATCTGGTGACTGTGCAGGCCATGGGAGATGTTCAACTTTACTTTCATGTTCATCAAACCAATCTTTCACCAGTCTTGCTGTGTGTATTGGTGCATTGTCATCCTGATACACGGCACCGCCTTCAGGATACAATGTTTGAACCATTGGATGCACATGGTCCTCAAGAATGGTTCGGTAGTCCTTGGCAGTGACGCGCCCATCTAGCACAAGTATTGGGCCAAGGGAATGCCATGATATGGCAGCCCAAACCATCACTGATCCACCCCCATGCTTCACTCTGGGCATGCAGCAGTCTGGGTGGTACGCTTCTTTGGGGCTTCTCCACAGCGTAACTCTCCCGGATGTGGGGAAAACAGTAAAGGTGGACTCATCAGAGAACGATACATGTTTCACATTGTCCACAGCCCAAGATTTGCGCTCCTTGCACCATTGAAACCGACGTTTGGCATTGGCATGAGTGACCAAAGGTTTTGATATAGCAGCCCGGCCGTGTATATTGACCCTGTGGAGCTCCCGACAGACAGTTCTGGTGAAAACAGGAGAGCTGAGGTGCACATTTAATTCTGACGTGATTTGGGCAGCCGTGGTTTTACGATTTTTGGATACAATCCAGGTTAGCACCCGAACATCCCTTTCAGACAGCTTCCTCTTGCGTCCACAGTTAATCCTGTTGGATGTGGTTTGTCCTTCTTGGTGGTATGCTGACATTACCCTGGATACCATGGCTCTTGATACATCACAAAGACTTGCTGTCCTGATCACAGATGCGCCAGCAAGACGTGCACCAACAATTTGTCCTCTTTTGAACTCTGGTATGTCACCCATAATGTTGTGTGCATTTCAATATTTTGAGCAAAACTGTGCTCTTACCCTGCTAATTGAACCTTCACACTCTGCTCTTACTGGTGCAATGTGCAATCAATGAAGACTGGCTACCAGGCTGGTCCAATTTAGCCATGAAACCTCCTAGACTACAATGACAGGTGTTTCAGTTTCATTGTCCAACCCCTGTATATATATATATATATATACATATATACACAGTTTATTATGGTTTTCTGACTCGGAGAGATATTAAAACCTACTCTGAAAAAGTGGAAACTGCTGCTAAAAAAGCATTCTGAAGGAGGTGGGGAGGCAATGCCATTTAAAAGATAGCACCACTTTTTGTGGATCTTTAGCTAACACCTCTTAGCTATCTAAAGTTTTTTTTTCCGCAGCACTTTTTTTTAGCAGATCCATTGTAACCCTACAGTGCTCCATTTTCCAGCGACAAATCCCTGTCTCATTTCCTGTTCGTCTTTTGTTTTTTCCAGAGCTGGCTGCACATCTTTTGATTAATGATGGCTTTGATTGAGCTGCTGTCAGTGCAGATTTGTTTTTCTTTCTCTTTTTTTCCTGGCGATTTCTCTTTGCATTTAGCAAACAGGATGTCTGTCGGTGCATCTGCAGCCTGCTGATACTCGATCTGATGATGCGACGGTTGGCATTCAAGAGGATAAGAGAAAATGAGATATAAGTGGACATTCTGTGAGGGCCGATTAAAAAAAATTGCTAGCTACTGTTTCTGCTGGGGAAGACAACTTGTTGAAAAATGAAAAAGTTTAAATGGAGTAATAGTTATATGGAGTAACAACAAAATCAAAAAAATGAGAGGAGTAGCAAAAGAGATTTATGAAATATGATGAAGACAGTTGAAAATTAGTGTCTACCACACATTAAGACCGAAGAAGTTGAGTTTACTTAAAAAAATTCATAAAGCAGTTGCCCAAAAAAATGTAAGTAATGTGAGATAATAACTTGAGTGTATTTGACTTCAACTTTTGAATGGACCATAACAAAAACTAGAAATTTTAAGCCGTTTAACTTGAAATTATCCACGCATGTTGACTTTTGCGACAAATTAGTTGAATTTACTTTGTGAATTTGTAGTAATGACATAAAACTTAAATAAATTATTTTTTAATCAAACTGTTTAGGTCCATACAAAGTCCAGGCTAACAGTGCACAGATATTTGCACCTCTTCAAGAAGCTTTAAAATAAATGTATCTTTTATTTGAGTAGCCTATTACAGCATTGCAAAGTCCTGCTGGGCAACTTATAAAATAAAGGCCATGAGTGCCACAAAATGAAAAACAAAAAAAAAGAAATTCAACTTATTTGCTCCTGAAAAAAAAATCTGAAATAATACAAATAAAATTCTTTTTATTTTTTAGTATAAAGGGTTTCTTGATTAGTAATCTTGTTTTTCAGGTGTATAAATCTGAAGGGACATAGAGACCCGGTTTCTTAGCCACTCTTTAAAATAAGAAAGACAAGAGAACATATCATTCAAGATAGTTAGAGCCATTATACAAAAATTAAATCTTATGGAACTTTGACAAACATGCTGGATGGGGACAAGTTTATCTAGTGATCCACCACAGTTAAGAGAACTGAAAAGGACAAATAAAATCCAAAGCTATGTTTTACAGAGCGGTAAACAGTGGCATCTTGGGGTCTTCATAGCAACAATTTCTTTAAAAGTATCTTTGCAAATCTTTACCAGGGGTGCTAATAATTACAGAGGGTGCTGTGCTGTTTTGGGCAATTATTAAACAACAAAAAGAAATGCTCCTATCTTGCAGGATTTAAAGAGTCTAAAGAGTTTAATCCCTGGGGTTTCTTTGCCCAGAACATGTTCAGGTCCATCCAAAAGGGGGAGAGCTTTCAGATTAAATCCTGCTGTCCCATGGCTGGAAGGAACTCAGGTTTCACCGTTTCTATTGATTCATATATTTAAAACCGATTTCTCTAAAGCACAGGCAGGATGAAGAGGGGTTAAATGGAGGTAGAGTTTCCTGGAACACTTTCTGGGAATTTGTAGCACCTGAGCTCATTTTTCATTGGATGATCTGCTGTAAAAATTTAACAGTGCTTAAAAAGTGTTGCTGGGCAGACAAAAATGGAACAAAGGGATTTTTAAATGTGCCATCCTTCCTGCTGCTTTATATTAGGGCCTTCACAGTTAGTGCTACATGTTAAGGTCCCAATTACTAATCTCTTCTGCCTGGATGAATGTTAAGACAGTGACAGAGAAAACCGCCAAAAGAATAAACTTATTAGAAGGTACTGAAGTTTCTCAAATGAGGGGATCTGTGGTGATCTTGTCACCTTTCTGCAACAAATGCCACAGTTACAAATGTGCTGTTTGTTCTGTGTTGTTTCATTAACCCAGTTGCTAACTAGCTGACTAAACACCCCTGTTAGTTTTACACTGAGGAGTTGGAGGGGAGGGAGGGTTCGGCCACCAGGGTAGAAAATAGCTGCAGCCCCTTTGGTCATCCACAAAGCCGCCTCCAAATTTCCTGTAATATAAATGCAACCTAAACTATCACTTTCTATTGGCCTGATTGTGGCCCTCGTGTTACTATTTGACAACTCTGTCCACTGTCCTTCAATGTATACACACTCTCTAATTGTTTTTGCATACTTGTGGGTTGCTAAAATCCATGTGTGCTTGTCAGACAGAGTGACAGCTGGCAACAGTGTGTGTCGACACCCTGTTGGACATGACAAGCTCAAGCCACGTGCAGAACCTGTGTGTGGTTTGGCGGTAAAGCCAGATCTATGTGTTTAGAGAGGCACACTGACACTTGATATACACATTTAGCAGCTTTTTTTGTGTGTCTGCATGTGTGTTCATCAGTGTCATTTGTCCTTATGCCCTAGACACAAGGGTGTCACTGCTGTGGTTTGCTTCTAAATGTCTGTATCCAACCACAGCTTCAGAGAGGATCTTTAAGGTTTTCCTAAAACATTTTCCATTTTATTGTAAGGCTTCGTGTAAAACTTTAAACTGCCACACTATTTTGGCTAATTACAATTTCCTTTAAGAACTTTATAGAACTTTACATAGAAATATGTTAAAAGTGTTGAAAATATATATACATTCAGACAAGGTACTGTACCTGTGTGACTTCCTTTGACTTAATTTTTAAACACCTGATTAATTCTGACAATAGATACATTTGAGTCATCTTCCCACAGTAGGCATCCACACCGAAGAGTGTTGTTGATCTGGTAGCACTTTGTATCATAAAAAGATGTTTGGTGGCTGGTGACTGGTCGGTTCCTGTTCGAGTCACTAACTGAGATCTTGGTACTCCTTGGCCAAGTTAAATCAAAGTTCTGGCAAAAGAACATACTGGGTCTGATGGGGAAAACACGCATCAGTGCCAACTTAAAACCAAATATTTGGTATTAGGTGGTCTTGGTGAGAGTTCTAAAGGCCAAGCAAGGTGGTAAAAGCCCTGTAATTGTTGACTTATGAAAGAGTAAGCTGACTTTGAGGCTGTAGGGTTATTTTACCTACCAATTGGGACTTTACACCCTAGTTCTAGTCCACGTGCCCTGTGGTTCCATGATGCCGGCCCCATTTATGAAAACTTGCATTTTTGGAGAGAGAACCAATACAAGTTAGTAGAAAAAGGTTAATGTTTTGCTATAGTAAACTGTTGCTAAGCGTGCACTAGGGGCTAGCACTAGGTTTTCTACTCGAACTGGTTTGGTGGAAACCGAAACAGCTGCCAGTCATTGTAAAGGGAGATCAATGCAAGTTTTTATCAGCTGAGATAAGAAAATGTCAATATTGGATATTGAACTCAAGCTGAAATTTGTTGAGCGTTTATTGGTCGGCATTCTGTTCCCACAATTGTTGCTGCGTGACATCCATGTGCATTTGATGATGGCATTTTAAAGCGCATAGAATACTTTTTAGCCTGGCATATGACCCTGACACACCCTTTCCAGTGTCCAGCCCATCCTCTACATACATGTGTGATCCTATGCTAGCAGCTGGCGGGCTTCTATAAATATTCTTAGTCGGGATGCTTTGGAAAGACAAAATGTTGCCTCATGAATTCCTTTTTTACAACATATTTATCATGAGGCTGCCATTTATTGATGTTCCCACAGTTCTTTGCTGACTTACTCCTCCCAGGACTGTAATCACTGCGCCGCAATGTTGCCGATCTCCCTCCCACTTTGGAAGGAAATTTGTAGTAAAGGAAACAAGTAGTTTAAGGGCTGTATTGCGGAAGGAGAAGATATAAATATAAATTAAAGAGGAGATGGCTGCTGCACAGAGCTTTGTAGCTGTGTGTAGTTTGGCCCACTGGTAACAGATTGTGTCAGGACCTACTTTGTTACACAGTCGTGTGATGATGCGGGTCTAATGTTTGACTTGGCAGTGAGCAGGTATGTGCCCCTATGTGTGTGGAACATCAAGCCATCAAGGCGGACTGTTATTTCCTAAATCATGACTATGTGTACAGTGTAATGGACTCCATGCAGGATGTGCTTCTTAAAGAGGGCCAGGTGATGGATCTCTGGCGGCAAGTGGGATAACAGTGTAGTCCCAGACGCTTTGGGAAGAGACGGGTGTGGAGAACTCTGTCTGTTAGCACAATGTGTTGATTGAGGGCCTAGATTCCACCATATTACAGCAACTCAATCTATTACGGCTGCTGGATAATTTTGTTGTCTTGGTGAATGATTTTAATGTGTTTATAAAAGTGTTTCTTATTTGTATGCATGATCGTAACTGAATCTCCCTTTTTTTGCTGATGTGATTTATATTGCTGAGATTGATTAGAGTTGACATTTGGATGAATTAGCTGAAACTGATTGCCTGACCTGTCCACACTCTGCTTCTGCACACCAAGTGTCTGAGTGTGTGTGAGTGACTGAGCTTTTATTTATTTCATTGGTAATAGTGTAAGGGCACCTGTGGTTGAGCATCAGCACGGCCTTTTCACCCTTAAAGCCCAACCACGACCACATGCACACATACACATATATATGACTCGCTCATGTGCTTAGTTGGGTGCTGCAAAGCCATGCAATATGACCCGTCTAAGAGTGTAGCTTCAACAGTATTATCCCCCATCTGTGGGTTTCATCTGGCCTCACCACCTGTCCTCAGCTGTATTTCACCCAGACTGTGCTCTCTCCAATGTATATCCTTCTCACTCCCTCCTTAGGCACCAGAGCTTTGAAATGTGTTACAATAGTAGTATACAGCAAAGTTTTCCACATTTTTCGTGTTGTTACAACCACAAAATTCAATGTTTTTTATTGGGATTTTTTGTGATAGACCAAAACAAAATAGGGCATAAATGTGACATGATAGAAGAACGACACATACAGTAGTTCAAGCTCAGTCAGACTGGATGGAGAGTTTCTGTCAGCATAAATTTTAAAGTCTTGCCGCAGATTCTCAGTTGCATCTAGGTTCGTACTTTGAATGGGCCATTCTAACACATGCAAATGCTTAGGGTTGGTAAAGACGAACCTCTGCCCTGGCCTTGAGTCTTTCACAGCCTCTAAGAGGTTTTTATTCAGGATTTGCTCCATTCAATATCTCTAACTCCAAACTCTCCTGTTTCTACTAGAGAAAAGCATTCCCACAGCTTCATGCTGCCACCACTGTGTTTTACAGTGGCAATGGTGTGTTCAAATTGATGTGCTTATCCAGAACTTTATCTCTTACCAATCCCGTGTGTTCCGTTCATCATTCTTTTTCTACCTAAATTAATATAGAATGTGTGAAAACAGATCAAAGAATCATCCGAAATAAAATATTTGACAGATAATTAAACCCACTTTAGGTTTAAACTCACTTGGTCTTGTCAAAACTTCATTTATTCTTCTTGGACAAGTTGCACCCATTAAAAAAGTCATGGGTGTCTAATGGGTGTTACAACATTTTTTGGCAAAGTAAATATTTTATTTAATCAAAAGCACTTCAAAAGGGCAAACCAATGGAATGCCTGTTTTCAAATAGCAATTTTAAAACATATTTCTAGTTTTATTTTCAAGGCAATAAAATTCAAGCCTCCACTTAATGTAGATTTAGATAGTGAACAGCACCAGCATAAATTTTGAAATACCTTTTTGATTTTGAAGGATCTGATACATTTATGTATTTCAACCTGAGTTTGCATATTACTACTCTGCTTAGCTGCCAGGGGCCATAAAAAAAAGCCAGTCAGTCAGTCATTTTCTACCGCTTATTCCATAGTGGGTAAAAAGCTTTAAATGTTATTCGCCACTGATTATTTATTTCAGGCTCACAGATTGGCCAACAGACCACATCTGATTTTAAAAAAGCAGCACATTACTGTTTTTGTTTATTAAACTGGGAAGGTTCGGGAATTTTTTTAATTATTCAAACAAGTCATGCTTGCAGTTCGACAGGCATTTAGGACCCAACAGCAAATTAACACGATAACGATAAGAAATGATAAGAAAACTGTGAAAACCTACAGTTTAATGGTTGCTAACAGGGGACACCAATGCAAATATATATATATAAATATATAAATAAATATATATAAATATATAAATATATATATATAAATATATAAATGACAGAACAGACAATACCTATGTTATTGTAAGTTATAGCTAGATATTTCCACTTTTTCTTTTTCAACACAAGACCTGCTGGACACTTTTGGTATTGGAGCTATGCAGCTTTGTAAACTACAGGAATAGATTTGTTTACAAACTGTGTTACTAGATTGTTTGCTGAGAAAAGCCTGTTCAAACTTCATCAGACTGCAGAGACACTGTTGATTTTCCCCATGAGGAATGAATCTTTTAGGTTAATGTGTAAGCATGGGCTGCTGAGATTCTGTATGGTGAAAGACATTAGAAACAAAT
Source organism: Crenichthys baileyi (assembly GCA_036173005.1). Taxonomy (NCBI): domain Eukaryota; kingdom Metazoa; phylum Chordata; class Actinopteri; order Cyprinodontiformes; family Goodeidae; genus Crenichthys; species Crenichthys baileyi. The sequence continues at coordinate 843,574 of JAHHUM010002611.1, read as the reverse complement.
ACCACAATACAAATAAAATTAAAATGAATATCTTGATCTAAGTGCATTTATTTAAAACATAAAAGCAAAAGTTCCTCCTCTTGCTGCTAAAATGTAACAGGAGTGCGGTAGCGTTTTTTCAGCTGGTTCACCGGAAGTCCACAGCAACAGGAGGACGCCATACTCCATACTGCCAGGGAAATGTCTAACCTTATAAACGTTATAGTATGATAGAACATTTTAGCTTTTTTAAAACCATGACTGTTAACCTTGATGCTGGAAACTGGTCCAGGTTTACTCAGGAGCATTAGCGATGGTGCTGTTTCAGTAAATTGTGGCATAAATCTTTTTAGGCTCCTATTGTTGACAGTGACAGATATATCTGATGCTGATACATTCTTCAGTTCAGTTCTACCATTGCACATGTTGTGTCAACATAGGATGAGTTGAAAATAAAGTGTAGAAGAGTATGCTCAATACTGAGATATACAGTAGCAAGCTACGGACTGGCACCATCACCGTCACCATCACAGGCACCGTAACTTTTTAAGCTTTGGCATGGGAGATGAATGAAAACACATTTCAGACAGCTACAGTTTTGTATGAGACAAATGTGATAATATGTAGTGTGTAATATGTAAATGTGATAAATTTAATAAAAAAGGCTTTCCCAGTGGATATTTAAAAAAATTTAATTTGGTAATGTATCCTTGTAGACTGTTACCAATTAAAAATAAATTATCTACATTGGGCAAACAGCAGATAACTCCTCATTGTATGTCTTTAGAACATGCCTTGTGTTTTTCCTTATCTTGTTCTTGTGATCCTATCCATTCTTTATCTCCTAGTGTTTTTAGGGCCACACTCTGACCGACAGTATTATGGTCTCTCCCAATGCATGCAGACACAAAAGTCTGGCCTGCAGGTAGATGTTGAAATATATGGCACAAAACGATCAGGCGGATAGTACAGCTAGATCTAGACTTTGACTGGGCCAACTAGGAGATAAAATTAAGCTTTAGACGGCTGTGAACCAGACACTCATGTATAGGTAATTTGAGCTACTCAGATGATGTAATGTGATATTTGGATATCAAATAAGCCCCACACGTGTACGTGACTCATCTTTGACTCAGTTTCCATCATCTGTGTTTAAGAGCCTGTCAATACATTGTTTCACTTATGAACATCACATCTCTACCTTAGACAGTATTATTTTTGTAAAGCATTGTTATTCCTTGTGTTCTTATGTTTATATTATTTGACTCTGAATAATGTTTCTTTACATTTGGTGGTTTAGTATGACTGCAAAGTCATAGTCTTGTCACTAACTTATTCAATGTCTATTTGTTCCAGATGGCCTCCATCAAGTTGTAGCCATGTGCACGCTGCGCGTCACCATCATCACTGACGACATGCTCACCAACAGCATCACGGTGCGTCTGGAGAACATGTCGCAGGAGCGCTTCCTATCTCCCCTCCTCAGCCTCTTCCTTGAAGGGGTGGCGGCTGTGCTGTCCACCAAACGGGAAGCCGTGTTCGTGTTCAACATCCAAAATGACACCGATGTTCAGGGCTCCATCCTAAACGTTACGTTTTCGGCACTGCAGCCCGGAGGTGCACCTGGTAAAGGAACGTTCTTCCCCTCCGAAGAGCTGCAGGAGCAGATCTACCTGAACAGGACGCTGCTGAGGCAGATATCCTCTCAGGAGGTAGCCCACAAGTGAAAGCTAGATGTGAAACAAAAGAGGTTCATGATGTTGATGTAACTCCAATTTTATCTTCTCTCCAGGTGTTGCCGTTTGACGATAACATCTGCCTGCGGGAGCCCTGCGAGAACTACATGAAGTGCGTCTCAGTGCTAAAGTTTGACAGCTCGCCGCCATTTATCGCCTCTGACACGGTTCTTTTTCGACCCATCCACCCCATCAATGGGCTCCGGTGCCGCTGTCCGGTGGGTTTCACTGGGGACTACTGCGAGACTGAGATTGACCTTTGCTACTCGGGGCCATGCAAAAACAACGGAAGGTGCCGCAGCCGAGAGGGGGGGTACACCTGCGAGTGCCTGGAAGACTTCACAGGTAGGCTATGTTTCAGATTCAATAACCAATCCTGTGGTTTACATGTATTCATCAAAGCTGCTAGTCCGCTCTGACTAGTTCTTGGAGCTAATGTTAAAATGTGGTTGATACCAGTGCAGAAAGGGAAAACCTGTTTGCTACAGAAGATTTATTACTGTGGAAAGGTGGGTGGAATGCTCATATCTGATATCAAATAACATTTAACTCAGGAACTGAAACTACTTTCATAACAATACCTTGGAATTCATGTTTGGTAATCTTATATAAATTTTAAACCCAACCAATTTTTTGTTTGAAAGTAACATAAATAAAATTTCGACATGCAAGTCAAAGCAGTCAGTAGGCTCAAAAAAGGTTTCTGGATTATTAAAGTGATTTTGAAAGTTCTCTTTTTGAAAGACTCTTAACTTAAAGCAAGATTTCTGCTGTTAAAATTGCCAACGTTACAGCTTTCAATTTGAAATGCAACACTTCTAAGCTTCTTAGCTTATTCCACCTCTTGTACTTTTTGGTTAGTGGTTTATGTGCTATGCTCAACAGTGTTTTCAAAGGCGTACAATATACATACAATGCCTTGCAAATACATATACTTTCACATTTTGTCACACCATCCCCATGGGAAAACATGGTTTTTGACAGTTTCATGTTGTGGGAAGCTGGTCAAAGTTCCTGAAAAGGCCAGTGAAGCTAAATAAAGGGCAATCCTGGAAAAAAAACTGTTGGAAGGTAAAAGACCTGAGACTGGTGCAGAGGTTCACCTTCCAGCAGAGCAACAGACCATCAGTTGGAGTTACAATAAAATGGTTTGGATCAAATAATATTCTGACGTCAGAGTGGTCCAGTCAAATCCCTGACTTAAATCCAATGGAGAATATGTGGCAAGACATTGCAATTGATGTTCACTGATGCTCTTCATCCAATGTGACTGAGCTTGAGCTATTATGCAAAGAATAATGGTCAAACTTTTTTTTTTACCTCTACATGTTCAGAGCTCATAGAGACATATCCCAAAAGACTAGCTGCACTGACATAATAGACCAATAGAAAGTTACTCGTAAGTGAAGGAAAATGCTAAATGGTTTTCAAAATTTTGGTTAATAAAAATCTGAAAAGTGAGCATCCATTCCGATACTTTTGCTTTGACGTCACTGGCACATTTGTTTCATTCCTAAAGGTTGTCTGATTATTTAGGGATGAAGGTTCAATGATCTCTACACTATGTATGAGGGCACTGAGCTGTTCTAATACTTGTTAGTTCAATTATTCAGAAAGTAGGCAAGGCAGCCATCAGTTGGAGTCATTCCAAACATTCAACATGACGAAGTAAGTAAATGTTTGTCGGCAAAGATAGAGCATCTTCATAGCTTATCATGAGATTAAATAGTGTTTTTAATTTGTCATTAATGTGACTTTTGCATCACACATTGTTGTGATGCTCATGCCACGTCGCTTTCCAACATTTGGAAAACACTGCAGATATAGCAATGGTTGTCTTTGAGGATGCCATGGATAGGTTTTTAAAAAGAAATTCTGAAACTGCATTTGGCAAAACATTACTGTTTGTTTAAATAATCACACTTTAATGTAGGTTTTATTTAAATTAAAGACTGGTGTGCGAAAAAAAGCCTAACCAGTCTTCATTTGGTAGCTGGGATTAATAATACCTTGGCCCAGTGTTCATGTGGCAAAGTTTGTGGGAAGACTTGGAAAGGTCCATTGTTCCCCCTGAAACTCTTTGCAGAATATTTTGTGATGTCAGTGATCTTCCTCCTATACTTTCCTCTCGTACATTTGATACCTGATCTTCTCTGCTTCACTGTCTCCCCCTAATAGAGCATTGGGGGCCTCTGATAGTCCTCATGCCTCATCTTCATCCATCCCTTCCAACACTTCATCCCCCCTCTTTCTCTTCCTCATATCTGATGTAATTACCTGATTATACCTGCCTTTGTCACTCACAGGGCTTTCGCCTCCTTCTCCCATGTCATCTTGTCCACTCATCCACCATATTTCCCTTACCTACATTTCAGTGTCCCCTCTTTGAAGGTCACAGTTAAACTCTGGATAGTCAGGGCCATCAGGGACCATTATGGGCCTGATGACAGCGGGGGTGGGAGTTGATCTGTTCTCCTTGGGTTTCCTACATTACAGGGAAACAGATCCTCATAATTCCCCCTTCGGAATAAAGGATTATGTTGAGGAGAGAAGGGCCATTAGCTGGTTCCAACTTGTGATGTGGCAGGGGTCTGTATGTGCCCTGGATGGAGAGATCATGTCTGGATAGCAGGTGGACACACTGCACAGAAGACTGGAGCATCTATAGCAAAGGATATTTCTGTCAGGAATTTAAATTATTAGAGCCAGGAAGCTGGTCTCAGTTAGAGGATTTTGAGTTAAACTACATCAGTATGGTCATTAAAGAGAATCTTTCCCATGATGGGACTTGAAATGAGATAATGTCATGTAATAGATTTGATAATTTACAGTACTTTTATCTGAACCAACTACATCTACCAGTTCAGCTGGAAAGTAACCCGACGAGGGTGAATACAAAATATTAACAGATGAGGATCGTCTTCTCAGTCTTCCTAGGTTGTGCATGATGAGGGCTTATTCCTTTTAAGGGACTTGAGGGACTGTTGTCTCTAAAAGTTTTTGAAGTTAGCTGTAAATCTTTTAGAGTTTGTTTCTATAAGCCTTGCACTTCTTAGAGCTGGGACCAACTCTTGCCAAAAGTTCTCAGTTGAATTTGGATTATGGTCTTTGACTGGGAGATTCTAACACACGACTATACTTTGATATACTGGCTGTAAGTCCAGCCTCATTGTCCTGCCAGAAGGTAAATCTCTTCCCCCAGTCTCAAGCCTTTTACACCCTCTAACAGATTTTCTTCCAGGATTTTCCCTGTATTCAGCTCCTTCCATCTTCCCATTAATTCTGACCAGCTTCCCTGTTACTATTCAAGATGCTGTTTGTCACTAATTATGCTCTAATAAACCTCTGAGGCCTTCGCCGAACAGTTGCATTTATACTGAGATGAAATTATACACAAGACTGAATACAATGGCTTCCACACATTTCTGACTTCCACTAGTAAAACAAATTGAAAGCCCTGTATCATTTTCCTTCAACTTCACAATGATGCACTACTTTGTGTTTGTCTATTACATAAAATGCCAATAAAATACTCTGAAGTTTCTAGCTGTAACATGGCACAATATGAAAACGCTTAAGGGGTATGTTGCCTATATTTTTGCGAGGCACCGAAGCAGCTAAATGAGCTTCACTCAATCAAAGGCATTTTTTAAGAATTGAATTCCAAACTGGTTGCTGTGAGTCTGGATTTCAGTCAAGGGTCCACAGCATATTTCACTGAAAGGATAAAATATTTAATAAGACAACATGCTCATTAATCATCCCCATAGCATTGCACATTAGCTTAGATGAGAAGCAATATAACAATACCAAATAATTGAACTCTTTCTGCTTTTCCCTTTAGGCGAGCATTGTGAGGTGAATGCGTCTTCAGGCCGCTGTGTTCCCGGTGTTTGTAAGAATGGTGGGAAATGTGTCAACCGGCTTGCAGGAGGTTTTATGTGCGAGTGTCCACCAGGGGAGTTCGAGAAGCCTTACTGTGAAATGACCACCCGCAACTTCCCCGGACATTCGTTCGTAACGTTCAGGGGTCTCCGGCAAAGGTTCCACTTCACCGTCTTCTTCATGTATGTAACTTTTTACCTTCTTTCACTATTTTGTTACAAGATTATGTAAATGGGTATTTTCTTTGAGGAACAGTTTTACAGGTGGAGCTAATAAAGTGGCCAATGAGTAAGCATTTGTTATTTGCAACTTAATTGGAAAATTCATAAAACTGCACTTAAAAAAATCCTGCACACTGCAAAATATATTACAACAATACAATACTACAATATTACCAACGCAATGCTGGCTAAAGTAAAACACACACTGGTGGCCCAGTAATTAAAGCGCACGTTTGCGAGACGCACCTTGGTGTCCCTGATGTGCATTTCCGTTCCTACTTGAAGCCAGACACATTTAGAAAAAGGCAACTAAAGTCTTTTTTAAGGATCTAGCTCAGTGGTGTCGAAATGTTGTGCCAAGTGGGTCCTAAATTGTAAAGTGGAAGTTACTTGCAGGCCACAAAAACTTGATTTTAAATTAAAACAAAAAAACTTGTTTTATTGTGATTTTTAAATTTTTTTTTAAATATATTTTACATGCTTAACAATAAACGAAACATGGAATATTTAATGAAAGAAACTGTAGTCTGACTTTTGTGGCAATCTGTAATTCATGTTCGATCCGAAATAGAAAACAGGCTTGCTGCAACGTATCAACAGCCTGTGTTGTCAAATTTGTACAATTCTTCAATTACACTCATTTTGAGGGCCACCAATGGCCCCCTGGTCAGATGTTGGACACCCTGCTCTAGATTGTGTGATAAGATATATTCTTTCAGGAGCTGTCACACAGGGACAGCCATTTAAGATTTTAGCTAACTTATTGTTGTTAAATAAGCTAGCTTTAGCTTAGTGGCCAAAAACTGCCTAGCATCTTTGCCATTTGCAATTAATTGCAACAAAAAACTTAAAACTTCATAAAAAAGTTAGGTACATGCTATAAAATACAGCTTTTATCTTAAAAATCACTGACATGTAAAGTCAACTAATAGTCTGATTGCTTGATATGCTAGTTAGCGAAGGTATGCACAGGTGAAAAAAGGTTATTCTGAAACATAAAAAAAAAGAAATACAAAAATCCGAAATCCTAATAATAACAAAGTGCAACCCTGTCAGAGCAGTTCTGTAGTAAATTGTAATATAAAGAGAGCTGAGTTCAATGAGCTAAAGTATACCTGGGCAAGCTGAGACTTGTACACACTTATCCATTGTGTTGAGACAAACCACATCTGAATTTGCAACTTAATGAGGTTCGCTTCTCACACTCTCCATAAGCCTGAAACTGCTGGAGGAAAAATAATCCTGGTTAAGCAAGTTCTTTTATACACTCACAGTACATCGAATAAGAAGAGGTAATCGTTAACCTTGTGTTTTGTTGTCACTGATAACAAAGATTAGACTGATATTTGGAATTCATCGACAGCATGAGGGCGAGAAAAGGTTTACAGCGAGTTGAAAACAGGAAAGGCTGTGTGATATTTTCCTTATCAGTGTTTGACTGCAGCCATCCTGACTTCCTGCAATCCTGGCCTGGCTGGCATCTGTTGTCTGACTCCGCTGCCCTCACCTTCCACTCCGAACTTGCAGCTACGCATCTAAACTCTGTACCCACCTAAAACACACAAGTGCCCAGAGGGCACAACTCATGAATCTTTTAAGGCAAGGAAATGGTTTCATGAATGAGCTGCACATCCTTTACATACTTTCCTTGGCAAGAGGACCTTTTCTCAGGAGCTCCTTGCTTTTATTTATCATAGAGCCATCTTTAAGGTCTTCAACCTTTTCATCCCAGTCTGTTACCCTTGGAAAAGGGTTCAGATATTGGTACAGGAAACCTAAGCTTGGAGATAAGTAATACGGAGGAAGTTCAGACACATCATAGGCAGAGATGCACCAGTCACAGGTCTCTGGGTTTTGCATGCACCTCAGTGTATGTAGCTAGTTCTGATTTCTCTAAACTAAAGTTTAAAGCAGTCAGCACACTTTTTCCAGCCTTTCTGTTGTAAGCAGAGGGGACATAACTAGCATTACAAAAATCTGGGAATTTGAAAGTTTGTTTAGGAAAGTTTATAGGAATAAATTGGAAAACAAACATTGAGTTTTAGACATTGTAGGTCCTTAGCACCTTATATCACACTGTTCTTAGCACCTTATATTAGCAATTACTGTCAACAGAAGTCTTACCTTGCATATTCCCTAGGAGAAGGTAGACCCTTTCCTCAACTAATACATTTCCAAAAGCTTGTTGCAATTTCCAAAGCAAATATGTTCCATGGGAAACAGTCTTATAAGCTCTCAAGGAGGTAATTGGGGCATTGATGAAATGTGCCCATAGCAGGTACAGACAGATGGCACAATTTTATACACGAAACTGCAAAAGTACAAAATAGCAAAACAGCAAAATCACCCACCATCAAAAAGTTTCCATAAAAATTGTAGCTTTCTTTGAAAATGACCCAAAATGTTTTTGTGTTTCTTTTGACATATCTAAAACACCTCACTGATACTGAAAGTAGTTAACTTTAAGCCTTCCCACAGTAGCAACTTCCACACCGAAGACTATTGTTGTAAGCATGCCCTGATTTAGCCCTTAGGCAGAGTGCATTCACTGAGCGGAAAAAAAAAAACAAGTCTTCTTGAGTTTAAGCTAAATGGTCAAGCTAAATATTGTCTGAATATGGTTACCTGACGACTTCTTGATGTATCTCTGCAAATTCTAAATGTGTAATTTATCTGTCAAACATCTAAGAATCCCTCTTTCTGCAGGTTTGCTACCAGAGAAAGAAATGCACTGCTTCTCTACAATGGCAGGTTCAACGAGAAACACGACTTCATCGCCCTGGAGATTATTGATGACCAGATTCAGCTTACTTTCTCCGGAGGTCAGGCTTTTCTTTGTGTATCATCCATACTGTTTATGTGTTTTACTGCCACGTTAACCCATGTATGAATGCTCATAATCAAAAGGGACTCTTATAAATACATTTTCGGATTGTGTGGTTTCTTTTGATTAGTGTGTAGTTTTTAGTGAGTGAGTGGATAAGGAAAAGCCAACCTCTCATTGAAGTGCAGTCAGACATACGCCCAGAGTCTTTGTTGATGTCAGTAACTGTTAAACTGCAGATCACACACATTTGCTTTGTACTGGCAACTGTTGTTTTCACATTTGGGCTGCTTTCCCATGGCACCGTACAGGGAGGAATCCAGTCTAATATGATTATGTAGGGTGGAAGGCGATTTGGGAAATGAGCCAAGTCCTTGTGCCTTATTTCAGAACCATAAAGCGATTAAAATGCTAGAGGCATTAATGTTCAACAGAGAAATATGAAGGCTCTAGGTGAGTTTCCATGATGTTTGCTGATTTCTAGCAGGATTAATTTTTGTGCACAAGTTGCTCCTGCCCTTTACAAACAAAGTAAACCCTCCCTGAACTTCATTCTTTCCTGTTCTGCTTGATTTGTGTTGTGTGCAAATTTATTGTTGAAGTTGGGAGTATATAAGAACTATTTAGGGGTTTAAACTGGGTATCATCAGAACTGGTTTTTGAGAACATTCTTCCAGTCTGAAACACTTACCACTCTCATCTCACCTCAAAGGTTCAGGGTAATAGTAAAGGTACAACCCCCTCTACCAGAGCTGGGTGTACAGATTGGCTTCCTGGTTCTGGGAAAGAAATTCCTGCAGTCAAAAGTACCTTAAGTTTTAAAATCTTGCATTATAAATCTTCTTTTTATTTTGGCATTTGTTTATCTTTCAGGTGAGACAAAAACCACAGTTTCTCCCTACATCCCTGGTGGAGTCAGTGATGGCCAATGGCACTCCGTCCAGCTCCATTACTACAACAAGGTAAAGAATGTTATCAGCTGCTCCTCCTCCATTTCCTTCTCCCTTTTCTCATCCTCTTCCTCTTTGAGTTTAAATGGGCTGATTTAGATTTCCTTTGACGTATTTAAATCAACAAGATGGGCTATATTCACAAGATACCAACTGGGTATTGTTAACAGGTTAAGATGTGATGAAATAAGGAACATAAAAGTAATACAGTTAGATCTCTCTGAGGGCCTCTTCTCCCGTATCACTGAGCAGGACCATGCTGTAAATTAGCTAGTGAGGGAGTGGAGTGTGTGAAAAGTGGTTCTCTTTGAAGCCACCGAAGCAGCTGACCTTGACTGCACAGACGGGGAGATAATCTTAATGGTCAGGTTTGATTTGTGACATCTCCACCTCAGTCTCCCACTGTGGATGTCAGTGCAGAAGCCCAGGCGCCTTCAGCTTCAAAGGTCAAACATTCACTAATTGTGCTCGAGTTAAGGATTGCTTGTCTTCATGTAATGCCAGTGGATCGTTATCACTCTCATAATCACAGGACATCTTAGTAGGTGTATTCACAAGGTTTGGAAGTTAAATTTTAAGGTGTTCCCACGATGGTCTTCTTGCATCTTGATCAGAAAATACGCTGTGATCATTCTGCAGGCTGGCTCGTATGTCATTTAGTATTATGTTGTTCAGGTTTAGATGGTATTAATTTACAGCAAACTTCCACAACCCACAGGCATTGCTCTTCTAACATTAACCCATCCAGGCAATAAGATAAGAGTCACTTTTGAGGTTTCACAAGCTATTGTGTGGCGCCTGGCTGCCTGTTCTGCTGTTATCGGAACAAGGCATTTCAATTATGACCATTTTGAAAAATGCATTCCCCACTTATTGCCTTATAAATCTGATTGGCTGTTTTTACAGTGCCTTGATAAGGTGTTCATACCTCTTGAAGTTTTTCATATATTGTCCACACGAAAACAAACTGCGGAAAAGACTCGTGATTAAGTATTTCTGCCAGTTCAATTAGACAACACAAACAGCATCAGCAGCCTGTGAGTCTATTTGTAAGAACTTCTTCCAAGCTCATCTAACATTTATGGCATAAATGCATTGTAATATTATAATTATTGTTGTTTTGTTAAATTTCAAGAAGGCCTGACACTTGATGAACCGAAGAAAACTCTGAAAAGTATGGGATGCGTTTGGTTCCAGCCTCCCTGACTCAGTACTTTGTAGAATCACATGCACTGCAGTTAGATCTGCAAGGCCCTTTTGCTATACCTTTTAACAGTTATGCACATAACATTTTTGCAGAAATATCTCAAAATCAGTTGGATGGAGAGCATCTGTGAGCACCAATTTTTAAATCTTGTTACAGATTCTTAGTTGGTTTTAATGTCTACACTTTGACTAGGCCATTCAAACAGACATATAATCTAAACCATTCCATTGAAGCTCTAGCTATATGTTTTTCTTTCCAGTTAGCCTTCATTTACCAGGCAAAGTCCACGTAAATTGGCCAAGATGTCAAATCTAAAGCAAATACAAACAAGAGATTACAAACAATTACATTAAAACAGCTGCTAATTGGTCAGTATGGGAATTATAGATAGTTTAGCAGTCACCATTAGCATGTTGTTAAAAACACAGGTACTGTTCAACAGATTAATTAAAAAATTTCAAAAACACCTCAAGTAAGATGAGTTCAAATATGTTCAGATCAGTTTGTAAGGTATTCCCAGCCGATGAGGCAGATTAACTGAATGCTGGTTTCCCTAATTGATTCTGGAAAGTGGTAAATGCCACAGCAACACTGCATAACATCTGTTTGTTCTTTGTAAATAAGGTCTGAGAAGCTAAGAAGAACCTAATAAATATTTAGGATCAATGTTCTGCTGCAAGGTAAACCTCAGTCTGAGAGTCAAGTCTTTTGCAGAATCTGACTGGTTTTCTTCCAGGGTGCTGAATATAAATGTATCCCACAATTTGTATTTATAAAGCATGTTTTAAACCCTGCATTCATTTCCCTCATCGTCACCTTTATCTGTAACTCCAAATTCCTATAAGATGCACTATAGTTTTTGGTTGTGATTTGACAAAATGTGAACATAATTCTAGGAATAGAAATACATTTGTAGAGCACTGCATAGGTATGCCTGCACCTTTCTAGCTTGTTAAGAAACCCCTTTTACATACAGCATTGTGCTTTAGTGACACCTTTGCTTTGCAACATATTAAAGGGGAGGGTTGTTCACCTCTTTCTTTTGTTGCATACTGTGTTGTCCTGACAGAGAAGAATTCATAAAACTGATGAATTGGGTAGCTGTATGTTACAGTGTTAGCTGCAGGGTCACATCTGTAGCTCTTGTTTGAGGTGCATTTGCCTGAACTTCTGCAGCGTGTAAAGATGCCACAGAGCAGGTACGGTCTGTTGTCTAAACTTGCAACAGTGCTGCTGCAAGGCCTCAGTCTCCTGCAGAGATGATTTGCAGGATACAGTCGGTTGGCTCTGAAATCTTTTGTTTTGTTTGTCTATTGTGGTGTTGAAGGTTTGCAAGATCCGTCACCCTTGGAAACGAGAGATTGATTGCTGCTTCAATCCTGTTATGTTCAGTTTGCTTTTCTTATTTATTTAGCTCCACTGATCCTATAGGCTTCTTTTTTGGCGCCCTGACATGCAGACACAAGAAGTGCAAACACGGAAACACACATTTTACATCAGCATTGTGAGGCCATCCTGGTGTTATGAGCGGACGAAGCAGCGGGTGGGTGCGTTCCACCACTAACAAGCCTTAATATGGACCAGTGATTTGTAGAGCTGGTGCCAAATTCCGTTAAACCAGCCCACGGCTGGTTGTGGCACTGACATTGGGGTCAGATTTTCTTTGTCAGCTGAATGATCAGAAGTCAGAATTGACTCATGGTAATTTAATCCAGTTGCTAGCGGGGGATTAGTGAAAACGTATCTGGCAGAAAGCAGCATCTTTCTCACAAAAGATTAGACGTGTTGACATGTGAGTGTTGGACATGAGGGAATTCCATGTTTGTTACTCACTCATACAGACATTTGTCTGAAGGTAGCATTGCTAGTTGATAGCCCAGAGTGACAAAGCTGAAGATCAGAGCTTTGTTCTACAGGTATGATGTCATCCTGCTTCATGCATAGTTCTTACAGCACCCATATGTCATTGTCAGCTATGGTTATTATTATTTTTTTAAATAAAATAGTAGTAGCAAAAGTGTTTCTGTTGCAGCTAATTATGTGGAGGTTTATGCATCTTATGCACTTATTTGGAATGGTTGATATTACAAACATCTAAAAGTTGTATTGTGTAATTTATTGTGTTATTCCACATGTTAGTCTGGGCACAGTGTCATTTTTTTACATAACAAAAATAGGTGATACATACTGCCACCCTTACAAGAAAGGAAATCTGTTAGAATGTTCAAGAACAACCCAAAAACCACGAAGTTTAAAGCTGATTTTTAATTAGAAGCTGCCTGGAGTGTTCCGACTAAGTAAGAAGCCCATGCTGGACTCAAATTTACAGCTGCCCACATGAACAATTCACATAATTTCGTGAGAAAGGTTTTGGCCAGAGAAAGAACGTTTTCTTGAAGGAGTCAAGGTGAAACTTTTAACCTTAAAATCCCTCTACCATCGGTCAAGCATGGTGGTGGTTGCATCATGATGAGGGCTTGTTTCACTGCTAGTGGTAGTGCTGCTTTGAAAAAAGTGGATGGAATAAAAAAAAAAACATGACTACCACCACCTTTTTTTTTTACTTCACCTCATACCCACAGCTAGATGGACACCAGTTGGTGGTCCAAGGAGACTGTGATCCAAAATGAACATCACAACTGTCTTTTGGTGTAGATAAAGTAGGATTATAAACATCTGGAATGCATCTGATTTCAACCATAGTAAAAATAATATGAACTTCGCTTCAGTGCTGATCTCCTGCCAGGGAACCTATCACTTGATAAGAAGAGCAGTAAAATTTATAGGCAGAATTATGTGAAAAGCTAGCTGATGGCCACAAGGAGAATCAAGTATAATTTGCTAAATAGTATTTCATCAAATATCAGTAGGGAGATATGCATGCATTTGAGGCTGTAATGTGTATGGATGAAAGGAAATAGTTTCAAACTTGCCCACACAGTTGTTTAAAAAACAATTACCATAAATTTGAGATGCATGGAAAGAGCTGTTCAAATGCATGAAATAAAAGTCCAAAAATACATACACACACACACACACACACACACACACACACAGTGATTTATTGTGTCAGATGATTAGGCATGGGCTGAAGTTTAGCTTATAAGGTGCCTCTTTCAAGGCTGCAGTTTCTGTAGGTGACTTTATTTTAAACAAGGTCAGAGTTAACACAAAGGTAACCAAGGCGACCATCGTGGACTTCCCATTGTTCTATTGATCTTGGTGAACTGGAAAGCTGTGTGTGTGGCACTAAAATCCGGAGTGTGTGCTTGTAAATAGGTGCATGCTTCTGTAGTGATATTAGAGGTAGAGCACAATAGAAAAAGGAATGAGGGAGACATTTTTGAAATTCCATAAAGTAATGTCTCAAGGATAGTTGAGTGTGTCAGTAAAGCAAATCTAAACAGGAAACATAGACGCGGACACACAGATAAAGAGCGCCGAAGGGTTTTCCTTGAAGCCGCAGGAGGTTTAGTCTTTGGTTTGGAAGTGCTCTCCACAGGAAATGACAGTTCTTACTGCAGGAAATGATGTAATTCAGCAGCCCACTGGGCAGGATGTTAGATGTGTCATAACTGTGTGTTTCATGTCCACCTTGTCTGGATTTTTCCACTGACCACAAGGTAAAACAAAGCAAATCTGGTTAGCTGTTCACCACATTCAAATATATATTAGACTTTGTTAGAGGCTTTGCAGAAAAACTAGCCCAGATGAACAAACCAACCACATTTTAAAGAAAGTCAGACAAGACAAACATTGGGACCCAAAGAATGTTTGGAAGAGTTGAGGTAAGGCCTTCGAATCTAACAGCACTGTACCAACTGTTAAGCATGGTGGTGGCTTCATTATGCTGAGGGTGTGTTTAGCTAGCTTTGACAAACAGAGAACTTGTAAGGTTCCTTGCTCACAATTCTCAAGTAGCTTTGAAACAGATAAGCTGTGTTTAGAGGTAAATGCTGCAGGATGTAAGTAAAACCTCATTATAAAATTACAGTCAACTGACATCTGTTGCTCAGCAGCGTGGGAACTTATTATTCAGGGAGTTCATGTTTCACTTTTCCTCTGGCAGAATATAGTGAGCAATTTTTTTAGTTTTTTTGGTGCAGACAATTCTTCCTCCAGCGTTGCTCATAGTGAACCTGTCAAACCTTGAGAAAAAAATAATAAAAATCCAAGCAGTAAGTCTTTGTTTCGTTTTGTGACAAGGTAAGGCTGAAAAAACTGTTTGTACAATCAATTCTAAATGGCTAGAAGGAAGAACCACTTTTTTAGGGAATGGATGCATGATAAAGTACGAAAAACCCCACAAACTGAGTGCCCTGTTTAAAACTCCGGAGGTAATTTAATCTTTATGTCTTTTAACTGAAATAAGAAACAATAAGAACAATAAGCCTTCATGAGCTTTAGCAGCTTTTTCTTACCTGTAAGTGAGGGAAAGTACAAGGAGCCTTGTTTCAGCCAGCTGACCAGCAGTTAGAAATCTGTAAAATTGGATTTGGGAAGAGTATGAAATTTTGATATGAGAAGCTTTATTATTATTATTATTATTATAAACATAGTATTTGTTATCACATCCTAAGTATGCGTTATTTTGTATTTGTTACATTCCTGTTTGATAAAATAATCTTATAGATTCATTCTTTGAACACAATACAGTAGGAAAACTTATATAAAATGTACACCCCAATAACCTTATATTACCATTTAAGTGACCTTTCTACACTTTTCTACCCTGAGCTCGATTGCAGGTGCATCCTGCACATGTGCCTGGAGCGTTTTTTGTTTGTTGCTTTTCAGGCTTGCATTTTTTCAAATGTTAATTATTTCACATTAGATAATATTGCCTGTGATATTTCCAACTGAGGCGTGTAGACTGCATTCCCAGACAGGGTGAGCTGGCTCTTATCATGAATTTCTCCTGCAGCAGGTCTTCTGGCTCTGACTATGTCTCACGAAAGCTGTTAGCATGGCAGGAGTTTCATCATCAGGACATACGTGTAAATTGTTTCTCAGCGTAGTGCGACAGGCTATTTTTGCATACCGCTCCTGCGGAGAATGTAACTAAAACCACTTGGCTGTCTTTTTAAAGCTGTCATTCACCGAAGGCCAGATGTTGCTATTAAATCAGAGCCACTTGGAAGTAGTCCTGTTAACCCTAACAATGAGAATGTTATAAATGCAGTGGCGTTCTTTGTAAAATATACTTCTGCTGTTTTGTTGATGTGTCAGGGTTTATTGGGCTTGCAGGATGACCTGGCACCAATTCATACACACATACATTTTTAGGCTTGTGGTATCTGATAAAATCTAAAATAAACCTTTTGTAACATTGACCGCCTCAGTGAATGTGAAGTTTTTTAAGTACCATTGGAAAAAAAAAAGTATTTATCCATTGTCAGTCTTTGTGATTTCTATGTAGAATTTGTAATGTTTAAGGTCCAAGTTGGATAAATAAACAAGAAGAACCCAAATCAGAGATTCCTCACAGCTCCACACAAAACATTTTCCCAGTTGGATCATTCATTTCTCAAGAACTACAAGAATACCAAAATTGCAATGATTTACTGCAGAGAAATCTCTTTATTCTTTCTTCAAAATGATTTTCTATTAGTTTTTTCGTCTGAGTGGACAGCACACAAACCAGCGTGTTATCGTCCCCTATGAGGCAACAGTTGAAACTGTATATCTGTGAGTGGACAACTCTGACCTAAAAATAGTATGAAAACCTGCTGGTTTGAGAACCATGGTTCTAGAGAATCTGGATTGTAAAGGTTTTTTTATGTTGTCATCCCTCTGTTTAGTTACAGTTTATTACCAGTGCCTTTCTGGGTGGTCGTCAATTGATAGAGAGGCTAATGCGGTCCTTACTCTGCGTTAAACTGTGTGCATGAACCGGGAGCTGCACAGACTGCACAGACGAACTGCACAGACATGAGCGATGGTTGGTGTGTTTTCTCAGCAAAGTGCCTGCCTTAAAGGTTAAGTGCTCATTCTTTCTGATGTGAAGCCCCAAACTCTAAATTCCCCGGCTGGGTGTGTTTTCAAAGGAAGAGGCCATGTTATTCTTTGTTCTTCTCGACAAATGTTTCCAAGCACCTCAGAGAGCTGAGATTCTCGCTACATAAACACAAACTACCTGAGACTGGACTACGCTTCCAGCACATGAAACAGTGTTTCTTGCTGCTTAAACAGAGCAAACCCTCCAACAAAAGAAGTAACATTTGGTTGTTTTGTTCAGTCATCAGCATGTCAGGGTGCTCGAAAACCCATCTTTTATGTTATGTACCTGATGTTGGGGCTGACACATGCTTTTAACACGTGGAACGTTCCTCCTGTTGTTCCTGCTGTAAGTATTACCTCCTTTTCACACACATCTCAGAGCTTCGCATCGTGACATAGATCAGCCAGGGGCACATTTGTCTGAAGGCGGCAGTGCATTTGTTATAGCCTATTGTTTGGGGTGGTGGGAGACCTGTTTTTGAAGTGGGAAAGAAAGAGGGACTGGCTTATTCTTGGCTAACCGTGGACACCTGAGCACGCATGGGGCAGTTTATGATTTCTGTTTACGAATGAATAAGCATCAAACACTGCCGCACCCAAGGTTATGAAAACATTTAAAAATGTTCTGTATGATTAACTGTTTTTTTTCCTAACATGAGGTCACCTTACTTAGTCCAGTAAGTGTGACCAAATCAGCATAAACCTGAACTTGACATAGATCCGTACTTAGAGTGGTTTGCAAGAGCATTCCTATCACTTGGACTTTTTTGCATTTTGTTTTCTTACATCCACAACCTTCAGTGTATTTAATTTGGGATTCTTTGTGATTGGCCAAAAAAAGGTTGCAGAAGCTGTGTAAGGAAAAGGAATATTTGGTTTTCAGGTTTTTTACAAGTAAAAATCTGAAAAGTGTGTAGTGCATTTGTGTTCAGCCAACTTTACTCCGATTCCCTCTAACAAAATCTCATACAAATTAGTTAATCTTTTAATCGCAAGTATAAATCCAGCTGTTCTGTTAAGGCCTGAGAGATTTGTTAGAGAACATTATTTGAAAAATTGTTGAAAGCTATGTATTATTTTTCTTCTGTTTCACATTTATGTGCTACTTTGTGTTAGCCTTTCATAAAAAATACATCGAAGGTTGTGGCTGTTATGTGACCCAATGCCAAAAAGTTCAAGGGGTATGAATACTTTTGAAAGGCTCTGTATTGCTTGGTTCTGGGCTGCAGGTCTAACGCGGTGTCTCTCTTTCTTATGGTGTCTCTCTCCCAGGAAGGGGGGAGTCTGGTGGACTCCAGCGGGGGTCTGCGTGTCCCACTTTATACTGCCTGGCTGGAGCTCGATCAGAAAGAGGTAACCACTGACCTCTAGCCTAGTTACTGGTGCTTCTTCCCGCCTATGGCCTGATTTAGTGGTCTAATTTTTGCCTTTAGTTGAGTCTTGACCGTCTCTGCTGTAACTGGTTAACTCATATACACTTAAGGAATATGGGTTTTAAAGGTTGGGTGTTAGTGATTGGTTAGTCTAGTTTTTTTCTAATCCAGACTGTGGAGAGATGCTGTAGTACATGGCTTGGTGTCGGTATGAGGGTTTGGCTGTAGAGGCTATTGCTTCTGTGGGACTGGGCTTTCTTCTGTCACTCTTATCATGACAGCTTTATTAAATACGTCTATGTTTGGTGCTTGTTGAATCTGTGTTCAGGATATTGCGAGTTTCCAATCCAAAATACAAGAACATTTCCCCATGAAGTTGGATTGAAGATCACCATGCAGCACCAAGTTCACAATATAACATGGCTGCCACAACTTATAAATCTTAGTGAATGTTTAAAGTATAAACTCTTCATAGGCACTTTACAGGACTGCACAACCTCTATTTGTGAGCATGTCTCTTTAGGGTTTAAACTCAGGAAATGAAAAAGAACACATTGTGATCGGCTTGTATAGCTACTAGTAGTTAACACCATGACCAAATCCCACTGGTTTTTCAACTTAAAAGTAGAACATGGTTAACTCTGGCGTGATGACATTCCCAGATCCGAGCTTTGACTACCAAGGCAACTGAAACACATAATAATGTTGACAATATTTTATCTTTGTTATGATATTAAAACATTAAAAAAAGATAAATAGCTGCTAGTTTCGTAGACGTTTTCAAGTGTTTATCTGGAAGAATTTTAGACCTTTTGCCATTCAGCTCTCTACAGTCTTTAGAGAAATAATTACTAATTACCCAGTCATTAGATGGGTAATTAGTGAGGCCATCTGGTCAGGTAATGATCCTTTCGAGAGTCGGTGGAAACACAACAGGTTCTGTGCTGAGTGGAGAGAGACCAAGTGGAGTGGAGTATTGTTGATTAACTTTTGCGCCATGCCGTCATTGGTTTAACAGATGCTAAGATGGAGACTTCCTTTGCTTTTTAAAGTCTTGTAGTTTTTTTATTATTTGGCTGGACCCACGATCAGATGAATAGGTGGACTGATACAGCCGCCAGCCTCAACCTGTGGAACTGCAGCCTGGTACCACGGACAATGTTCGGCTGAGAAGCATCTTAACAAAGTTCTCTTGTGAAAGTGAGGTTTTTATTTAAGCAGTATACTTGCAGTTGGGTTTGTTTTGAATAGCCAAAACCAGCAAAACCCTGTCTGACTAGCGGTTAGCCTTTCACCTCTCTAACGATTTATTCAGTTTTCGACAAACTCACTGCAATATATCTTTCTTATACAGGTAAAGGAATTTTTCCTGACAAAATTTTCACTGAACCTCACTTCAATAGATCCAAACTCCCCCTAGGAATAACTAGTAGCACTCCTTTAGTTCCCACAACACCACTGTTCATGTTTTTTGCTATTTGAAATATATCCAAATAGCCAAATTTATCTTTGTTGTAAATGAGGGAAACTTTTTTTCAGCCAGCTTGTCAGCAGTGCACAGCAACAGGTGAGCCACTGTGTTACTCTATGCTCCATTAGGCTGGAAAAAGACTGGTCACTCCAGCACATTCTGGCATGTTATTAAAAAGATGTTAAACCATATGAATAGTGTAAACTTTTAAAGACTTTGGTGTAGCATTATACCAGTCAACAAAAGCTGATCTTTTTCTTTCATTCCTATCTATTTGTTCCGCTAAATAAGTAAGCAAAAAGAATTACTGTGGAAAAGATGGTAATGAGTAAAGGCGCCAAGTAGCTTTAGATGTTGTCAATCTAAATTACACAGGTGTGGATTTTAATTTAGCAAAAGTATTTTATAATAAAAACTTTTAGGCATTAATAGCTGTAGATGAATGTGTCTACAGAACGTGACTTGGGTTCCTGTACCTGAAGAGGAAGCAAAGAAGACTAAGTTCCTTTTTTTTCTATTAGTCAGCTTCATTGAGTTCTTCAGTGAGAAACTGCTCAAGTGAAATACAACTTTGCCGAAACTCTGCAGCTAGACAAGTAGGTTCTGTCAAGGTGGATTATCCTCACCTTTGATTAGACAGGTCTCTTATAATGACTTTGGACAGCCAACGTGAGCTAGCTCTTGTGCTTTTACTTTGAGTGACAGGTCGTGTGTAAAAGACTTGTTTTCCTAATCCACTTGTCACCTTAAAAGATAATTAGAGAATTAATCTTATAACAGCTCAGCAAGTTTCAGGCGTTTGCAGCTACTGTTTTCTGCAAGAGTAAATGTAACGTTAGAATGCATGTCAGGCTCTGTAAGTTACTATGGAAGCAAATCGTTACCATATTTCAAATGAAAAAGCATTTTCAGAAATGCTTTTTCATTTTAAGAATGTGGCTGCATTGTTTGACTCATAATGAAATTAGTAATCAATAATCCTATTTGCATTTTAATTTTCTTCTTCAAGACTGCTCATTCTTTCACTTAATTAAAATGAAAAAGAAAAAGACGTTTGAGATTTATTTTTCAAAATGTACCCCAGCAAATAGATACCAAAATTCAATTTGAAATGTAAAATTTGAAAATGAAAAAGCATTTCCAGAAATGCATTTTCATTTTAAGAATGTGGCTGCATTATTTGACCCATAAATAAAATTAGTAATCAATCATCCTATTTGCATTTGCATTTTCTGCACATTTTATGCCATAATCAAAACGAAAACAAAGCAGACATTGCTTTTTCGTTTTCGTGGTCTGCCTGCAAAGTACTGCCCAGAACTCATGAAAAAGCATTCCGAGCGGCGGGCGCAGCAGAGTGACGTCAGCAGCCGCTCTTCCTCAGCTCCCGGCTGACCGAGCTACCCATCTTGTTCGGTAGGGGGCGCTGTGCACGTCGTGCCAAGAAATTGATTGAATTGCAGCAGGGCCGAGCTCAATTTGTGCCAGTGGCAGGCAGAACAGGCAGTTGCTGACCGGTGGCAGGCTGCCACAGCCTGCCACCGGTCAGCAGGGAGCTGAGGAAAAGCGGCCGCTGACGTCACTCTGCTGCGCCCGCCGCTCGGAATGCTTTTTCGTTTTCGAGTTCTGGGTAGTACTTTGCGGGCAGACCACGAAAATGAAAAAGCATTTCTGAAAATGCTTTTTCATTTGAAATATGGTAACGATTTGCTTCCATAAGTTACCAGCCATCATGATCCATAGACATTTACAGCATTACAGAATGGAGGAAAGAATAGCTTTATGCCTTTTTCAATTTGTGCATTCCTTTTTCAGGGACATAAAGGAAGGCATCTGCTAAAGTCCGTTTCTTACCAACCATGTGTCAGTTTTAACATGTGTGTTTTGAGCTTGCTTTGATAATTAAAGATTTAATGTTATTTTACCCAAAGTTTACTTGTTCTATGTCTCCAATTAAATACATTTACTGACAAGAGCTTATTCACATAAGCTTGCAAGAGGTGACACTCCAAAGGGGGATCAGGACCACAATTAATGTAAATAGTGTTTACTGTGAATCCTAATACAAATAATGTACAATTAAATTAATAGGCCTACAATACATTTTGGCCCATTTTAAACACATTTTTGGTATACAGCAGGGATTTTTTTGTAGCATCAAGGGTGAATTACAGTTGATCATCTATTGCCTGTTTACCTAAGCATACAAATAACATTTGGGGAATTATTAGTAAATTATTAATCTGGAGGAACTCACAATTAACTAATTAATATGTGAATTAGGCTTAGAATGAAAATTAAATTGGTTTATCTCTTTTAGTGGAAGGTGTTGGGACTTTCCTCGTCCTCCTGGTAAGGCTGTCCTCAGGTTACCCTGGTTGTTTTCATGAGATCTGTTATCCTTTCATTTCTTTCAGTTCTGTTTAATAACTTCTGGATGTGAAGCTCTATCCGTTTAAATGTTCTGTTCAACATCGGGCAAAGACCAGGAACCTACAGAATCCCAAGAGCCATTTTTGGCCCATTTCTTTCTTCATCTAGAGTCGTAAAACCTTAAGGACCTCTCAAATTACTACTACCTACTATATAAAATCTGTAATTTGTCATTTTACATCTCTGTTGAAGTTGTAGAACAAAGAGAAATGCCAAACTTTAGAAGTATTAATGAAACATTTCACATTTATAGAAAATGACTAAAAGCATGCAGTTTGTTGCTTGATGACAAAAATGTATCTGACTAGAAAAAAAAAGATTCCTGTTACCATAAGTTTCACTCTGTCATAGAAAAACACACAGAAACCCTCTAGAATAAGCATTTGTATTACTTACATATTTAAAAACCCTGCTCAGATCTTTACCATTTCTGCCGCTTCAGAGCCACATGCAACTCCAGAAGTGCAGCTTTGGTGACAACAGGATTTCATGCACTGTTTGACAGTTTATTTGTAGATTATAGATTAAATTCATGACAATACTTTAATGTAATATTTCATGCTAACTGCATGTCACAAACAGTGCTGGCCTTTGAGAATTAGGCGCCTGCTTTAATTTATACAAATATACATACAAATATGGGAAGTTTGGGGATGTTTTACTAAATGAATACTTAATGCATAATTTATATGTAGGGGAACTGCATCGATGCAAAAAGTGACTATTTGCGTGGCAATGCAGTTTAAGGCAATTTTGGTGTTTTGTTTATCCAGATCTAAACGAATGCAAAACCAGTGATAAGCTCCAGCTTTATGTGTGGAAACTCCTTACAGTTGTTTAGTAAATGAAGTATCCTGAGTGTAAAATTTCTTTTAGTTATCATCAGAAAACAAAACTTAAGTGGCAATCCTACTGATGTCATGACTCAACTGGGGAGCAGAGGGACGTTTCTCCAGTTGATCTTAATGGGATGATACGATTTCTCCTAGCTAACAGTACTTTGTGTGTCATCTGCCCATTTGTTTTACCCAACTGAAAGCTACACACCATCAGAGGCAGCTGTTCATCGGTTATGCTGAAAGATGGGAGCATGATGAGACGCTAAAGACAGCAGAAACATATATGCTTGAAGACGGAACATTTTGTAGGGCCTCTAAAAACTCCTGTGTGTGTGTCTTGTTGAGTAATTTATACTTCTAGGTTTACACAGCCAGAAGGCTATGAAGTAATGTGGGCCTGACAGCTTGTTGCTACTGACACACTAGCCTGCG
Source organism: Crenichthys baileyi (assembly GCA_036173005.1). Classification (NCBI taxonomy): domain Eukaryota; kingdom Metazoa; phylum Chordata; class Actinopteri; order Cyprinodontiformes; family Goodeidae; genus Crenichthys; species Crenichthys baileyi. Next base: position 820,224 of record JAHHUM010002611.1, on the reverse strand, counting down.
TTTTACAGACCTAAGAAAAACTGACCATACATACTCAAAACATTACATTGGGTTTGTTTTAATTCACTTTATGTTGCAGCAATAAGACTTTCCTTTAGTTGTGACCTCATATTAATTATAATCTAGCAAAGTTCAGTGTTCACCAGTCTCTATTAGGTCACTTTTTGATGCAATAGTGAGAGCAACAATGGCACTTCCTGAGGCCCACACAGATTAGGTGAAAGACGGTGTGCATCCTCTTCCTTTATAATCAAACTGAACTGTGTGGCCGTCTGCAGCTCCGCTAACCACTTCCTGATGGCTACATAAATACATGCTAGGACACATTCTGCAGACATCCTTCCCATGCTTCCTAATCACGCAATTACTACTTCTCCACTCTCAAAGAAACGCTCCCTGTTATTCCCTGTGTAAGTCAGTCTGCACAGCGAGGCTGCGGGGCTGGTTAAGTTATCATGTTGGCTTTGACAGGCCTCTCCATGTTTATCTGTAATGGTAGAAGGAAAAGGGTGTTTGTTCTTTCATCCGTTCTTCCTTCCAGATTTTTGACATTAGCACATGTTTTAATGACACATACAACTTTCTGAGTTTTAGTAAATGCCGCGACTTTGTTGTCAGCCGTGTCTACTGCTGCCCTCTTTGTCTTTGCGGCGATCTCCATGGATCAAGCGTGTCGTCATGGCCACGGCACGCCTATCACCCCTGGAGACGACTCCTGAGAGAGAGGGAATCTTCATCAGACCCAAGTCAGGGCGTAGGGTAAATAAGATGCTCTTGTGGGGCCCCCTGAAAGTGGGGGCAAGTGCCTTTTAGAACAAGAGGGTCTGAAACAAGACTAAAACCAACCATCCATGTAGATGGACAGAAGAACCTCCTTCCTAAGATAACTGGATCAGCTAAAGAAAAAGGTCCAGGTAATAGAGATGTTAAGATTTAAGAGTAAGTAGAAAACCTTAGGTTCATGTTTTGAAAGAAAATGAAGAGACATGTAATCAGTATGTGCATTTTTAAACCAGTTTTAGGCAAATTTATGAAAAATAAATGAAGTTTATAACTTTAATAGGAACTCAGTGACTCAACTATGTTTGCGAGTTTGTGAATCTTTGTGAACTAAACCAACATTAGAGCTATTTTTCCACCATGACTGGTGAGCTACATCCTGAAAACATCAGATGTCCCCGTCCCCGTCTGCCTTTTGTTCAACAACGAAACGGCCTTGACACATGCCCACTTCATTCCGCTAAATCAAATAATGCCTTGATATACTTATAAGTTATCACCTTGCTTTTTCCTTTTCTTTTCTTCTTCTTCTATTCTGAATAAGAGGTTGAAAAACCAACAAGTTCTCAGTCATTTTGTCCAGAACGATGTGGTTCAACTGACCAAAAAGACATAAGTAGGTCCAAGTGGGATGCATTGTGGGACATGAGAAGAATGTGGAGATCCTTTAGAACATGTTATTAGCACTATCTCTGTAAATACCAAGTTTTCCAGCTACCACCATGCTCCTGGTTCAGAAAAACATAAATTATGTTGACGGATACCGTGTAACTATGCGTTAAATTTAATTCCGATAGGTGTAATTTCGAAGATTGAACTTGGAAAAATAAACAGAATGGTCGCTAGAAGTCAGAATTCCCAGTGGGAAAGACTGCTGCATCTCACCATCCTTGTCTTCAGTATGCAGTACCGCACCTATTAGTGCAAGTATCTTTGTAGATTATCTAGGTAACTAGGGCCTCGATTGCTAGAAAAAATCCAGGTATGGTTATGGAAATATATTTATTTACAGCCTTGTTATTGAACAATCCTAACATTGATTTAGAGACTGGCGCAGATAAATGACTTTAAAAGTTTGTGTTTGGTTGTCCCCTTTAAAGAAAGACAAGATGAGGTTTTTCTGTCAGTTTATTATCAGCTGGAGCAGCAGCTGCTCTGAGAATCAGGCTTCTGAGTCCATTACATACAAGATCTGGGAATCGCTGTCTCCCTCTTGTCTGTTTTGCTTCTGGTCCTTATCTCTCTTGCATGACTGAACTGACTGAAAAGAGATGATAAGACAGAAATCAGGGTTGCTACCTATTGTCGTCCCTGAGGGCAGTTTATATAGCCCTGTTATCACACCGTCGCAGTTTCATTTTCGCACTGTGTCCCAATCTAAATTATTATTGTCTAAGCAATGAACTCCCATAGATTTATGTCTTTTGTTTCTATCTCCATAATTGAGCACAGAGTATAGAAAATCATTACTGTTTTCCAAATGCTTTCACAGTCAGGTTTCATAAAAATCCCACAATCAGATATTTGCTGCAGGACTTATTTTTGAACTCTCTACTTAGCAGGATTTAGCAGGAATTTGATCCATCTCATGATCAGTTCTGATTCACTACATGCCACAGTAATGCATTTACACTGTCCAATCAAACTGCACCACTTTAAGCTTGTGTTGCTGTACTAAATAGTCAGAAATAGTCATAGTCTTTCTACTCCTTGCTATTTTTCATATCTCTTTAACCACTTGTTTTTAATGTTTTCTGCAACCTCAGGCTCTAATCTTTGATACTCAGGAAAAACATTCCTAAAGTAGCATCTCCCTATGGAGTGATGGAACTCCATAGTGAGATGATTAGGGTAATGATGCCAGCTCATAAAAAATCCAGAACTTTTAATCCTCACTTTTCAACATAACTAATATCTCTCATCTTCAGTTAAGGGTTCAGGTGCCTGTGGATCCTAAAATGCTCGACCAGCTGGTTGCCAGTGACAGTGATGTGGTTACAAGGCCCACGTATGAAGTAATTAAAGATTAATGCGCCATCCACAACTGCCTATTCTGGTTAGACATGGTGTTCAGTAACACCGTTAATTAAGTAAAGGATGCAGCACATTGCAAATGTGACAGTTTGATTCCAAACTTTATGAGAATTTGATTTAATTTGTTTGACATTTTTGATTTAGCAATAAAAGAAATTACCGGTCTAACATAATATTATTTTGAGTTTTTCTATTTTTCTTTCCTTCTTTCCTTCTAAACATTTATAATGTTACTTTTTCTCCAAAGCAAGAATTCGCTGATTGTTTTTACCTTCGTCTGATATGATTCTGGTTCAGGTTGTGAAAATTAAAGAGGTGTTTTCCACTTTAGGTGTGTTTTCATGAGATTACCCTGAACCTTTACCCCCCTGGAAATTAATTACACTGAACCCTCAATCTCCCCTGGGTTTCTTTTTAGTTTCTGTTTTGTCTGCCAACGCTGTTTATGTAAATCGTGTCTGCTAAGAATGAGAATTTCCTCTACAGTAGCCTACAGCTTGCCTGAGTGAATAGCAATGATAAAACACTAACCTATGATTCTTTCACAGTGGCTTCACTCTATAACTTACGTAAACTGTGTTCTATAGTGCAACTTTAGTTTAAATTAATTCCTCATAGTTGCTCCTTCTCTGATTTAAGATTACAACCAGACACTCAACAGTCAGGATTTTGCTTGTTTTTTGAGACTCAAACATAATTAAAATCCCTCAAAACTCTGAGGTAATGTGTAATCCCAGATGTTTAATGAATTAGGCCGATCATGGCCCCAAAATAGCATTGCATGCAACATATCTTTCTTTTACATTGAAAATCTGCTTTAGAGACACAAAATCTGCTTAAGAGGCCAGGGGTTGTCGTTGTCTTTATTTGTGAAATTACTTATTTTATTTTTATTTTGTAAAATGACAGTTGTAGACAACATGATTTAGCTTCTATTATCTCTTTCTTCTGTCAGCTGCTTGACTGTAGGGGAGGATTTTGCTTTAGAGACTCACCCTGTTGAATTTATGGAAAGTGTCAATGTTTTTTTTATAGAAAACATGGAACGAAGGGTAGTTAAAAGCAGTGGCCGGGAGGGGAACTGCGATAAAACTCCCTGTGGGTTTGAAACTATGCCCGGACCGGAGCTCAGCTGAGCCAAAATAGAGGACAGGGCGCTTCTCTGTTGAATATTTTTCCTGCCATTTTCCTTTTGGTTGTGCTTTTCCTTTTGTCTGCTCAGTCCACTTCCCCTGTTTTGTCTGTGGCCCTTTTCTTCTTATTTTTCACCCTCTTTTTATTTTTACTTCTTTTCTCTGCCGAGCACCAACCTCACCAGTATCTCATTACTCTAATCCCATTTCTGTGATGTACTCACATTCATTTCCAATCCATGCCTCTTTCAGCTTTTCTGTTACCTCTTTTTTTCTCAAATATGTATGGAGCTGTAAACAACTGGCCAGTTTAAATTAAAAAAGACAGCAGCACAACATCATGCAAGCATAAATGTTTACCTTCCATTTACATTTTGTCACTTTTGTTTATCTTATTGGGATTTTATGTGATAGACTAATACATATTTGTAAAGTGGATGTTAAGTGTTAATGTCCATTGCTACCAACTGCCTCCAGAAGTCTGATTAGTACAATCAGCAGCTGTTCTGGGAAACTGAATTGGTTCGTATAAACTCTGAAACTTATTCTCAGGTTCAATTTTAGAGCAACTAAAAGATTTGGTGGCCTGATCTTTTTTTTCCTAAGCTGAACCACATTTTCTCAGATCAACATTTGTCGGCCAGAGACCTTGATGACGGAATTAACCTACTTTGAAAGGTGCAAGCCAAACACACAAAGACATTTTTTGTCACATTAGGCCAAGAGAGGCATGGGTACTTGTGTTGTAAATCGTCCGAAGTCAGCCAAACATTGTTCAAGGAGCGCTGACCTGCACTGATGGAGCTGCCGTCTCTGCCAACTTTCTCAGAAAGCACCGAAAGAAACAAAGAGAGAAATCAAGCATTAAGCATTTTTTGAAAGCACAAATCCAGTTGAGCAAATTCAAAGTAAAATGCAGTATTTAGTCATCTTTCATACAAGCATTCAAGCAAAGGAGGAAGACTGAAAAGAAACGTTTTTTGTGCTGGAAAAAGTAAAAACATGTCAACTTTCTTGTTTTTTTGCAGCCTAACATCGGACGCCTCGGCATCCCTCATGGACCCTCTGCAGAAAAGGTGGCAGTGGTCGCTGTGGACGACTGTGACATCTCCTTGGCGATTCAGTTTGGGAAACAGATCGGCAACTACTCCTGTGCTGCCCAGGGCACCCAGACCGGACAGAAGAAGTGAGAACTCCCAACAATCACTTTCAATTTTCAATTCTGAATGCTGCAAAGAATCAAGCAAGACTAAAAATGTTTTCACGTTTCACAGAAGTTTTATTAAAATTACCCTTTTTACCACAGCTCTCACAGCTCCTCTCTGTTTATCTTTTTAATCTGTTTTCATTCTCGTGGTATATTCTGTCAGACAATCTAAAGCTGCAGCTTCTCAGCACAGGCTTCAGAGGACTTAACGTGTTTGCCGCACGCAAACCAGTTTCATATTTTTGGACGGCGAAACGTTTTTCAATGAGTCACTCGCAGAACATGCATGCTGAGACACATCTAAAAAGCAGAGGGTGGGAAGCTTCAAAGGGCAGGCGATGATTTTACATTCTTTCAGCAACACGTTCCGCTGGTCACAGACGCTCAGTGGATGCAGACGTAGCACCCCTGGAGTATTAAGACATATGTTGTTCCTGTTGCAGTGTAGTTGGGTGAAAAGTAACAAAAGCATGTAAGGTTTTGCTTCCAAAGTAAATTTTTGAACGATCAAAAATTTAATTGGTGATTATAATTGAAATGTATTGCTTTGCAAAAAGAAATTTGTACGTCTTGAAGTTTTTGTGTTGAAAATACCACAAACTTCAATGTGTTTTATTGGGATTTTATAGATAGACTAGCACACAGTAGCTCATGGTTTTACAGTGGAAGGTAATGGTAGATGATTTATATCTTTATTACAAATAAATATTTAAAAAGTGTGGCCTTCCATTGTTTTTAGCCCCCCTGCGGCAATATTCTGGTGAACCACATGTTGCTGCAACTACAGCTACAGGTCTTTGGGGGTCTCTTCCAGCTTTGGACATCTAGAGACAGATCTAGAGTCTCTAGATGTCAGATTGGTGAGATTGGATTCAGTTTTGAGTCTTGTCCCCAAAATTGGATGTATATCTGGGCTTTGGCTAGGCCATTCCAACTAATTAATATGCTTTGATTGCTGTAGCTCTTGCTGTTTGTTTATGGTGGTTGTCATACATGAAGTTGAACCTCTGCCTCAGTCTCAAGTCTTTAGCAGCCTCCAACAGGTTTTCTTCCAGGATTACCCTGTATTTATCACCATCCAACTCTAACCAGCTTCCCTGTCTCTGACAAAATAAAGAATCCCACAGCATGATGCTGCCACTGCCATGTTTCACTGTGTAGGCCAAAACGTTCAACTTTGGTCTACCCTGAAAGAACACCTTCTTCTACATTTGGTATGGTACCTTACCAAACTGCAAAAAATACTTCTTATTGCTTTTATGGGCCTCTTCCATAAAGACAAGATATTTGGAGTTCTACTCTTCAAACCTTCTACAGCTGACAGATTCTTCAACCTGAGCTGTGGATCTTTGTAGCTCCTTCAGAGTTACCATGGGCCTTTTGGTTGCTTCTCTGATTAATGCTCAACCTGTTTGCTCTGTCAGTTTGGGTCATGGGCAGTTTCTATCCTCAGGCGTCTGAGTCCTGTATGTTTCAATTGATTCCGTGCCTGAACACATGCAATTTAAATGAAAAGATATTTACCAGAAACAGACTATAGAGAGCAACTCTGTTTTTTAAGTGGGACAATGTAAAGGCGCATTAGGGAATCAATACTTTTGCGAGGGGCAGTATCTGCGTAATCTGTTTCCCTGATTGTAATGCATAGTAAATTAAAGAAAATGTAATATTTTTAAGGTATTACAGAGGCATTACTGCACAAAATATATGTGTTAGTATTTTCTCCTTCATATACATTTTGATGCAGTTTTGCATTGCATGTATTCAACTCATGTTCAGTTGCTTCATGCAGATTTGCACCACTTTAAGTAATCTAAAGCCGTTTACTGTTTGATGGTTAGGTTTTAGAAGCTTTAGATTTAAGGAGGTTCCTACATGGCCCAGCAGGTTAAATCGGACCTGGTCACAAGGATGTGTTGTTTGTACTGTGGCCTTGTGAGAAGTTTTTAAACCTATTAGACCAAAAGCATGTTTTCAAAAATGACTGTTATAGTATGGCTTTTCCAAGTCAACCTCTGGTCAACTTATAATTATACCTCAGGGAAAAGGTAATTGATCACCAAATAAAAAGTTCCTAGAGACTCTGATTAACTTAGAAAATTAATTTTATAGGATGGAAATAACTGTGGAGGGTGATCTGAGTATATATGCTACATTTCCTTCATAAGAAATGTTAATATTCTACTTTTTTGGTTTTACTGCAATCTTTTTCCATTATCATCGGCAGATCATTGGACTTGACAGGTCCGCTGTTACTAGGAGGAGTTCCCAATCTGCCCGAGGACTTCCCAGTCAGGAACAGAAACTTCGTGGGCTGCATGAGAAACCTAACTATCGACAGCAAATCCATTGACATGGCCAGCTACATCGCTAACAATGGCACGGCTGCAGGTTAGATATTCACTCAGCCAAGTTACACTGCATGTTCTGATCATTTCTCAAAGCAACACCTACACAATCGGAAAGAAATCAACATTTCAGATGTTCAGTCTTTAGGAATATCTGCAGAAATATTCCCCTGTCTCTGCAATGTTAAGGACAAATGCAGAAATATTGCTCATATGTTAATTTATTCTGGTTTTGATGCCCAGGTTGTCCGGCAAAGAAGAACTTCTGCGCAAACGACGTGTGTCTGAACGGGGGCGTGTGTGTCAGCAAGTGGAACACCTATAGCTGTGACTGTCCTACTGGTTTCGGGGGCAAAAACTGTGAACAAGGTCAGAAATACTAATATTTAGTCATTCATTCATTCATTCATCTTCTATACCGCTTATTCCATAGTGGGTCACGGGGGAGCTGGTGCCTATCTCCAGCAGTCTACGGGCGAGAGGCAGAGTACCCGGTGAGAACCCACACATGCATGGAGAGAAAATGTAAACTCCATGCAGAAAGACCCCTGGCCGGGAGTCAAACATAGGACCTTCTTGCTGCAAGGCAACAGTGCTACTGTGGCTGCATGGTGGCGCTGTTGGTAGTATTAAAAATATTAGCATATTTTTATGGAGAAACCTTATATACACAAGCGCGCTCACACCTACACCTACAGGTGTTTGGATTCAGGTGTTAAAAGATACACAGATGTTCTATATTGAGCCACAGTTACCACTAAATACATCTTGCATTCGGTAACATTGCTGTTGTTTGATATGTTTCTGCAGGTGTAGAAGAAGTCTTTTAGGGTGTTATGTTGTATTCTCTTCATCAGTGTTTCTCTCCTCTATATTCTCCTTCTCTCCCTTTTTCCTTTTTGCCTGACCTCCCTCTCTTTCTTGATTCTTTTTTTTTGTTTTCATTTCCGTCTCGGTGTCAATTGCATTTGAAATAATCCCAAAGCCATTTCTTATAAAGTTTTATATAAAGCAGAGCATCGTAGCGTTAGCCGTAATGTTCCACTAATGAAAGTAAATCTGTTGGGCTTCTTCTTGGCACTCGGACAACAATCCTGAGTACTACTCTGCCGGACAGGACACATAAAAAAAGGTTTAGCTTGTCCAAGTAAGTAAGTAAGAAATAGTCAATTGAATATTCAGAATTTCCTGCATGTGGAGCAGAAAATGATGTGTGGCTACATGTGCATGTGTCCACTTGCTCATCTGTTAGCTTCTGTATGGACATGTTTATTTACTTATGCAGTGAGCATCTTGATGGGAGATCAGATCTGATGAGGAACGCCTTCGGCTCAGCATGACTCATGCAGCAGTCACAATAGAGCCACGGTGAAGCCTCTGCTCACTATTGTAGAGCCACTAAACATTGCCTCAGGTTTGGACTTTCAGCATAAAGAAACCTCTGACTCACCTAAAAGAACCCAGACTAAAAGAAAAAAACTGAACATAATCCCACATTCATGGAGCTCACTTCTGTCTCGCTGCCACCTCAGTTTTTTATGTCCGTTTACAGCATTTATTCTCCATATATCTCCTTTTCGACCATGACCGCTGAATGCTTCCAGTGCTATTTGTACTCCATGTCACTTTTTGTTTTCTTCTATAGTAAGGGCATGACTCTGATGCCTTTCTACAAGGCAAGTTTCCAAAGAAAGGTGTGAATACCCCTCCTTCCACTCTCCCCTATGAGGTAGTCCGCCAGCTATTGCCAGGCCCTGGTATCCAGTATCAGAACTGAGCCAGGATCACAGCAAGCTGGTTGTTGTTTTTTGGCTGCCTCGTTGCTTGTTGACACGTTAGGTCTGATTCTTCACGCTCACGGCTGCCACGTTAGAAATAGGAGACATTTTAGTGGGTCTTTCAAACCGCCAAACTAATCAAGACTGGAATGACATGTGAAGACCCGCCCTAGATCACCAACGTGGCTCTTTTGTCCTCCTGAAATATCACATTTCAGGTAACTGATCAATCCAGGAGAAAATGACCTATACAATGCATGCTAAATTTGGACATAAAATACACTGAAAATTCTTCATATGCTGGATGAAAGTGTTTTGCTTTTTTTAGCCAAATAATTCTCATACCTTTTCTAACTTGTACCAACTTCCATTAAGCCAGATCCGAAATTACTTTCTGCAGAATCCAGAGTTTACATCTTCCTTGCAGCAAGAAGGTTCTGGTTTTGAATACTTGCCTGGAGTTTGCATGTTCTCCCCATGCGTGTCTGGGTTCTCACAGTTACTCTAGCTTCCCCAACAGTCCGAAAACACAACTGTTAGGTTAATTGGTCTGTCTGAATTGCTCTTAGAAGTGAGTGCATGAGTACATGGTTGTGTCGACATGTGATGGACTGGCAACCTGTCAGGGGTATGATCCACCTCTTGCCCAATGACAGGTTGATGAAAGTCCAGAGTTATTTTTTTGAGATTCTACAAAAGTTTGCAAGATCCAATCTTAGTTTTACAATGTCGTACAAAAGGTTATAAGATTGCAAATTAGTTTTGTGAAATTTTACAAAGGTTTTGTTTCTTTGCCAACAAAATTTTGCGTAGTAGTTGTTTTTTCTTTGCTTTTTTCAGCAATGGTAATTATTTCCAACTTGAAGGTGCCTGTTGGTAGATCCACTTATTGGGAATCATATAACCAACTAACAATAGACAATGAGTAGAATGTAGGAAATAGAAATTCATTTTAAACTGTCTGTTGTCAAGACGAGTACAAACATCCCTCCTGGCAGGTATGAATTGATGCACTATGAAATGTTTCATGGTAGACGGCACCATTTACATCTGACAAAGTACGAAACGAACAAAACTGCAAAGGTACAAAACGCCAAAATGTTGAAATAACCACAACCCATTTTAAAGAGACTGGAAATGTTTCAAACCAGGTTTATCTTGACACCCTGCAAAGCTCATGAATAGAGAACTGCAGCAATTTTTTTCCAGTGTGATAATTTTTCGAATTTTGCAAGAGATTCCAGTGATTGTAGAGGGTTCTGTAAGAACCAACTGATGAAGTATGGTGTGATGTTTCATGTTGCACAGTTGTTTACTGCCTTACAGAGTTGATAAGCTGACTACCAAAACTTCTGCTCCTAATAAAGCTTTCCCATAACTAAATAAGAATTTTGCTTTCTGATTTATAGAGAAAATAAGCGTTAGTACCATGCAGGCAGAATCCATTAGTTGCAACCAGGAACAAACAAATGCCATGTCCTTTAGTTAGAGCTTCCCTCTGAGTAAATGTGTGAATCCTTCTGCTTTGGCTGTAGTTTATGCCCTGAGGAGAAGAGAATATTGTACATCTATGCTGTGGATTACACTGAAGACAATATATATAGTACTAAAGGTTAGCCATTGCTTTGTGCAGTGAAAATAATGGCATTTGAACTTCTACATGTATGTTAGATTCTCTGAGAACCTGTAACCTGTGAGACGTTACATCTTTGTCTAAAACTGAACATGTGCGATATTGAACCTCCACAGTAACATCTTGCAAAAAAATAAAACTTTTTGAGAGGAGACTTGAGTATGTTTCAACTGTCTGTTGGGTCATAACAGTCTGATTCTGCATTGTTCTTTTGTAGAGATGCCTTCTCCTCAGTTCTTTGATGGTCAGGCGCTAGTGTCCTGGAGTGAGCCAGACATCACTGTCGCTGTACCCTGGTACATTGGTCTCATGTTCCGGACCCGGCAGCCGGCTGGGACTCTGATGCAGGTCAATGCTGGATCCTCCTCTACTATAAACCTCATGGTGAGAATACAGGATTCAGCAAAAAAAAAAAAAGTTGTCAAATGTAATCACAAGACTTTAAGCTAGATCGCTAGATTTCTCCATCTTATCACCCTCCAGGTGAGGGAGCAGCAGATACGTATGGAAGTGCTGCTGAGGGAGCAGTTACTGGCGTCAATGGGTTTCCAACAGGTCCGTGTCAATGACGGGGAGTGGCACCATTTGCTGGTAGAACTAAGAAGCATTAAAGATGGCAAGGATATTAAATATATGGCGGCCGTCTCCTTAGATTACGGCATGTACCAGGTACAAGGTTTTCTTATAGAACTGTTTTGAAAGTTGAGATTTCTTTGGAGAAGGAAGTTCTCATATTCATCAGTATATTTTTAAGCAGAAGTCTGTGGAGATCGGTTATGACCTGCCAGGTCTAAAGGTGCAGACACTTCACATTGGGGGGCTGCCAGGAGAGGAAAACATTGTCAACAAAGGATTCGTTGGTTGCATACAGGTAGGTTTGTGCATGTTGAACACTGTGGAAGATCTTTTTCGCATTTCTGTTTGGCTCCGAGTATCCTCTACAACCGCACCTCTCTCCGTCAGGGGGTGCGCATGGGGGAGACGTCCACCAATGTGGCCAATGTGAACATGGCTCAGGGCCTGAAAATCCACGTGGAGGACGGGTGCGATCTGGTGGACCCTTGTGACTCCAACATCTGCCCTGAGAACAGCCACTGCTCCAATGACTGGAGCACACACACCTGCGTCTGTGACCCAGGTAGTGCACAAATGTAAATTCTGGGCCCAAAAATGGAATTTGAAGAAAGAAAGAAAAATGGGATGCACATTTCCAGGATTTTGCAGAAGTAACTAAGGGCTCACAGGCCTTTTGTTGGATTCCAGCATCCGGCAACCTGTGTCAGATCTGGAGTTACTTTTGAATAATCCCACAAAAGTTTTGTCAGTTGTCCATCAATGTCCTTTGTGGGAAACAGAATCTAAAAGCACAAACAGCTGTGGGATTTCTCTCTTACTCCTTTTTCACTGTCTGCCTTCTAGGTTACTTTGGTAAGGAGTGTGTGGATGCATGTCAGCTCAATCCCTGTGAGCATGTCTCCAGTTGCGTCCGTAAGCCGAGTTCATCCCACGGATACACCTGCGAATGTGGACAAAGCTACTATGGCCAATACTGTGAAAACAAGTAAGATTTTATCTGCATTTTCCAAAGAAGTCAGGAAATATTCGCAAGAATTAAAAGTTCATTCACTGAATCCAGACATTACAAGTGACACAAACTCTAATAAAGCTCTCTAATCTTCTGTTGGTTTTGTTATGCTCTTGGTCTGCTTGTCATGTTTGGATGAAAGAGTTCAGGTGAAGTAGCCGGCCCAGATCAGACGGTAGTCATTTCCTTCTAAACCTTGTCCCGACCAATGCGCATCACTTCCTGTCTAAAGCAGGGTGTGGGATTCCCCCCTGTTTGCTTCACTGATCCTCTGCAGGTGTTTAGTCTCTGCTGCCCTCATACTGCCACTTGTCCCCTATCAGATCATATAACAGTGATAATACTTGTTAAGTCTGGAGGATGTTTACTCTGAAATCATATATTCTGAGATCAATTGAGTAGATAATCAACAGGCTGATGTTTTCCCTTTGAGCGTCACACATGGCTTTTAAAAAGAGAAACTTGTTTGCTGTCTTAATTGATTTTGCACACTTGTCCTACACTTTCACGACAGAGTGGAGAAACCGTGTCCTCAGGGTTGGTGGGGCAGTCCAGTGTGTGGGCCCTGTAATTGTGATACAAGCAAAGGGTTTTATAAAGACTGCAACAAAACCACCGGAGAGTGCCGCTGCAAGGTATACACACACACACACACACACACACCTTCGGAGATTATTTTCTTGTTCAACGCCCATCAATCTGTTTTTCTTTATGGGTGTTTTGGTTTAATTCAAAGATCACAGTATCCTATGAGATGAAATAAGAGTTTCAGTGAGAGCACTAATAGAAGCTCCCAGAGAAATTGGTTCAGATGCATAAAGGTGTGTGTTAACACCAGAAGGCAACAGCTATGACTTTAGAGAAGCAACCTTCAATGCTTTAAAGGGTTAAAAAGTAATTTCCAAACACATTAAAGTCAATCTTTTACAGAGAGAAAGGTTATTCTTGAATAAGTGGAACACATTTGAAAGAGGCGACCTTCCTGTAGAAAATGTTTGAGCAAATTTACCCCAAGATGACTTGGTGGAATTTTAGAAGTTAAAAAACGTGAATACCTCCACTCTGGACTCTACAGGCCTCAGTCAGCATTTAAAATGTTAAATTTATTGACATTACAATTAGAACAGAAACTAAAGCTGCATTGCTATTCCCATCAGCTGTCAAAATCAGTGTAAGCTTGATTGCTTCTTTCCTCCAGAACAACTACTATCGTCCTGAGGATGAGGACACCTGCTACCCCTGTGACTGTTTCCCCGTCGGCTCCGAGTCTCGCACCTGCGACCCAGTCACTGGGCAGTGTCCCTGCAAGGGAGGCGTCATCGGCCGTCAGTGCAACCGTTGTGATAACCCCTTTGCTGAAGTAACACCCGCTGGATGTGAGGGTATGTGGATTGGATTGTACCTAACAGAAAACAGAAAACATCAGGTTAGGCTGCAGTAGTGACTGGAGTCCTGTAAAAGGGATTCACAAGTGATAAGGATGTTCAAAAAATATAATCCACGAGAAGCGTTTGATGCTCCTGGTTCACAAAGTTGGCCCGGATGAATCATTGACGTGTCTGAAGGAAACAAATGCTGCCACTCACATCCGCCGGTGCTGCAGTTGGGCTAACTTTGCATCTTTGTCACCAAGCAGTGAAGCAGAAGAGGCAAGTCTGGCCAGTGGGCTGACTTGGCAGCAACACTGCACATACACAATACAGTATAGATAAATGGAAGACAAAAACAAATGTCACTGTATGACATAACATGAAGCTTTTCAGAGCTGGTGGAACATGTTCAGACTTTTAACACATGCCACGGTTCCTCCTCCTGAAAATCGTTACATTATTTAAGTGGAGGGTTAGCGTTAGGAGTACTCATACTCTCTGTACTAAATTTCATTTTCCAACCACAAACTCCAATGTCTTTAATTGAGATTTTATGCAATTGCTGCACACAAAGAGGTGCGTAATTGTTAAGTATAAGGATACATGGTTTTCAAAGTTCTTTACATATTAAAATATGGAAAGTGTGGTGTGCATTTATATTTAGCCCCTATCCCGAGTCTCCCTCACAGCATGATGCTGCCTCCACCAAGTTTCTATGGTGCTAAAGGTGTGTTTTTGGTGATGAGCAGTGTTAGTTTTTTTGCAACACATAGCTTCTCCACAGTGACCAGAATAATCAGTTCAATTCTGCTCTCTTCTTCCACTTTTCTGCCCTGTCGCTGGCATGACTGATATATTTATGGAGGTGAACACGCAATAGTCAACAGATTGTCCTGTCTGAGCTGTGCATCTTTTAGGTATGAATACTTGCAAAGTACTGTTGCCTCAGAAGAGAGAGTACAATGTGTGAAAGCAACAAAGAGGCACAAAATAATAAATAGAAGAGAATACAGAAGGCTAAGAGGAAGCAGAATCTAGCCAGCAAGATTCCAGATCCAGACATTATTTGTTCCTAACCCAGATTGGATGAAACATTTAATTGTGTTTCAGGGCTTATCTAAAAGTCTGACTTGATTAGTTTAGCTCAGCATCTGGTATAA
The DNA here is from genome assembly GCA_036173005.1 of Crenichthys baileyi. Lineage (NCBI taxonomy): Eukaryota > Metazoa > Chordata > Actinopteri > Cyprinodontiformes > Goodeidae > Crenichthys > Crenichthys baileyi. The sequence continues at coordinate 805,196 of JAHHUM010002611.1, read as the reverse complement.
AGTAGAATGGACTAACCAGGACGTACAAGCGAAGCAATTTACCTTAAAAGGCTTTTGGTAAATATTTAGGGATCAACATCCTAAAATAAATATATGTTGGCGTGAAATAACTCTGTTTTCTTTACAGTTGTGTATGAAGGTTGCCCGAAGGCGTTTGATGCTGGCATTTGGTGGCCTAAGACCAAATTTGGACGCCCTGCTGCCATGGACTGTCCCAAAGGATCCATTGGTGGGTAACTGTTTATATTCTGTTTTCGGTGGACTAAAACTCAGAATGTTACAAAAGTAAGATGGTTATTGAAACAGTTAAGATTGCAAACTGACGTACAGCCTGCTGTGTGCCATTACTTACTTAGCATTGGTCCTTTTGGTTGAAAATATAAAAAGAGCAGTTATTTCCACTGGTACTAAAACAATCTTATATGTTGATTATTACAGTTACAGGTATGTTGTCTTAAGCACTCTTATTTTGGATTTTAACATAAGCCAATTTAAAGGACAGGCACTTTCTGTGCTAATAGCACAGCATGTTGTACCTTTTTGCTCTTAACAAAAGTACAACCAGATTATATTATCTCAATAATTACTCAGGGTGTCTGCTCTGGTAGCTAGCCTGCAGTCTGCTGCTGTATGGCTATGCCACTCGTATCTTGCCATGGGTAGTTTTAAATCGGTGTTACCTTAATAAGTGTGTTTAGCCATGTCCCTTTAGCCTTTTTTAGCCGGCTGATTGATGGTGCACAGCAAGAGGTGGGGCAGGGGCATCTCTGCCTTATTTTATTTTTCAAACAGCTCGTACTTTCTCTTGCATCTCATTAAAAAAGACTTGAAACTGTAGAAAAAGTATGTTGTGAAACTTTTTGAAGCCTTGATATTGGTAACCAGCCCATGCCTTTAGAATACAGTGCAAAAGTTTAAATCCGTCTCTTATTTAGACTAAAATGTCCTGAATATGCAGAGAAAGAAAAAAATATTAATAAATGCCACTTAAAAAGCTTCAGCAGAAATTCTACCTCAGTGTAAGCTAAGTACAAAGAAAGAGAAGTGACTCAATAGGCTTAGCCTTGACAAGGGCTTGAAAATAAATCATAACTTCCTCGAATACAAAATTTCAATTTATCCTATGTCAGTTAAACTATGTATCCAGCTGTTCTTTTGTCATTTAGTCTTTTAAGGTGTGTAAACACACCTACATGAGTTCAAAACACAGTAATGAGGATCTTTTATTAATCCGGTAATCCAGCAGAGGTTTCACGCTAGGGAGTCATGCACAGGTCTGTTCCCTAAGACTCCTGGAAAAACACCAGGTACAATAGGACCTAACAGTGTACCATTTGCTCCACTGCTGCTTGGTGTGTTGTTAGACAGAGAGAGTTAGTTATGTTGAACTCAAATGTCAAGGTTTGCTTTTTTGGGAAACTCTCTGCTCCATCTATCTGGTGTTTTCTCTTCGCAACATTACAATTTAAAGAGAATATGCATTTGGAACAATTCCTATATATTTTAATCAATAATAATAAGAGTACAACTTTTTGCTGTTTAATCATAAATCTGCCTTCCATCGAGTGTATAGGAAAATGTTTTTTTATCTGTTTTTTCCAGGTACTGCAATTCGCCACTGTAGTGATGAGAAGGGCTGGTTGTCTCCTGAACTTTTCAACTGCACCACATCAACTTTCTCTCATTTAAAGAAAATGGTGAATACTAGTCACAATAAAACACAAGTTCCGTTCTAGCTAAAAATCTCTGTCTCACATACTTTATTGTATTTTTGAAAGTATTTCACATTATGTGTCTGAAGTGACCATATGATTATGTCCAGGTTCTAACCTTTGCTCTGTCCTGCTTGCATTTCCAGAATGAGGACTTGCGTCGCAACAGCACACGGATGGACAGTGAACAGTCCAAGGCCATCGTGCGTTTGCTTCACAGTGCCACAAATAAGAAGCCGCACTTCTACGGCAACGACGTAAAGATGGCTTCCCAGCTGCTGAATCAAGTGCTGAAGTATGAGAGCATGCAGTCTGGCTTCAATCTCACCGCCATGAAGGATGCAGAGTTTAATGAGGTACAAAAAAAAAGAGTCACCAAATTTTTTTGCTCCATGTAGCCTTCAGATAAAAGTTTCTGAGAATTTATTGAAATTAACAACCTGAAGCTAATTAGGACCTGATGAACGTCAGTCAGTTTTCTGGCAGAGGTCACATTAGTTCGAATGATTGGAGAAGGTGTGATTTCTTTGTTTTTGGTCTTGTTAAGAATTTGGTGCGAGCTGGCAGTGCCATTCTGGACCCTGGCACCAAAGACCACTGGGAGCAAATCCAGAGAACAGAAGGAGGCACTGCACACCTGCTCCGCAACTTTGAGGACTATGCCAACACCTTGGCCCAAAATGTCAGGAAGACCTACCTCAAACCCTTCACCATTGTCACTGACAACATGAGTGAGTGCTGGAACAGTGTTCAGATTGTGTACATGTGCACATACATGTCATGTATTCCCATTTATTGTTTCTTTTGCATTCTTTTGCATTCTTCTCTTTTCCTGTTCCACAGTCCTGACTGTGGACTATTTGGATGTGTCAGACCCAGAGAAGGCAACGTTACCTCGCTTCAAGGACATCCAAGAGTCCTTCCCCAAAGAGCTTGGGTCTTCCGTCCACTTTCCACTTTTTAACTTGCGAGATCATGTCCAAAAAGGTAAAAACGCTGTCTAAATCAGAACTGCTCTGCCACTTTTTCTTTTCATTCTGATCCTTGATCCTTATCTTCTTTTGCACACAGAAGAACCAACTCCAGAATCTCCAACCCAGAACAATCGCCCTGAAGAGGAGGAGCACACAGTGTCTGACAGAAAACGGCGCCACCTGGAGCCGCCTGCACCTAAGCCGGTTGCCGTAGTCATAGTGTACAAGTCGCTGGGCCAACTCCTCCCAGAAAGATATGACTCCGACCGGAGGAGTCTGAGGTACAGTTTGTAACATCTGGAAACAAAAAGCCTTATTTCACCTCAGTCATAATCATACTAAATGTTTGTGAGGTTTAGGTCTGAAAGATGCCCTCAAAGAAAAAAAAAAATCATCGTTTTACAGTGCTGTAATACAAAAGTCTAATTTTAACAGCCTTCTCAATTTACATGAGACTTGTTGCCAATTTCTGATATCCGGTTTATGTAAAGCATTTAAAATATTTTTTTGTGCTTTTCTGCTTTAATCAGTCAATAAATACAGTTTTGAGCAGAAGAGACATCAAACTGTGTGTTTGAAAGAGAAGTCTCTGTAAAACAGGGTTTTCCTATTATCTTAAAATAAAGACAAAATGATTGCATAGCTGAAATCTCAAACCATTTTATATCGCCAATTAGCATGATTCGCACAGTTTTTAGCATTACTAAAACATTTGTCTTCTTGTGTATTCCTTATAAAATTGTGACCCTTACCTTAACTCTGGGATTGCCAAAATGCTGCCAAAAATTCCTAATCCAAAGAGGTTAAAAGAGCAACTTTGCATTCATACGTTCAGCCTTCCTGTTATCTATTGAAGTTTACTCCAGGTCAATATGTCTTTCATCATATTCAACAAAAGGTCCCCAACATTGAGCACAAATGAATGTCCAATGGCAGACAGATACTTTTCATACCCAGCTTTTTCGAAAATTACTATTACTGAAAGTAGTTAACTTTGAGTCTTCTTAACTCAGTAAACACTTCCACACTGAAGAATGTTGTTTTTAGCGTGAACTCGTGCTTCTTAGATATGTTGCGTTCACTGATCAGAAAAAGATTGTAGTTTTGAGTTTCAGACCACCGGATTGCCAATCAGCATTTGGTCACCAGCCCATAACTAACTAACTACTCCAGTATAGTCCATAAATGGAACCATGAAATACTGTAGCAACACCCACTATTTTAATAACACCTGTAATTATGCTATGACTTGCAGGCTCCCCAACCGTCCAGTCATCAACACAGCAATAATAAGTGCCACAGTCCATAGTGAGGGTCCACCCCTTCCTCCAATCCTGGACCCCCCCATCACCTTGGAGTACACCCTGCTGGAGACAGAGGAGCGGACAAAACCTGTCTGCGTTTTCTGGGACCACTCTTCCTCGTGAGTTAGACTACACACATGCTAATGTTCAGTAGCTGAAATTTTATGAAGCTTTTTCACATAAAATCTGTTAATAGATCCCTTTGCTTAAGTCTACTTTACTGAAACCTGACTGGTTTAGGATCGGAGGTTCAGGTGGCTGGTCCTCCAAAGGCTGCGAGGTGCTCAACAGGAACAACAGCCACATCAGCTGCCAGTGTAACCACATGACGAGCTTTGCTGTGCTGATGGACATTTCAAAGAGAGAGGTAAAGTCAGGAAGTTTCGTTCAAATCATGCAGCTAAACCTGTTTCTATAGCTTGAAGTGAAATCTTTGTTTGTTCTCCAACCAGCACGGTGATGTCCTCCCACTGAAGATCGTCACTTACACCACAGTGTCCGTCTCCCTGTTCCTCCTCCTCCTCACCTTCATCCTGTTGTGCCTCCTGCACCGACTTCGCTCCAACCTGCACGCCATCCACAGGAACCTGGTGGCAACACTCTTCTTCTCTGAGCTAGTCTTCCTGCTCGGCATCAATCAGACAGACAACATGGTCAGTTTAGTTTCATTTCACACCATCTACATCACTTTACACACCTTGTCACATTACAACCACAAAGTTCAATGGATTTTATCAGGATTTGTTGAGATAAGGAAACAAAAAAGTGATGTATAACTGTGAAATGAAAGCAAAAGGAAATGAAAAACAAAATGTTTTACAAATGAAGATCTGAAAAGTGTTGTGGTTATTTGTATTCATACCTCCTGAGTCAGTAGGTTGTAAAACCACCTTTTCGTGCAATGACAAGTGCAAGTCTATGAATAATGGTTTTGAAGTCTTGCCTCAGATTTTCAATTGGATTCAGGTTTGGACCATGATACTGCCACCACCATGTTTCATTCTGTGTTCAGGGTGATGTGCAGTGTTAATTTTCCATCACACATAGGGTTTTGCATGTAGGCCAAAAATCATTATGTTTTCCTGATATCATCCAGCCCCAACTTAATAATTGTTCATAATATGCCGATTACTAACTTGTTAAACACCTATATTAAAATGTGTGTCAGGTGTTGTTTGTGTTTATTTTAAAAGAGAGAAATCCAAACAGGCTAATCCAGTCTGACACAGAGTTGGTACCAGATTGTGACCAGATTCACACATGTGCTCACACACACATTTGATGAAGTGTCTTTCACGTCTGTTGACTCAGACAGTGGGATTCACGCATGTACGTACACACCAGTCAGTGTAGGCATGCTCCGACTGTTACCTGGCTGCAGAGGGAGGCCTCAGGGTGGTAGATCCTGGCATAGCTTTCCTAAAACAACTTCTCAGCTTTAAGTGGATACATCTTTTGCATGCCTACAGTGCAGAAATAGAATTTTTTTTTTTAATTGGGGAGTTATTCTTGGTTTATATGCAAGCAGCTGTGAGATTAGAAAAGCTAGGACGATTAAATATCATAGTTCAGCTTTAAAGAATTAATGTACTGAGCTCTTGACACTCATGTGGGAGAATCTACATAACACTTAATTTGAGTGCATTCATCATTCATAACTCTTTTCTTTAGGATTTCTGTAAGATTTAGGTCTAGAAACTAAGATGGCTGTAAAAGAACATTGATTTGGAGTCTGGTAAACCATTTCTGTGTTGAGCTAGCCTTATGTTTAGAATCCTTATCCTGCTTACAAACCCAGCGATGACCCATTTTCAGTTTTCTGGTAGAGTCTGCAAGATTTTTATGAAAATCTTATATTTCTAAGAGTTTACAAGGCCACTCTAACAAGGCTCCCAGGATCATCACAGATCCTTCACAATACTTAACAGTGGGCATGAGGCGCTTTCCAACATAATTATCTTTGTTTCACACCATACCGAGCTGGAGTGTTTACTTTTTCAACTTCTCAGTCATCCTCTCATCTGACCAAAGCACACAGTTGCAGTTCCAGTCCCAGAGGACTTTTCAATGTACACCGCCATCGACAGGTGCACAACAATTCAGCAGGCCCTGCCCTGAATGGACCCACAACGTGGAGAATGTTTGCCGTTTTGAGCAACAGTAAAATAATCTCTGCTCATATGATGATTAATTTGACTGAAAAAAATGCCCAAGGGTTTTTTTCACCTGCCATTACTGAAAGGTAAGGTTTGTGGGCATGCTTTCAGCTCTAGTAACCATAACGATCATTCACCAGTGCAGACTAATGCAGCAGGTTAAAAAATAAGACATACAGCACCAGATTAGCTAAAAAAGGTATTTACTTTTTGTAGAATGTCCCAGCTTTCACTGATTTGTGATTTAACTTTTGCATGTGTCAAATTATCTGCACCTTTTTGAATTTCAGCTACAAACTTAAACGTATTAATCTTTCTTTCTTGCATTTAGTGCAGATTGTGCATTTTGAGTATAGGCATAAGTGTGTGTCTGAGGGCACATCCGACTTGGCAAATGCTGTCAGGTCATGCCCTAGGCTATGTGCTGCAAGATTTATAATCTGTCAGAGCAGTTCTCCCTTTCTCCCTCTCTGATCTATGCAGACGTACATAGAGTTGCTTAGATATGCTATATAGCAACTGTTTGGACATTCCCTGACATACTGCATTCCTGTAACGTGGCAACAGATGATCGAGATGGGAGGAAAAGCTAAAAAGCAATGGAGAGAGGCTCTACTGCTTAGGTTGTAGCAGAGCAGCTAGAAAACTAATCATTAATAGTTAATTATTTCTTCTTAGGGATGTTTTTAATAATCCTGAATCTGATTTGGTGAGATGTAAAAGGCTGGAATTAGGATTAGGATGTTATTGAACTGGAATAGGCTGTAAAAACACAAAGCTGTTGCAAAGATTGAAGAATGGCTTTGCTTTACTCAACCTAACTTTCTTTTTTTCCCCTCCTTGCCCTTCTCCTGCCAGTTTGTGTGCACGGTGATAGCCATCCTCCTCCACTACTTCTACATGTGCACGTTTGCCTGGATGTTCGTGGAGGGGCTGCACATCTACCGCATGCTGACCGAGCTGCGGAACATCAACCACGGCCACATGAGGTTCTACTACGCCATCGGCTGGGGCATACCGGCTATCATCACCGGTGAGACGCGCACTCAGAGACAAGGCAGATGGTCAGCAAGGGTTAAACTGTGGAGTCACGGATCCTAATGAAGTTAGCACCTTTAGCCTGTTTGGAAGGCATAGGGTAGCACCAGATACAGTGCCCTCCACAGTTTCTGGCTTCAATTGTAAAGATGCGTAAAACACCTTCTAATAAATCCTTTGTTTATTCCAGTAGCACCCTAAAATTTCCTGCACTTTCCTGCACTTTCCTGCACTCTACTATTGTAGTGAGTTACCATCCTGCTTACTGCACTGCACACCTTATATGAAATGCATATTCTCCTGTCTTTCCCATTATGAGGAGTAGCCAAAAATGATTGGACCCCTGAGTCTTTGTCCAAGGGGATGCACTAAATGTGAAGGGCACGGTATCTATGTGAAGGTTGAACATTTTCATAAGAGAGTTTACAGGTTAAATAACAATAACATTTTGGGAGATAAGCCATGCTAACAAATGCAGTGACAATAGGCTGGCCATGCTAAATGTAAGTCTAGCGGTCCCCATTTTGTAAACAAATAATTACAATATGGTAAAGTGTTTAATTGACAACAAGTTTACAGCAAATAAGAAAATAATGTTAGCTACAGGTTTTGGGAATTAAGTCATTTGTTTTGCTTAAAAGCTATTTAGCACGTGTAGTCTAGATTTGCTGATTCATGCTCGCTCTTTTAGCATAGCGATGACTGAGATGTTACTATTTGTTAGAACTAATACTACATTTCCATCTAAGACGCACATCACAGAGAACCAGCCAATGAGAACAATGCCTGAAAGACATACAACCTTACAGACATTTTGATGTTTGAAAAAATAATTGTGGCATTTATTTATTTATTTGTGTGTGTCGTTGTGTGTAGGTTTGGCGGTCGGCCTTGATCCTCAGGGTTATGGAAATCCAGATTTCTGCTGGCTTTCTGTGCATGATACACTCATCTGGAGCTTCGCAGGACCCATCTTTGTGGTCGTTCTTGTAAGTGCATGACATTATCGCGGTTTCATCATGATAATAGCTACTTTTGATGATTTTGACCCTTTTATTTACACAGGGACAAAACACAACACTTCATTTACTTTTCAAAAGGAAAAATGCATGATGCCACGTTGTAGCAGAAATGCTAATTTCCAATTGTAGCCCTGGACAGGTTGATGTTAACTAAATATAATTTAACAGAAAGTGTGAATGGATGATAAGCCAGTGTATAAAACTAATTACATTTATTTACATACTCTACATAGCCTATAAATCATGATATTTTTTGCAAAAACATATTTGCAATTTTGTCATGTGAATTGTATATCCAATGAAGTGAATGCACTAAATTTCTCCAGATTTCCTGTTTTTATCCCAAAGATGTCTCAAAATGTAGGTTCCCTAAAGCACCCTAAAGGAATGTGCATCAACGAAGTACAGTAAAATAAAAAAATAAGCAAACTGTTCTGCAAATAAACAGTTTTTTTCTTCTCCTGATTAAAGGTGAACATAGTGATCTTCATTTTAGCCGCAAAGGCTTCCTGTGGTCGAAGGCAGAAGGTTATGGAGAGGTCAGGAGCTATGTAAGTGTCTTAGTCACATTAACAATTCCACATATTTTACAGCATTCAGTCCTTCACGTAACTCTACTGTTTATTCATTTAAACTCAGTCCTGCACTGCGTATGGCATTCCTCCTCCTGCTACTCATCAGTGCCACCTGGCTGCTTGGTCTCATGGCAGTCAACAGTGACGTAATGACTTTTCACTATCTGTTTGCCATCTTCAGTTGCTTGCAGGTAAATCTATGCAACTTCTTAACACACCTATTTCTATTTAAATGCAACTTTTTGATTAAAAGCGGGTTTCAGCATGGCAATTTATAGCATTTTAAATGTCTTCCACAGGGAGTCTTTATCTTCTTCTTCCATGTGATCTTCAACAAAGAAGTGAGGAAAAACCTCAAGAATGTCTTCACGGGTAAAAAGACTGTACAGGATGACTCCAGCACCACAAGGGCTTCCTTACTCACTGTAAGTGGATTTATTTCTTTATTAAGAAATGCGTTTAGAAGCTATATGAAATCTAACCTGGAAAACCTGTGAGACTTTTTAAAATAAATTCACTTTTGTTCTCAATCCTCAGCGCTCTCTCAACTGCAACACATACGCAGAGGACGGCCCGCTGTATCGCACAGCCATTGGCGAGTCTAACGTCTCCTTGGACAGTACACTCAGGTCAGCCAAGAGCCGCAGCAGCTACTTGGCTTATGCACTCAGGTACACCACGCCCACTGACTGCATGGCTGCTTTTACTACAGCCCTGAATGATCACTGTGTCGCTGTTTGGTGATTTCTGTCTTTGTTCCTGCTTTTGGCTTGTCCGCTGATGCGTCAAATGTCTAAAATTTACTAACGCACACAAAGCGCTTTGCAATCTGCTGCTATGCAGACTGTTTGTTGTTTAGTCCTGATTATCTACTCTGTTCAAACTCCTGCTAAGTCACATTTTCTACATTATTGGAGGTTTCTCTCTTTTCGTCTGTTTCTCTCACATGCATGCTGCTATATGATGGCACCTGCATTGAATGACCACGCTGAGATTCTCTATGCATGGCTTGTGACCTTATTTTAAAAACCCAGTACAAACACAATGGACCAAATTTCCACTCTTAATAAAACCTATAAAACGCACAACACAGCTGTGTCCAATTACTATTTTTGTAAATTGTTGCCATTTGTAGTATTGTGTTTTATGCCACAAAATGAAACTATGTCTCATAACATAACAACTGTTAGCATTCGCTATCATTGTTTGCATGAGCATTATACCGTTAAGTTGTTTAAGGAATATTTAAAATTGATTTAACACACTAGAACCAAAAGCTATTTGGATAACTATTATTAAAACAGTTGTATTATTTCATTACATAGCTTTGAACTAGAGCAGTTCTAGCATTCTGCTAGCAAAAACATAAAGATTTTGTTGTTCTGCTGTTTTAAAAAAAAAATGTTGTGCCTAACGTGTTTTCAATTTGGTGTGACATACATCTAGATATTGTGATTTACAGTAGTAAAATCTTGAGTCTTTGTTTTGGCTTAGCATATGTAGCATAGCCTTTTCTCACTCATTCTAGCTGTTTTGGTGTAGCAACATCTTCACGAATAATTTTTGACAGGTCAGCTCTTTTTGTCACTGTGTCCTAAACTATTTTACTGCAAACATAAAATGACATGAACCTCAGGTGCAAGTTTGGGGTAATAAGCCATGTTAGCAAAAAATAACGACATTTAGCTAAGAAGCTGTTTAGTATGTATAGCTTTTGCTCACTCATGCTAACTCTTTCAGGCAGCAACACGGTAAATATAAATCCAGTGTTGCCCTCTTTTGTAATGTTAAGCCCTAGCAATTGTTTAATCAACTTCTTTTTTACTAAAATATTCTAGAATAAAGTTTGCTGCAGGTTATGGACATTAGCCATGTTAGCAAATAATATGAGATTGCCTTTGAAGTTACTGATATGGGCTAAAAGGCCACTCAGTAAGGAAGAAGACATTACTCCAAACGCAGTTTGTGAAGGAATGCATTGAAAAAGATCTCATGGAGACATGTTCAGTTGTCTAATGATTTCAATTCAATTCAAAAATATAAAATAGAATTATTTTATGTGCTATATGTTAATATTTAGTGTATCAAATAATTCTCAGAACCACATAACCTTGAATAATTGAAAATGACTTTGCCATCTACTATACGTGTTTTTGATTAGCAAAATGCACACAACAGCAAAAAACAGATGCATTTATGTTTATGTAAGACATAATTGGCTAACACACTTTCAAATTATCTTTTCACTGCTGCTCCAATTATGTATTAACTTACTTTATTGGTGTTATAATGCAATATATTTCATTATTGGTTAAAACGCAGGGTGTAAAACAGGGAGAGGAGAAATTGAAAAAGCAGGGAGGAGGAGAAAGCGACTGTACCTGTATAAGTGGGACTGTAATGCAGACATTTACACTTCCTCCCTGCAGCGATTTGCAAGTTCTCAGTTGCTTCTAAAAGCTTCTCTCAGATCAGCCATCAGACAGCTCAGAGTCTCCGGTAGCAAATTTTCCCTCTCGCAAATTTCTCAATCCTGGAATAAATGGCTGCATCTAGAGAGAACAAAAGAAAATTAAAATGTGTTTTTGTATCGTCATCTGGTAAATTATGATCAGGAGGGAATGGAATCTAAACATAATTTATGTTTTGGACTAAAAAGCTCAAACTGGTTTCTCAGCGTGAAGATAGTACCAGATATTGTTCAACAATTAGTTGGCCATAAATCCTCCATTAGTGGTTTATTTTATTTCTTTTAATATATTTACATTCACCTGACCCGGAGACCCGGAGCAAACAACAGGGGCAGACGTTTTGTAATGAGAGATGTGTAATGTTTCAGCTCTTGAACATTAGTTGATGAAAACGACAAGTTGAGGCTTGAATTTCCTTCCAGTAATGCTGTACTTCCCCTCTCTGCCTCCTCTAAATACCTCTCAACCTCTACTCTTCACTCCTGCTTTTACCTCCTGCCTCCTCTATCTGTATCCCTTTGTTATCCGTCTGGATCTTTATAGGGAAGAGTCGGGTCAGAAGCCCAGCTCCTCAGGAACAGCTAAAGGACACACAGATCTAGATGGACCTCCTTTCCACAGAAATGGTACCAAAGGAGATGGTGAGCGGATTTATGTGCTCATAGATGATTATGTTATGGCACATTTATCTCTGGGTTTGTGTGATAGAGGTCCTTCCTTTCCTGTTCCCAGCAGACTCTGACTCAGACAGTGAGTTGTCTGTTGATGAACACAGCTCCTCCTATGCCTCCTCCCACTCCTCTGACAGCGAGGATGATGATTTGGATGTCAAGCCTAAATGGAACAATGAGAGACCACTTCACAGCACCCCAAAAGGTAATCATCAGTCCTGCTATGTAACCTGTAAAACTGAAAGTTATTAAAATAAAACACGACACCAAGTAAAAAGGGATTTCAAACTGAAATCTGTTGCTATTGACATATAAGGGCTGTTTCCAGTCATATTAACGGAAAGTTGAGTGGAAGGATGAAGTGAAAAATGGTGAAAAAGCAACCAGGATAATTAGAATTTTAAAGCAAAGCTTAAGCATCACCTTATCAGTTTCCAGCTGACCACCTCCTAGTTTATATACGGTGCTGTATGCAATATTCTAGTTTTTTTAGAAGTTTAATTTTGGAGTTACATTAGCTGTAAACCGTATCCATCAAAATTAACAGAAATAAGCTATTAAAATACATCAATCTGTTTGTGATAAATCTAAATGAATTGTACTTTTTGATTGGATTACTGAACTAAATTATTTTTATGATGTATTCTAATTTATAGAGATGCACCTATATTAGTTGTTTGGACATAAAAAGCAGTGCAGTTTTTTGTTTTGTTTTGTTTTTTTGTATATTTTGCTTCCACTCAGACTTTCTGAAGGGTTATTTTTTTTAACCACCAACTTCTTTTCACCTGTAGTCAGTTTAATCATTTAACATGACCAATTTTGAAATATATTTTTAACCAATATGATTTAAAATTGTTGCTTTGTTACTCTTTGTTGTGCTTAACGAATATACACAGCGCTCTCCACATTTATTAGCATCCCTGGTATAGAGGTATGAAAAGCCCTGTAGTTAGGGATGACGTAATCCTATCCCTATCAAGACCAAAAACTAAAGAAAAAAAGAAAAACTTTTTCTATAGGTTTTTTTTTTCACACTCGAATGACTATAACGACATCCAAGTATCTTAGAAGCCAAACTCTCAAAAAATCGTATTACTATAGAGAGGAAACATGCCAGCGTTAACCGAGGACTTCAGCAAATTGTACCAGATTTTTCAACATTTAAACTGAATGTTTTTTTCACTTTAACTAACATCTGCATGTCTCCTTTCTTCCTCCCAGGTGATTCTGTTTCCAACCATGTGAGACCTTACTGGCCAACAGAGGGCACCACAGCTAGTGATAGCGAGGACCCAGCCGGGACAGACAGGCTGAGGGTCGAGACCAAGGTGAACGTGGAACTGCATCCTGAAAATAAACTGAACCACATTGGTGAAAGAGAGAGGGATGGTCTCCTGGAGAGAGACAAGCAAACGCCCGGTAACGCTAAAGACATGGCGCCTGCTGGCCAACCCAACAGCAACCACCAGCCAGAGCAGAGAAAAGGTAAGAGAAGGAACTAACCTACAAAAAATGAAAACGATTCAACCTGAAACACGCTAACCTGATCATTCGTCCTGGTCAGGTATCTTAAAGAACAAGATCAGCTACCCTCCTCCACTCACTGACAAGAATATGAAGAACCGTCTGAGGGAGAAACTGAGCGACTACAACTCCCCCACCATCACCTCTCCTCCGCCCATTAACAACTACAACACCTCTGCCCTGCCTCCCCCCTCCGTCAACGTCATTACACCTTCTTCCCGGCCGTCGTCGCAGGCCTCCACTGATGGAGGAGGTCGCCTCGGCAACCACGACCACAGCTCTCTGGTAAAGCCGGCCGTTGCTCCCCGCCCTCAGATTCCCATCGGGCCGTCACTGGGGGGTATCTACCGGGAGACCAACGGGGGGGTGGCCATGCACTTAAAGTCAGGGACGGTGAATGGAGGAAACAACTCCGACTCAGAGTAAGCAAAGAATGATGGTTTAACATCAGCCTCTTTGCATGAGTTATAAAGCATGAGTAGTAGTAATCATTAAGTTGGCTCATTCATTAAATGAAGGAATGAATGATGCTGTATGATGTAAGTGCTTGCCATCTGAGTCAGTGTAATTTGTCTTCTGTTGATTAAAAGAGAAAAAGTTAAAGTTACTTGCAGTGCCTTGCAAGAGTTTTCATGGCCCTGGAACTTTTTCACATTTCATCACGTTACAGCCACAAGCTTCAATGTGTTTTATTGCAATTTTATGAGATAGACCAACACAAAGTAGCACATAATCGTGAAAAGGAAGGAAAAAGACACTTGGTTTTTATAGTTTAGAAAAAATGAAATGTAGTGTGCATCTATATTCAGCCCTCTTTACTCTGATACCACTAGTGAAAATATTTTCCCTTCCACTGTGAACCATGGCAGTGGCAGCATCATGGTGTGGGGAGGCTTTTCTTCATCTGGAACAGTTAAGCTGTCTTGGTCCAATCTGACCAAGCTTTCTGAGATTTTAAAACCATGTATCATGTTCTTTCCACTTCACAAGCATGCAGTGCTCCACACTAGTCTTATCACTTGAAATCCCAGTAAAATACATTGAAGCTTGTGGTTGTAACCTGAGAAAATGTAAAGGGGTATGAATACATTTACCAGGCACTGTTTAGCATGAAATGATGCACCCATCCTGCTCTGCCGCTGCCTGCGGACCTCCTGCATCCATTTTCACCTTGCATGTTCTCCTCTTCCCTCCTCTCTCCCTGCATACCTTCTCCCTGCATCTCCCCTCCCTCTCCTTTCCCCTGGCGACCTTTTCCTCTTCTACCAGTGGCAGTAACGAGACTTCAATCTGACCCGTCAGGCAATTCCAAACCAGCCCGCCCTTGTGAGAGGAGATGCCTGCTGACAGAAAGAAAGCCAAGAAGAGAAGAGCGGATTAAAAAAACGTGACATAAAGATGGAGGGTGGCTGAACTTTGGGTAAACGTCGGATCTACCCATCCATACCCCCTTTCATGTTTTAGCGAGCAGTATTAATGGCAGACTTTAGGACTGCCTGGGACAACAGAGATAAGGATGTGAGAGAGAATAAAGGGAACGCTTTAACAAGATATAAGTCTGGAGACATGTGCCAAAACTACAGAAAGAACGCCTTTACAGTGAATGCCTTACAATGATTTGAAGATTCTGGAGGACAGTTTCTATTTGCCAGAGAAAGTCTGATAAATGATCACAAGCTGGTACATGTGTAGTCCAAGCGGACTTCAAAGACCACAGCCCCTTCAAGCATCTGTTATCAATGAACTCTTCTGAGTCCAACAGTGGAGGATGCGTGTGCCGAGCGCTCTGTTTTATTACAGCTCAGTCTCTACAAGCCTCTCACTGCAGTGTATTTAGAGTGTAATTATTGTGTAGATATTTTTTAAGTGAAAAAGAAGTAATCTATTTTGTATTTCAGCTGAAGCCGAGAACAAGTTTGTAAACAAAAAAAAGAAATGCCTGAAAAATGTTGGGAATGACAAGATTGTGCCTTTATTTTGGACTGTGGCCCTTATTCACTCATAACTTATAGGCTTTCATGGTGTGGTAAGAAATATCCTGGCTGAGTACTCAAGACAGTGGATAAATTTATTTTTTTTTAAACTTTTTTTTGAAAGAAGCGGAAGTCTGCCATCACTTGGGACCCACCCGTTTGTTCGATTGGTTACCAAGGTTACAAGTTACATTAACCATTTCATTCCATACTCGTGAATCTAATTTATATATTCATCACCTTTTAATAATAATTTTTTTTTTTCAAAAGCGACCCAAATTTCCGAGCTAATACAGATAATACAGAAATGTGTACAGCCAGATTACCACTCCCCCTTTGGCATTGCACACTCTCAATGTTTTACACTGCTGTTGATAAATGTCCATTTGCTTTTGTATGACGCTAAACACTGGACAATGTTTGGTAAAATGATGTATATTTATTTTTTCATGTTTTTAAACACTGGAAAAAAAACTGATGATTGTGATTGTAAAATTAAAAAAGTCCTAATTTTCAGCTTTCTTGTTCCGTTTCGTGTTTGGTGGGTGAAATGAAACATGGCTGCTGTAAAGAAAAAACTGGTAAGCATGAACAAGTTTGGTGTGAAAGAATCTGACTCCTCTTCACAGAGTTGTCTTTATATTTATAATAGGAAAAATTTTTATTATAACTACAAGCTATGTAATCCAGTTCTCTGGTCTCACAGTCAAGCATTTTACAGTTTCTTTGGAATACCACAAGCCATGTCCTGGCCTGGAACGTCGAGGTTTGCTGTATAAACTGCTTGAGGGCTTACTTGTGGGTACTGCTTGCTAAACAATTGTAAGCAAGCGGAGTGAAACGGTAGATGGCAGAATCAAATTTCACCAGCCCTTTGGGAGGTTAGTTGTTATGCCAACTGAAGTCAGTCCTCATCTGTGGTGTCAAGAGACTCCTTGTCAAAATATGTGGTTATATTAGTTGCAGTCTTGAAACCTGTTAGTGGTGTGCGTATAGTTAAGTAAGGATGTCGTCCAGCATCCCCATTATGTTTCATGAGCTTTCATGGACTTCCTTGACACCTGAGACACTGTGTATGCACACTGTAACTGCTCTCAGAGGGCTATCGAACTGACACTCTGATGTTTTCTTTATCTCTGTCCCATCATTGCCAGACAAACTGAATTATTCACTTGCACCAGAGCTACAGTTGGCAACCTGGGTGGAGTACAGGGCAGAGCACTACTGCACATGGGGAAGGTGGTTGACTGGTGCAATTCTGCCATCTACTGGTAGAGAAAATAAACCCACTCATAACTACAATGGTATGGAATTTCCGTTACAAGATCAGTGCTGTCTTATCTAGGAATTTTTTCACTGGTGGTTTTTATTTTACAATTGCCTGACCGACAGGATAGGAAGACATGCAGAACATGGTCCCAGCTGGGAGAAGAACTGCTATGCTTAGGACTGAAAGCCTCAGTAAATGGTGTGCTTTTTCTACCCACATGAGCCAAAAATGTATATAAATATAAACATACAATTAGCTTTTCTTGAAATCCCGGATTTACCTGTAACAGCCTTGTTTGTCCTCATTTGATAAGTAAACTATAAAGGTTAAGAAAAATGTGCATGCATGTATATGTTTACTCCCACTTTACACAATTGTTTTCAAAAAGAAAGGGCACATTTTAGGCCAGAAAACCAATGCTTAGAGGCAGTGGTGGTTTATGCATGAATGGCACCTTGGACGAGCCCCTCCTGTGTTGGCTCCCGTTTCAAACTTCCTCATGACTGACAGTAGGTGGGTGTGCCACAGGCAA
The DNA here is from genome assembly GCA_036173005.1 of Crenichthys baileyi. Taxonomy (NCBI): domain Eukaryota; kingdom Metazoa; phylum Chordata; class Actinopteri; order Cyprinodontiformes; family Goodeidae; genus Crenichthys; species Crenichthys baileyi. Next base: position 787,971 of record JAHHUM010002611.1, on the reverse strand, counting down.
AGGGGAAGAGTTTTGGACAACAAACTTGTGTCAAGAAAGACAGCAAAACATTGACCTCTGCCCAAGAAAAGCATCAAGGACAGAAACAACATGCTTGCAGCATTACTCACAATAATTAATCAACCTTCTGAATTGTTTGTGACATGTGGGATATGTTTGGAGAAGAAAAGGTGAGCATTTTAGTTAAGGGCCTGGGCTTCATCACAATTCTGACACAGCCCCCGAGCAGGGCTTAATACAAAGCGTTTTACGTTACGATAAAGTTAGAAGTATCATTTCTGAATGTTTTTTTTTTTTTTGTCTGAATAATCCAAAAACTGAAGAAGTGTGATATTTTTAAAAATGTTATATCAGTGACCTTTGTGTATACTAAGGTTTTAAAAAGATTAAGAACCATTGCTAGAACATCTTTTCTTCTCAAAGGGTTGGCGTTTTTATTAAGTGATGATAGGAAATCTTGATTACATTCAACATTTAAAATAAATGTTTTAATAAAATCACTTTTACCTTGTTCCAAGACAAGATTGCCTTCATCCAAACATTTTATTGGAGTGTCTCCCAGGTCTGCAATCCAGGAATGGCTGTACAAACAAGTTGGCAAGATAGGACATGATTATTTTGGATTCATCCCAAGTCAAAGTAAATGTGGAAATCAGTTTCTTTTACACTTCATATCATGTAACACACTGCTTTATGGTAAACCAGATTTATTTTTATTTTCAGCCAGTTGGATGTCTCCTGTTACCTTTAAAGTATCAGTTCAGACTTACATAACACGTAGTGTTGCCTGGAAAGTGAACAGAAATATAATTTTCAAATATTATCAAAGCTCCAACACAGTGTTAGTTTCTGCAAAATATCTTGGATGTTTCTTGTCATCTACTAAAAAAGCAAAAGCAAAACACAACGTGTTTACACTTTAATCAACTACAGGGGTTGGACAATGAAACTGAAACACCTGTCATTTTAGTGTGGGAGGTTTCATGGCTAAATTGGACCAGCCTGGTAGCCAGTCTTCATTGATTGCACATTGCACCAGTAAGAGCAGAGTGTGAAGGTTCAATTAGCAGGGTAAGAGCACAGTTTTGCTCAAAATATTGAAATGCACACAACATTATGGGTGACATACCAGAGTTCAAAAGAGGACAAATTGTTGGTGCACGTCTTGCTGGCGCATCTGTGACCAAGGCAGCATGTCTTTGTGATGTATCAAGAGCCACGGTATCCAGGGTAATGTCAGCATACCACCAAGAAGGACGAACCACATCCAACAGGATTAACTGTGGACACAAGAGGAAGCTGTCTGAAAGGGATGTTCGGGTGCTAACCCGGATTGTATCCAAAAAACATAAAACCACGGCTGTGAAGTTGAATATCTCCCATGGCCTGCACAGTCACCAGATCTAAATATTATTGAGCCACTTTGGGGTGTTTTGGAGGAGCGAGTCAGGAAACGTTTTCCTCCACCAGTATCACGTAGTGACCTGGCCAATATCCTGCAAGAAGAATGGCTTAAAATCCCTCTGACCACTGTGCAGGACTTGTATATGTCATTCCCAAGATGAATTGATGCTGTATTGGCCGCAAAAGGAGGCCCTACACCATACTAACAAATTATTGTGTTCTAAAACCAGGTGTTTCAGTTTCATTGTCCAACCCCTGTATCTCTTCAATGTGGCATTTATATCAGCAGCGACGTCATCCATCCTTCCCTTCCTCCTCCTCCCAACTGTTCTATAAATGACTCTGGAGGGTCTGACAGTTGCATAAGACATGCCTGACTGTGCAACCTGCCAGAAAATGTTGGTTTTGGATTAAGAGGTTTATTACAGAGTTTGTAAATAAGCACAGAGGGAGGATTTGAGGAAACCTCAGCAGCAGCAGTAGTTCCTATATGTGTGTGCGTGAAGGAGTAAAGGATATCCAATCTGGAAGCATTAGTTCCCTTCTTTTGGTGCCCAATCCCATTTGGTGTGTTTACAGATCCCGTTTTGGATTGTATTTGTTAATGAGCTCCTGAAAAGCACAGAGTCAGACGATGGATAGCCAAATTTTGTTATGTTTCAAAAAACTAACGTGGGAGATTGCATAACAATAATTCATAAGGGATTTGTGACTGATTTCAGGGAGTGAAATGCCTAAGAGATGTTTAATTGATTATCTATGACAAGAAAATCCCAAATAATCTGAGCATAGGGAATTAAATTAATTTCTCAAGACTACCTAGTGTGGTTTTCTACATTATTTAGCAAATACAGTTAATAGATTGTTTTACTGAAATTTAATATCTCCATTAATTCTAATAGGAATTAAAAACATAGCTAAAGTTTTAGGCACCTGTTCTTTACAATGGTGCTAGTGGACATTTGCTAATGCAAACCTCTTTTACCGTCCCATCCCGGCATTTTAAAGAAACTACAGGTCTGGAAGCTTTTTTTGCCTCTTTTGTTACGTTCCAACCTGTAATGTCAGTGTTGTTTATTCGTATTTTATGTGATGAATCTGCACTAAATAGTCAACGTTGCTGAAGTGAAATGAGAAAAATATCTATTAAAAAAAAGAATTAAAAACAAAGAAAAAGCTGGAAATTGGCATGCACATATTTATCCACCCCCTTTACTATGTAGCCCCTAAAAAGTTCTGGTGCAACCAATTACTTTCAAAAGTCACATAATGTCAGTATAAACACACCTTTTCTGAAAGGCCCCAGAGACTGCTACACCATTAAGCAAGAGGCATCACAAATGAAGACCAAGGAGCTCTCCAAACAAGTCAGGGATAAAGTTGTTGAGAAGTACAAGTCAGGTTGGGGTTATAAGAACATATATAAATAGGTGATGTTCCCCATGAGCACAATCAGATCCATCGTCATCAAATGGAAAGGACATGGTAGCACAACAAACCTGTCATAAGAGGGCCGCCCACCAAATCTCACAGACCTGGCAAGGAGGGCGTTCATGAGAGAGGCAGCACAGAAACAAATGAGTTGCACAGCAGAGACTGGAGTATCTGTCCATAGGACCACAATAGGCACTACAGCCCATAAAGCTGAGCTTTGTGGAAGAGTGGCCAGAAAAAAAGTCATTAATTTGTGTTAAAAATTAGAAGGTATGTTTTGAGTTTGACCAAAGGATTGACCAAATGTATGGAGGAAGGTGCTATGGTCAGATTAGACTAAAATAGAACTTTTCGGCCACCAAGACAAACGCTATGTCTGGCGCAAACCCAACACATCCCATCACCTCAAGAACACCATCCCCACAGTGAAACATGGTGGTGGCAGCATCCTGCTGTGGGGATATTTTTCAGCAGCTAGGACTGGGAAACTGGTCGGAGTCAAGGGAAAGATGGATTGTACTAAATACAGGGATAGTCTTGAGCAAAACCTGTCAGTCTGTCTGTGATTTGAGACTGCGACGGAGGTTCACCTTCCAGCAGGACAGCCATACTTGTTCAGCTTTTTGTGAATTGAACTGACACAAACTTTGAAATTCAACATGATACACAAGGCCTGTACATTCTGAGATGGAGCTCTTGGGCTTTTTATAGTTTCTTTGAGAACTGCATCGTCTGATCTTGGAGTGAATTTGCTGGGGTGTCCACTCCTGGGAAGATTAGCAACCATTTTAAATGTCTTCCATTTAGGTGAATAATATGTCCCACGGAAAAATAAAAAAGTTAGGATAAGATGAGGTTTATTGTCATTGTATTTTGGAAATGGCTGTATAACCCTTCCAAGGTTGATGGATGACAATAATGCCTTCTCTTAGATCTTTGCTGATGTCTCTCCTGTTTGGCACTGTGTTAACACACACACACATGTGTGTTATAAGAGACCAAACTCCAGTGACATGTGGAATCTGGTGTGTCCTTTGGATTCAGGATTGACTACTTTTAGAACTGGATGAAGATCAGATCATTTAATTATATCCTGATACATAAAACCCAAGACTTTTTAAATGCCAGGCTCGCTCAGGGTCACTGACTCTTCCCTCTCTCAAAGCACCATATTATGCTTGCTCAACTGGCCGCAAAACACAATTTGGTCGTATAAAACAAGGTGAATGAAAGTGAAAACAAGTAGTAATGTACTATGCCTGCTGCAGTCGCTCCTGTAAGTAAATATTTAAAGTAAAAAATTCATCTAAGGCAATTTAGTTAAATGTTTTAAGAGAATAACTGGTTAGGATGAAATACATTTTGGACAACCTTTGTTAAAAATTTTCATGTGCTCGTTTGTGGAAAGGTACTCCTAATGCCACAACAACATTAAAATTGCTATTTTATCTATGAAAAATACAATGAAGATTTTATAACTTTCGAACTGTGGTTTAAAGCATCTTTAATCAATGTAGATAAATCTAGTTCAGATTTGATCAGCCAGAGTATCATTGTAACAAAACTGTGTAATTGTAACAAAAACAATAGTAATGTGAAAGGGTTTTCGTCACTGGCTTTTGATGAAAACATCCACTTACCAAAACATGCATCGTCTCATATGGGCTGGGTAAACTTTAGGGAATTTGGTCAAAGGCGACTTGCATTTTAGGGATAGTTGTGGCCCCCTTTGTGCACTTAAATGTCACACTGTACACACTTTAGGTCAGTGGTGTGCAAACGTTTTGAACTACTCAGGGGGTACATTTGTTTTTCAACTTAAAATAATATTGTTGTGAATTCTTGTCTTTTTACCCACTCAGCAATAAACTAAACGTGCAATATTTTTGTGATACAAAGTAGTCCGTTTTTTTTGCCTTATTAAAAGGAAGGTGCAGAGTTTGCCAATTTTTGGGGTAACTTTCTTTTATTTCATTGGTCTTAAAAATCTTCAGTGAATTCCAGCAACAAAAATTAGAACTTTCTTCAAAGAACTCTTGCGCTATTAAAGAAGAATTAAATTTGTCATTGAAAATCTCTGACAAAAATGACAAAAGTGCCAACTGGAGGGCAAAAATTGAGCTGTGTTCAGGGGCCACTCAAAATCGTTCCAAGGGCCACAAATGGCCCCCGGGCTTCACATTGGACGCCCCTGCTTTAGGTGATTTCCAGAAGACTTTAAGGACCCCTTCCACCAACTGTTCTGTGATAGCGATAATTCCGTTTTTTATGTCTTTTAACGCGTTTAATCGCGATTTCTCAAGTCATTTGCTTTTCCACCTGTTTTATAATTTATCACTATGACTGTAGCGGCCACTAGTCGGTGCTAGGGAGAGCTAACGCCTCTCACATCCGGTCGTCCCCGGAGCGCCAGTAAACGAGCCGCGGCCCCTTTAAGAAACGGCGCTTGGCCCAGCTCCCCGCTTGTTTCTGTGTTTTCAACCAGAAAGAGGCAGAACGGGAACGGCTTGTCTCTGTAAGTAGTGGCTCATAACGGTGCTCTCCGGGGACGAGAGGGACGCAGCTGGAATTAAAAACAATTTATTTCTTCAGTTTTAATGGTCAGTCTGTCCGTCTAGCCGCAACAATCTCAGGAGGATACAGTCGTTTGGACGGTGCTGAGCGGAGAGAGCGGCGGACATTGCAGGGATGGATGGACCTATAAAGCAGTCGTCGTCGTCGTCGTGAGGCAGGCGCTAATTTGGACGTGCTGAGCAGCAGCAGGTGTACGGAAGGATAAAAGCAGCACCAGAGGGAATCTCAGTGTTCATGAAACTTTGCTACGATTTACGTGCTGGGTAAGAAACATTTTTTTTTCACCTCTGCAACATTAATATACCGCCCGTTTGATTAGAAAAATAAATACAAAGGCTATTTTTGTTTATAATAACATGCGCCTCTTTGGCCTGTTGCCTCTTCTACGGCTCTTCCAAATGTAAGAATTATGTTGTCTTGTGTAGTCGAATAAAAATAAAACACTACTTGAGGCCTAACGTCAAAGTCATGTTTCGTTTAATTTGCTGCCCTGAGAGCTAAAAATAAAATTGTGACTTTCTTGCCAAACAGTGCAGGTATATCGGACTAGCTAACGTCATTAGCTGTAGCCCTCCTGGGACTGCTTAACGGTTCCATCAGGCACAGGTCCATGGCGGCTAAAAGCCTCCATTCGACGTAAATGTCAATAATATCACTCATAAACTGCCTTGCAAAAGTATTAATCCTCGTTGAACTTGTTTAATGTTCTCACCTTACTGCCGCAAATGAAATTGCATTTTGTCGAAGTTTATTGATAAACCGATGCAAAGTAGGTCATATCTGTGCAGCCAATTCGTCTCCAGATACACACAGGTGGAACCACCCAATTAAAATACACCCCTGTGTGTGTTTTAATTTCTGTATAAATGCTGCTTATTTAAAGACCTGAGGTGTTTGATGGTAAGCAATGAAGTCCAGGTGAATGTAACACAGGAAACTACTTCAATCGCACCATCCCCACTGTTAAGCATTGTGGTGGCCGCGTCATGCTGTGGGCATGCTTTTCATCAGGGGGTGCAGGGAAGCTGGTCAGAGGCTGCGAAAGACTGCAGCAAGGACAACAACCCTAAAGATTTTGCCAGAGCTACAATACAGTGGATAAAATCAGTCTAATCTCGAGCATCTGTGGCAAGAATTGGGAGTTGTTGTGCAGACCAAGTTTTCAGTCAAGGCTTGCAAATTGCTAGACATACCCTAAAGTCTTGAAGCCTTTACTGCCTCAAAATGCGGTTAAAGTATTAACCCAGAGGGCCTAAGTACACAATAATTGTGAGAACTATGCATCATTTTTCTTCTACTTCTCAAATATAGTGAAAGTGAACACATCCTCTTTCTTCCACCTGACAATTTTGTGCTGTCTTATCACGTTTAATTCCACGAAAAATCATTGATGTCTGTTTGTATATTCACAAAATGTGAAAAAGTTCAGTGCATCTGCCTCCTTTTGCAAGCTGTAGGACCATAAAGAGGGTTTCTTCCAGACTCTAAAGGCAGACCTATGAAACACAACAAGGTGGTTCAGCCTTATAATCTTTTCTTCACCCAACACCTAACCTTTATATAAATCACATCGGGTTTAGCATTTCATAGGGCACGACCCACACAATTATCCTTGTGATCATACACCACCTGCCAACTAATCTGGAGCAAACCAATCAGGAAAAGCATACAAACATGATATTATTAAACACTCTACTCAAGCTTAACGATAACACAGTGATAAATGTGTAAACGTGGATTATATTTAGAAAGGGATAGATTACGTATGATTTACAAGCTTTCTCTTGTGTGTGTGTGTGTGTGTGATCCTTGCTAGTATTTCAAAGCAGCAGTTTAACAATGCAATTTCTTTTTGTTGACAGATGTTAAGATTTTGGTATTTAATAATGAACTCAGTTTCTGTCCAATTTTCAATTTATTTGCAAATAACTCTTCTAACACTCGGCAGCTTTAAAGCCCACTTAAATTTTAAATGACAATATATATATATAAATATGTTCTTTTAGTTTTGACAACTGGAGGCATAACCTGCAGTGGTGGAAACATTTCTTTTGTCACGTCTGATTAAAGATATCTAAAAAATCCTTAAAATAAATTAGGCTTTTATTACAGTAGTGTAATTTCAATGTGGATTGATCAGTTAATTAAACGTTTTAATTTAAAGGTGCATTTATTGAGTGTGGGGGGAAAAAATATTGGTTTTGAGAAATGTAACAGGTTTTACAACTATTTGCACCCCTAAAATCCCTTTTCAAATTTAATGTAATTGAAGCATATTTTTACTCTACTTTTTAAAAATTGTTTCTAGTTTCTAGGAACGTCTAATTGGTAATCCATGGCCTCTCGTTTCCATGAGGTGTACATATGACGTGACACAGAGGCCCATTCATTTAGCCACTATCCACTAGGCTGGGTAAGGACCCATATTTATCTGGCCACCGGGCACAGTGAGCAGGATGGTGAGGTAGGAAATCTTTAAAGGTTACTGTTGGAGAAGTGCAACAGAAAGGGGCATCTTTGGGGTCAGCGAGTTTCCATAACAACCATAAGATGCTAACCAGTTGTTTGGAAATGTTCCCAAAAGGAAACCTTTTCTCTCCTATCATCACAAACAAACACTAACTACTGTTTAATATGGTAAAGGATCTGTGATCAGCTGTGGGTCTGTTTATCTTCTAATCGCCCTGTGACCCAAAATTTACTGTCTTCCTTGGCCATCTCAGTCCGCAGAACTAAACCTGTGGAGTGAACTGAAGAGAGGAGAGGACTGTGTGATCAGAGAGAGAAAAGGTCAAAGATCACCGTCTTGTGACGTGTTCAAGGAGAAGACTAAGGCTGTGTTCACACGACAACTGCACATTTTCTCTGAAAATGGCACAAGTTGAGAACGACTTCCACAGTGTAATGGTTTGAAAACGTCCCGGTCCCCGTTGTCGTCAAGACGGGAAAACTTTAATCTTACGCGGTAGCCTTGGCTCATGGTCAGTATGACCAAAATCAGTAGAAATTAGTGCTTACAACACAATGACTGCCGACCAGTTTAAAACCCACAGATGAAGATGATCACAATGACAATGGCGGATTGCAGAGTAGTGCTCATTTTCTCCCTCATTTGATTGTAATTAAAACGTTGTCGTGTAAATGTGTTAACAGAAACTGGAAAAAACTCCTTTCTTCAATTGATTGTTGCTGTGTAAACGGGGCCTAAAACTGTGGCAGTGGCTACCCATAATTGTGCCACTGGTGACTTTTTGCTGTTTATTAACGTTCATTTAAGCAAGTCCAGATTCCCTAAATTCATTAAGAGCCTTTTATCAAAGTGACAAATCAGAAGCTACAACTCAGTTTCCATTTTGAGTGAAGTAAGCCCGTCAGCAGCTTAGGCTTGCTTCCTAAGTTAGCCAACAGTGTGCACTCAAACCTTTCCTTCTCTGTTGTAATTCACATCAGGCTTTAAATGACTCGTCTGCTGCGAACAAAATGGATAAAAGATGAGACTGCATATATATACAAAACGTGTGCAAATGTGGAGTGAGTAGAACAAAGTCTGCGGTCATATTTATGTAAAAGTACAGGATGCCATATAACTATTATAACCTGGGTTATGAACTATATTGACCAAACAGTTTATGTTTCCATGCTGTTAAACAAATAAAAAGAAGGAAAACTTGATCTAAACCAAGACTGTTTCTGGTCTAAAGTGTTAAACCAGTCTCTTGGTGTGTTCACTCTAGTATCAAAAACACACAGCTACATTTCTGGTCAGTAAGGTCAAAAGAACGTTAAATGTCCATTACTTTATTTAGTGTCTGTGCCTGAGTCACCTCACACAAGAGTTCAAATCTGATTACTTTTTGATTTAAGTCGATCACCAGTTTTATGAGAGGGCAGATGGGCTGATTGGTGAGGATATATTGATTGTTTATGTAACAGAGCAGTGAGATAATAGCAGCAGAGTGAAGCCATTGGTGCAGAGCCAAGGACAGGACTGAAAGGTAACAGTCTGAGCTTTGTTATCCTTCTGTCTCCCACTGCTTGTCCCCACAGTAGAAATATCATATTCCATTGAGGCGATAATCGTGACCGTGTGGGAGTCGCTCCGGTCTGTCTGTGCACCGATGCAGTGATCTACTGAAGTGATGTCATTTCTGGTGTATGAAATATGAAGGAGCTTGTAACATCCAAAAGCTGGTCTAAGAAAATAAAGAAAAGTCGGACATGCCTTTATTTTCAGTTGACTCTTCTGTTTGAGGAGCCGTCTGCACACTTTGCCCAGAGGTTAACATTAGTGGGTTAGATAAAAGCCACAAACATCTTGTTCATGCCATCAACGCTGCGACATAATTCGTTTTTTCTGTACTTGTGACCCTGGGTTACCTCTGAGTGCAAACAGAGCTGAATGTTTCTAATCTCTATCTGATTGTCTTCCTATTCTTGTTGCTCCATGTCTACAGTTTTCAACCAGGGTTCTCGCACAGTTTGGAAAGTGTGGAATTTAAGTGAGCTCCAAGTCTGGATAAATGTGGAAAAAGAAAATGGTGTAATGGACAGTGTTTTTAGCTCCAGACTTTATTCTACCTATCCGTTTTCTATACCCACCTATGCATTCAGGGTCACAGGGGGACTGGTGCATGTCTCCTGCAGTCATGGGTAAGAGACAGGAAGCATGTCCAGTGTACTCCCTGGACATGCTTCCTGTAAATCAGTAAATTTTGGATGAAAAATGTGTAGGAGTTTTGGAAAATGGACTCTTCTACAATTTGCATCAAGTTTGGCAGGACAGAATAGCATGTGACTGGAACATGCTTCATATCTGAGCTCCCTCACTGGCAGTGAACTTTATTTCAGTTATTAATCAACGTGGCAGCGGTGTCTTATTTATTTCTCCCTCTGACCATCTGTTACAGCTTTCTGTTTGTTTTTTTAATGCATTTTTGTTTTGTTTTTTCCCCTGATTAATCTCTATGTCACTTTGAGTGTCTTATGAAACTAAGCAAAAGTTGAGAGCAGTTCCACAGACGAGTGTCTTACACTCTCTATGTTTAGAGACTCGACACCATAGATGAAAAATGAAATGACAGGATCTCCTTACATAAGTTGATGCGGCATATTAGAGTATAAGCACCTGTAAGTGGAAGCTGGCCCTGAGTCTGTTAGTAGAGCAGAAACACCACTGTATGGCATTTTGATCAACAGGCAGTTATTATAGATGTTCCAGAAAGCAACGGCTTTCACAGAAAGTCTGTAAATGTCATTGGTTCAGTGGTTTTACTTTGACTTTTTCTCCTACATGCAGAGTAGATGGATAGCTGCTGTATCAATAGTATCATTGCTATCATCTCATGTGTGGATATATATATTATATCCTTTCATACAAGGTCTTCAAAAAAGTATTTTGAACCTTTTCCCATTTTATCCTGCTAAACCCACAAACATCTGTGTCTTCAGGGGGGGGGGGGGGGGGGGTCATGTGATAGGTCAACAATACCACATAACTGAAGTAGACAGTTCAGTTCACTTCAGACTGATGCAGGGTTTCCGCTACATGTAATTGATCTCGGCGCACCGGCATGGCAAAATAAATCCACCACACCTTCAGGATAAAGTTTCTTTTCTTTTTTTAATAAATAAACATGTTCCATTCTGACTGACGGAGCAACTCCGTTGTTATGGTAATTAATGAGAACGGTTCCACATTCTCCGGGACTACTCCGAACGTCACCGTCGACGGACCCGTTCTCCATTGTTCTCCGTCAAATTACGGAACAACTCCAATTTTCTGTTCCCTTCCATTCCTTACCTCTTGCCCAGGCCTTCTTCAGGCTCCAGGGAACTTGGAGCAGACATATGTTGCATTTGAATGACAGTAATGAGTTTTACCTTAATGTTTCAGAAACGTTTTGAACAGCACGACGTACCTCCCCGGCAGCCCACCGCTTTAAAAAAAATCCTAGAGGAAACCCTGTAATGTAATGACAAAATGGGTCTGCAAATAGCAATTTTAAGTTCTGGATCTTTCGTTCTTTCTTTTTTTTTGGTTAACGTGTCCTGTTCAGCAGAGTAGCACTGAGAATTGTTGTGTGAGTGGCAAGAAGAAGCCCAACAGGTTTACTTTCACAAGTGGAGCATTACGGCTAATGATGTAATGCTCTACCTGATTTTAATCTCTATAGGACTTGAGGTTTACCAGATGACTACTCCCCCCTACTGAGCCACATCCACCCCTTTTTTAGAAAACAAAAGTACTACTGGAAGATTATAATTACTTGGGTGGATGTTGCAAGTCTTAAACTTGTATAACTCCTCAGTCTTTACAATTAAAGCTTTTACTGTATTCCGTATTGTAGAAATTATAGGAACACTATTTTCTCAGCAACACAACTTTTGGAAGTTTTGCCCAGATTCCTTTATTGACTGTACTGACTGTTAACATTTTGTCATAACTAAAATTGAGAAATATGTATTGTCGGTAACCAGGCCTGGGTTCAGTGACTGTCTGGGACTGGGTATAGTAGTAAACGTGACCTAGAGTAACCTCAAGCTTCAGGGTTCATTAGCAGAAGATTACTCTGAGACGGGCTCACGCATACTCCCTCTGATACAGAACATTAGGCTTGTATCAGGGATGCAGAGGGAGCTTGTTTAGCTATTCAACCCTGACTAATGATCATCTAATACAAACACTAGCAGCCCACATGTTGCTATAATGTCATCTATTGTTTTACTGTATGTTAGCATCGTTGTATAGTTTGAGTGCATCACCAGGTCTGCAAACCTGTTTCAGCAGTGACTTGCAATGAGGTAAAGATGTTGATGTCTTTGTGTTTGCACTTAGTGAGGCAAATGACTCATGAGGGCTGTTTTACTGGCATTCAAAGTGATCGGACCTTGAACTGAAACCCACTCCTCTTCCTCCTATTCCTGTTATCTCCTTACTTCTATTCAAGATGCTTCTATTTAAGATCTGCTTAGAACCGGGTTCTGGAGCAGGGAATAAATGAACAAGAGGCTGCCTTAAGAACCCTGCAGTAAAAGAAGGCGAAGAGAAACATGAGAACATGCAATATTTTCTAAAGCAACAATTATGCTGTAGGGATGATTTTAACATTTCATGTATTACCATGAATCTGTTCTTTTAGATTTTTCATTTAGGTATTTTGCACACAGGTAGTTGGAGCTGATCAATGACTGAAATAATGCATTTTATCGTGGGAACGGGTTTAATTTTGACAGGTGTACTAACAAGTAGAGGAAAGTATTCCTTAACCTGACACTCGGTGTCTCTACTCACCACCGAGAAAGGAAATCCAAACCTGCCAGTCACATCTGTAGCTTCTGCTTATACGTGGGTGGTGGATGGAAACTCAATATTTGTGTGAAAAAGTATTGCATAAAAACTTCTTACCACACTTTCCTGACACTCTTCCTCCTTTACAATATTTCCACCACTCTCCATGAGCTTCAGCATCGCAACCATTAACAGTACAATAATATTACTCATATTCAAACCTTGAATGCTAAACACTTGAAATCTAATGTCCCGCAAAATATTGCAACCAAGCATTACTTTGCAGTTGTGGTATTTGATGCATTGATGATTGCAGTCCGATATTGTGCAGCTCTAATTTGTATTTGCTCCCATTACTCCGATACCCCTAAATAAAAGGTAGTGCCACCCAGCTACCTTCTGAGGTCAATGTAACTAGGTCACATTATAAACACGTCTGTTTTGTGAAGGACTTGGATAAGACAACTATTAGTTGGATGTTTGACAAATCTAACCCTATATTGAAGAATAACAGTCTTGGAGTTTGACACAAGTCATGTTGGGGACATTGTAAGCAAGTGGAAGGAGGTGCTCTGGTCAACTAAGAGCCAAGCTACACTTTTTGGCCTACTTGTAAATTGAGATATGTGGAGGAAAACTATCCACACTGCTGCAAAACAGTGTCAACACGGAGGCACACTGCTCACATGTAGAGATGCAAACACTGTCTCTCAGACTCTGGTTCAAGTATGAAAACAATGCAGTGAAGTGAAAAGGTTTCCGAAATCTACAAATCTCACAAGTGTGGCATGCATTTGTATTGATCCCCTGTTACTTTGTTTAATTTATTTATAAGTAACATTGCACATCCCTCCGAATGTTCCCCACGGTGAAACGTGGTGGCACAGAAAATGTTAAGACATTTATATGTGGATTTTTATCACTAATATGCAAGTAGTCGGAGGCATGATTCAGATGTAGAAACTGGCTGTTTCATTTTTAGTTTTAATAACACCAGAATGTTTAAAATACTCGGAATACCTGATTTGGCAAATACAGAATTATCCAGGAATAAGATACTTGAGCTGACATATGCCTCCCACCCCTCAGCCTACAGATAAGCAACAAGCCAATTAGACAGGGCCAAGCTGCCAGAGACTAGAGTTAACCCTGAGTTAACCTGCCTTGTTGGTTGTTTTTACAAGATTTAATTTTCCTGCTGAATACTAAGCATTCATTTCTGTCATACTGTATATACACTTGCACATATATTGCTAGCTGAACAGAGTAGCAGTGGATTAATAATTGAAGTACTGTGTTTGGTCATAAGCACTGTAATTAGTGCTGCACAAAGATTGTAGACGTAGGAAATTAATCAGAGCGAAACAAAATCCTGTGAATTTACTAGGAGGCAATAAAATGGTCATTAGCATACTTCTGGTTTCTATTGATTTCTTTCCCACAGCAATCTTACCATGTGTGCAAAACTTCCTGTGCAACATAACCTGTGCAAACCAAGGGTTCAGAATATTTGTGGAAACATCTACACAAAGAATGCTAAAAGTACTGCAGTATCATCAGTTTGTTTTAATCTCAAAACTACATATTTCACTGCTATAAGGGGGAAAAACAGAAGCCTCTTTTAAAAACTGCTCCTCTGATGTAGTCTTCAGCTTATTTTGATTGTCCTTTTTAAATTAAAAAAGCCTTGTGTCCTGTAGGAGTGGGCGAAAAAGTTTTATCACAATATTTTGTGGTACTATTGTGATAAACTAACTTCTTTTTAGTTGTTTTTAGGTAACCATGTGGCTGTGACTGGAGGTCACAGCTGACATAGCGCCACAAACGCAAATACTGCTCTTGAAGAATAAACCTATTTTTGAAATAAGCTCCTTCAGGACACCAGAAGTGTGATTTTCACAACTGTACTGCACCCAGTAACTGTTTTAATCAAATTTTAAAATGTATTGCTATTTATTGAAGCTCTCATAGAGCAAACGGTAAAGAAAATTCTTCGCGATAAGTGATAAACGATTGCTGATAAAAAAGTTAGGATATGAGACCGGGACTAGCATTTTTTTCCTTCAGAACTTTCTTTCAGATCAATCTTTTCGTCATCTTGTTGTGTGACCGTCGTCAATCAAGCAGATTATATAATGTTGAAGGATTATACAAAAAGCTACTCCTAATCCTTTACCAATTGACAAATCCCAGAAGGCAAACAACTCAGGAATGTTTGGATGGCTGCTCTTATCTGGGAAAGCATCATATATCCATCAACTTGTGAATGACCTCCTATTGAAGAAACATTAGGATGCTCTCTGTGAGCTGCTCTAAGTTTTCTTTTTATTTTGCGTTTCAGTCAAAAAGGTGAGACAACAGTTGATTTCATTTGCATCATTGTCACATTTACCGTATATGTATGAAAGCACAGTGTGTTTGCGACTACTTCATGATGTAAATAAAAAGCTCTTCGGAGAGCCTGCGTGTAATGACTGAAACGGGTCCCCGTCATCATCAGGATGGGGCTCTTGACACCAACACAGCCATTTGGCCACAGCCAACGAGGTTGAAACTCAAAGAGCATTAAAGGGTGGACCCTTCAGTATGTTATGGAGTACCAATCCTGCCATTATTAAGAATATATACAGAAAAAAAAACTGCTCAATTAATAAATAAGCATGCCATTAAATACACAAATAATACAATAAATAAATGTAGGCAGTAATTAAGTTATCAATGAGATATAAATATAAATATCTAATTTAATTAGCTTCTTTATTCACCTTTTGTAATTATTATTTTATTTATTATCCATTACAATTTTCAACTTTATCTATTAATGACTTATTTTTAAATGTATTCATGTGTGTTTTATTATTTTCTGTCCGTTATATTTTTGTTTAACTATGCAAATGAGGAGGGGCTGCATCTTCAGGTGTCAACTTCTGCCTTCGGGCTGGTTAGCTTTAGCCTGCGTAGCTCGAATCTGCTTGGCTTTTCCCCACCAAAAAAAACCCATTGTTCAGCAATGGCGAACTCGGCAGACGGACGTTCAGTGTCCTAATTCCTGCAGTCTATTAGCAGCTTCCCTTAAGAGCTCTGACGCTCCATATAGCGAGCCAAACATTTATTTATTTCTGTTTTATATTCTTAATCATGGCAGGATTGGTCCTCTATAGTACGTCACCTTGTTGGACCTTTTAGGAAGTGCTTGTGGTGCTAAGGAGCAACACAGTGAACTGGTGGCATGTGCAGGATTGCAAGCAATACTTCCAGTGTCTTGCAGCGTTATTAATATCCAACCACAGACTTGAATGGATTTTATTCATTGGGATTTTATGTGATCCATCACCAAGTAGTTTATATACGTTTGAAGTGAAAGGAAAGTCAAAACATCTGGACGTTAACTAGACCACCGTTCCATTGAGCTCTGGCTGTATGTTTAGGGTCTTGTTCTGCTCCAGTTTCATATAACACACCTCTAGGTCAGAGTGGTGGGACTCCCTTTTAGTTACTGTTTTGAATGTAGTGCAAAAATCCTGATATTTGAGGTTATTTTGACTAATTACTTGACTTTTGGTGTACTGGATTTTATTTTAAGGAGTTAGAGTGAAGTAGGAGGAGGACATACATACATCATTCTTTTCACTTATAAATTATGCACTACTGTGTTGATCTGTCACAAACAATCCTAATAAAAGACATTTGAGGTCTGTGGCTGTGATGTAAGAACAGTATCAAAGGGTCTTGATACGTGGCATTGTTTGTCTTTCAGTGTTTTGTTACCTTCAAAAATGTGTTATGCGATTTTATCTTTTTTTGTGTTTGTGTACCACAGGGTTGCCGTCCGCCATGTTAAGGTAAAGCCCAGGTGTGCGGTGTTGACCATGCTAAAGCGCCTGGACAAGATCCGCTTCCGAGGCCCCAGAACGAGAGACGACTTCCCGGATCTGGGCGAGTCGCCGCCTGCCTCCGACAACGAATGTAACGACGAGGTGCAGCCGAAGCCCCGAGCGGCTCTGCGGGATACGGAGGATGTCCTGCGAGACCCTGTGAGTTTGATCTTTGTGTTCCGTTTATCTTCAGTCCTCTGTTTCTTATCTTTACATGATAAAATGTTATGCAATTGTTTACTTGTTGATTTAACTGGCAACAGTGAAAAGAAATTTCACTGTTTATTTGACTTTGACCCATGGAAAAAAAGCTCTTATCCTGTATCATGAGGCATTTCCTCTGTGCAGAAACCAAAGGGAGAAAAACATGCTCTTTCACCCTACCCATGTTGGTTTTGTCCCTCACCAAAGATAAAGAGCTAACATGAGAACGCAACAAGGTTGATGAAGAGAGGTCTTCTCATAATTAATGCGGAAGAAAGGGAGAAGAGTGTGATCAGGATTAATGGTAGACATGACACTGAGATGGCAATCCTCTTGTGAACAACAGAGGAAAAGGGAGGAGCAGCAGTGAGATGAGGAGATATTAGAAAGCAGGAAGGGGACGGAAAATATAGGAGGTGAGTTTAAAACTGAAAAAAGGATAAACTTGTGTTTGACGTCAGAGGATTTAACTCCTGGCTGTCCTCTCTTCTTGCATCTAGGTGGGTGGAAGAAATAGTTCCTGCTGGTGTCTAAAATTACCAACATTGTCGTCAGTGTTTCCTTGCACAGATAGAAAGACATCCAAACTCAAAGCACTTTGTCCATCAGTTGTTTTCTATCACTTCCTGACTGAAAGCTAAGCCGATCTGCAAGCTGATTTTCTTTTTTCCATTTCATTTTCATTAGATGGAATAGTGGCCTGGGAGTTATGGTAAATTGTGGATTTTTCTGGATCCCTTCTTGAAAATGGTGTGAGGAGTAATGGCTGAAAACAGTCACCCTAAATGTGAGATCCAGATCCTGAGCCATATCTGTCTGAACTGTTTGTACACACGGTGCCTTGTAAAAGTATTCACACCCCTTTATATAATGAATTAAAAACAGCAAATTTCCTGTATTAAATATTTATCCAAAATGAGATCGCAAGTTGCATTTTTTTCAAAGGGTCATGTTAGATTTGTTGCTTGCAAGACGTTTTAATTAGGTTGTAGAAATGGCTCTTTGGCTTGTAAAGGTCGCAGACCCCTCATCTAAACTTTTCCAATGCAACTCTGACTGTATGCTTGGGGTCGTCGACCTGCTGGCAGGTGGACCTCTGCTCCAGTCTCAACCTCCTGCAAGTTTGCTTCCTAATGAATTGACCTCCATTCATCTTCCCAAAAACTTTGAGCAGCTTCCCTGTCCATGTTGAAGAAAACCATCATGCAGCCATCACCACTCATTCAAGTTAGGAACTGTGTGTTTGGGATGATGTGTGGTATTAAGTCTTAATTAAATCAAACAAAGGTGGACTCTCACTAATTAGGTGACCTTTTGAGGCTGCTGGCGGTACTGGGTTTTATTTAGGGGTATTGGAGTAAAGGGGGCTGAATAGAAATAAATGCTGCAATTTTTAAACTTGTCATTTAGGAAAAAACTTGGGAGAACATTTATTTTTCCTTCCACTCTGCTGTAAGTGTTCATGTATGTCCCTGGGCCTGTCAGCTACATGTGCAGCAGTATTTGCCTTTGTGAGCACCAGCCTACCAGGAAGACATCGCCCACCTCAGAGCAGCAATGAGTCACACTCTAAACCCCAAAATAGATGAAGCTAGCTATCAAATCTGCTGGGACCCACACATTCACACACGCATGGGCCATACATGTCATTTTATAAGAAGATGCCTTTTTGTTTTGTATGTTAAAGCTGCAGCTTTCTGGTAGGTCCATCGGGAGCCCATCATGTCTCTCCAACCTTCCAGGATCAGGATCACAGGACGCAGGTTCAAACCTCCTCTTCGCCGCCTCATGTGTTAGGAAGAGTAAAGCGTGTGATCCCGGCTGCAGAATGGCTGGCCTGATACTTCATACCAAACTTTCTCGTGTCATCCATATTAAATAGACAGATGGTGTTGAGTCATGCATGCAAGCTCACCTGCTTCTTCTAATGGACTGATCTGTGGCTTTAATGACCTTAAACACATTAATCTTGATTTAAATATTTGTCATGGTTAATTAAGGAACAAAACCATCCATACTTAGGGATGGGTACTTTTATATGTACCGTCCGAATTCCATCTGTACTTCAGAGTACCGGTATATAAACGCATCATTGTGACACTGAGGTAGCGGAAGAGCAGGTGGTGTTTTCCATGCCGAACATGAACACAGCACTGCAGGGACAAGAACATAATGATGTCAGTAGCCGCTGGTACCGTCAACAAATCATGGCTAATAGAAAGAGCTCGAAAGTATGGCTCCACTTTTCAAAATGCGTTGCAGATTACGCTCGCTACACTATTTGGGACGCAGAGTGCAAGGCTGGCGGCTGGAATACTTCTAATCTGAGGAAGCACCTGGTTAAGCACAAGATTTTTCTCATCAGCCTCAGATCTACGGCTACAACTCCTGGATTCGGCACCGCCGCACGCCTGCATCCGTTAGCGACTCATCATCTGCAGCCAGCAGCATGGCTGGGTTTTAATTTGTGCATTATTTAGAGAAAACACAGCGTAGTCCGTGAAGGGTTTTCATGATGAAGAAATGTTTGAAACAACTGCGATGTTACAATACAAACCGCTGGATGGTTTTTTTGATCAATTCTGTAAAGTTTTTACATTAAGAAATATGTTGAATTGAAACATTAGAATTTTTTTTTTATTAAACAATTTAACATTTATTACCACATAAACACACATACAAAAGTAGCGAAAACTGGTACCGTTGAGTACCGATTCCCAGGTACCGGGCATTGGTACCGTATTGGTTCAAATGTGAAAGGTACCCATCCCTATAGATACTACAAACAGTAATTTATCTCTTGCATGTTTAAAGTGAAGATTGATCCTTTGAAATGATAAATAAAAACAAGGGCTGCTAACCAGGGCTCTGGATATCTACAATAACTTGCAGAAGTATTCACCCCCCTGGGAACCTTTCCACATTATGACCTCAAACCTCACTGTATTGGGCCTTTAGCTGACAGACCAGCATAATGTCAAACATTATTGCTATGGTAACTCTGGAGGAGCTACAGAGATCTGCTGCTCATTCGGGAGAATCTATGATGACAAGCATTAGTCAAATACCCCACAGTATGTGGCCTTTATGGGAGAGTGGCCAAAGGAAATCCATTGTTGAAAGAAGCCATGAGAAGTCCCATTTGTAGTTACACACGCAATGTAGGGGTCCTGGCAAACATATAAGAAGATACACTGTTCAGATGGGACCAACTTATTTTGGCCTACTTGCTACCTGCACTATCTTAGAGTTAAGACGTTGGCAGACGTGGCGGACGTTCACCTTCCAGCGGGAAAAGAAACCCTAAACATCCTTTCCAGATCTAAATCCAAGACTTGAACACTGATGTTCACAGAGCCTCTCCATCTAATCTGACTAAACCTGAGTTATATTGAAAAGAAGGATGAGTATTAATTGTCCCTACAGTTACATCATAGGCTCAAAGAGGACTTTAGGCCACCTGATTAATAAATAATCTGACAAACACCAAAAATATGTGCAGAATTAGATTTTAAAATCCCACCATCTTTATCAAGGCTGTTGGAACCCATCGGCTGTCGTTTAAGAGGGTCGCAGACTTGAAATGCACAAGAAAGAAGAAACGGTATGTAAAAAGCATGTGAGATCCCAGAGGGCGTTGTCTTGGGTAAAATAGAATGCGTGTTCTCCTTAAGGCAGCAAGGTGATCCAAATGAAGGTTCGTGTTGGGGATTTTGGGATATTTGATCATCTTGGTCGCAGTGTAAATATTGTGAACCAGTGCATGATCTCAGTGTGTGGATGCAGTGAGTTGTGGCCCAATAAACAGGACATGCCTTGATAGCAGACTGGCTTTGTGATGACTTGAAGTGGATTAAATCTGGTCCTTGACGCATCTCACTCCCACTCTTATCCTGTCAGAGACGGGACTGGAGTAAATCACAGAGAAACCACAGAATGTCCTGAATTCCTAGTTGCTGCTTTCCCTCACTTGCCTGTGGAAATGTTTGTTGAAATAACTGTTCTCGAATATTTTTTTTGTTTTGTTTAATGATTCTATAATTTACCTTAATTGACCCCAGACTTGCCTTGCTGGTTTTTCCCTTGGAGGATTTTTCTTTTCAAACCTCCTTAAGGTCTGTGGTTCTGGATGAAGAGCATCAGTGAACATCCGATTTTAAGACTTGCTACAGATTTTCAGTTGCAAATAGATTATAAACCGGGCCGAAAACACATCCATGCATCAATTCTCGGATGTTTATTAGGGAAAATCTTTGAAAACCATGCATCCAATTCCAATGAATGATGAAACTTTGTGTTGGTTTACTGCATACAGAAAACACATGGCGCTGTACATGTTTATTTTTCTATAATGTCAGTTTTTCCTTGTGTCCCAGATCATTTGCATGTTTTTAAGCACTAGTCCCAACCGGGTATGAACAGTGTAAGGTTCTGTATTCATTTGTCTATATATCTTACATACGTGTCCTATCATGTCAAACCCTGGGATAGATGACAGTCTTGTGTCAGGATGCAGCCTCTGACGCTAATTTCAGCCTCGGTCATTAAAGAGGAAGAGCAGATAGGCAATAATTGACCAGCAGATAATCATTAGGCATGACGTCTGCGCTCAGCCTACTTGTGCTACCCAGGGGGGTTCTGATAGCATCAAACATCCTGCAGGTGTGTTTGTTTACCATCTGTGAATATTGTTGTCATGGTGCGGAGACTGACAAAATCCAAGCAGGAGAGAGCCGTAGCGGAGTACTGATAATGCAGCAAAGCTTCACTCCCACTATCCTCTGCTTCTGCCTCCTCTTCCTCATCGTCCTCCATGTTTCCACCCTCATTCTCGCCTATCCTCCTCCTCTTTCAGTTATGTCTCACACTCCACACTTATTTGTTTGATTTCTTTGAAGTGCTTTCTTATTCAAGGGCACTCTATCCATCGTTTAGCTTTCTTCCTTCTTCAGCTTCGGCTCATTTTATCATGTCCTTTTTATTTTGCTACCTCTCCCCTTCGTTGTCTCATTTCTGCAGAGAGCGCATCAGTTTGAGACATTGCAGGGTGTCTAAGCAGGAAAACGCACAAACCGTGCCGGCTGCAGTCGGCAATAAGCTGCTGCTGCAGCGTGTTTGTGTTTGGCAGTCTTAAAGGACCCCCGCTCTAGTCGAGCAGTGATGTTCGACCTGCAGTGCTCATTCTCCACTAGCACAGTCCTCTCTCTGCTTCCTACCTCACCCTCTGAGCTTCAGGCTTTCTCCCATCTCTCTGCTGTGCACTGTTTCCACCTTGCTGCTAGTTGTGTGTGTCAGGGTTAAAATAGTTTGTGGTGTTTGAGTCATCAGCCCAATAGTCAGGGGGAAGCAGGGATTCTCCTCTTCCTCCCATCTTCTTCGCTACTGCTGGTTTTAAACCTGGAGAGGAAACATTGGTGTGAGTCATGGCTCCGTGCTGATCCGTGTGTGTCAGATTATATAGGATTTTTCTGTCTGGTTCACTTGGAAGATTGACCTATTGAGGCTTTATAAACATGCCTTTCTTTTTGTGTCTGTAAGTGCTAATGTTGTTAGATTTTATTTTACATCTGTGTGTGTGTGTGTGTGTACATCCACAGGCTGGATCGGGGTCTCCCACAATGGCAGCTTCTGTTCAGGACTTCCAGAGGTCAGAGTCAGAACGTCTCAGTGAAGTCAAAGGTCACTTGGAAATTGCCTTATTGGAGAAACATTTCCTACGTGAGTACACACACACACACACACACACACACACACACACACTGTACTGCTTCCGTGTGCATATGGCTTCATGCTTATGATCTGTTGTTTCTGCTGATGAAGCAGGACGAAGCCTCTCACTCAGGTGTCTTATGCAAACTTTAGCAGGAAGCCAACTCCATTTGCATGAAAATCTGAGCTCCAGAAGTCTTGCGGACATACCGATTCCTCATTTATCTAAAACGAAGCAGTGGTGCAGTGTGATAATGAACACGTGCTTATTCGTTTTGTCAGCATCAGCCAGATAACTGTTTTGTCAGCTTTAAAGTGGAAGCATCTTGTGATATCTTTGTGGTTTGACAGTCATATTGTTCACACTTCTTGCTTGCTGGTTGCAACTAAAAAGTTAAGCAAGCAGGACTTGATGCGACCGCTTTCTGTAATATTTGCCATCAGTTCCATCTTTTTCTTCAGCCATACGATGTGCTAACAAATGAGCACAAGATGTTAAATGAGCTTCCGTGGCCGGGTAATCTGATGTTGGGTCGGACTCCGACGTCTTGCTTCTGTTATGTGTTGGCAACCTTGAAATTATACCGGAAGTATCCTGGGTGCAGTCAGCTGCTGAGCTGATGGTAATCGGTTTGCCATGCTACATCCAGTGGTTGAAGACTTTGTCACATTTTCAAGCAGAAACACTCTCTGTGACCCCAAAACATATTCAATTTATCAATGTGCTTCCTGTTGTGTAGTTAAAAAAGAGTTTAAAATGTTATCTTTTATGTTGCAGTCCTTACAGTTTTTTATTTGTAGGGTTTGAGGTTGACTTTGCATAATTACAGTGTTGCTGCCTGCCTATTTTTAGTCAACTTGGGCTGTATAACATTTGCATTCAGAACAGCAGCTGAAAACAGACTGGCTCTGTGATATCTGGGGAAAATGCCCTGCTGTTATAAAGCCACTGAAATTGGATTTCTTAAACTTATTCAATAATCACAGAGCTAACAGTGTTGAAATGAAATTTCCAGCTTGTATTCCTAACATTCAGCAAGGACCTTTGAGCAGAGAACCTAAGGGAATCAGTGTTGCTTCATTCCTGCGTTCAAAACAAATCTGGATGATGCTTGCCGTGTGACAGTTCTCTGTGCTGTCTAGTAAGTGGAACGGGTTGTCCTATTGTGTAATGGACCATGAACTGTCCTCGCCCGCATACACATGCGTTTCCTTTGTTTCTGTGTATGTAATAGAGAGAAAAGGAGATGCAGAGGGAGTGTGTGTGCGACAGGGAATACCTCAGGCCGCGTCCTCGCTCATAAAGCCTCTCAGGAAGCTAAAAGGTCCAGCTTCATTGTTGCACTGTCAGGATGCTAGCTAAATGAGCCCTTTTCATGCTTCCTGATTATTTATTTATTTATTTTTACTCTGAAGTCTCTCTTCCATTAAAGAAAACCTTCAACATCCACTTGCTCTTTATGTCCATTCATCCAGATGCTCTTTCAGTTACAGCATTCTCTCTTTCCTGTTCTGCTTTCATTTCCCTCTCATCATGCCGTTTCTTTGAAACGGCATGATCGAAACCGAAACGCAACTCTGTGATCTGTTCGTTTTCCACACAAAAAATGAATTGAGCTGGTAAAAAAGCAGCATAAACTCAGGCAGAGATGGTCTTGCTTATCTGGGCTCCACCTTCTCCACCCTTCTCTTATTTCCTTGTTCTTCATTTCTCTCACACTTCTTCATCTCCCTTTGTGAACTCTGGATGATGTAATCAGACTCACCACCTAATGGAGTCCAGCGCTTTCAGCCTTGTGGGCTTATTGTTCTTTATCTCGGGTTTTTCTACTTTTATCTGCTCTGTGTAATGAATGTAACGTTGTGGTCAAACAATAAACGGTGGAGTACTACTCTGCGGATGGGGTTGCAAGCACAGTTAAGCTCGCTGCATAGGTGGTTGAATGCCAGCAAATAGTTTGTCATTAGTGGGAGCTAAAGAGACTAAGTTGGGTGAACAAAACCTTCCTTTTAGCAAATACTAAGCAAAGCTTTACTGGAATAGATTTATAGAAAACCAGTTGTAGCTTTAAGTAGCATTGTAGAGTTAAATTGATAAGTCCAGCAGGTCCAGAGACATGCAACAAATTATAAACTCTTAACATCGCCAGTTAGTCGGTAATTCAGACTAAATTTCAATATTTGAACACTGGTATGCATAAATGTTCAGTTCCCTGCATGCTGTTGTGTCAAACATGGCAAAGGGCAGCTCCAACAAAACTGTATTTCTCAGTTCTTTGACCCTTGACACCATTTAAAGCTTGCTAACTCATGAGTAGCACAGAGCAGGCCAGATGTCACAGACAGGAAGGTGCAGCAGTGTTTCTTGGTGAGAACTTTGTCCAGGGTGAACAACACTTGTGGGTGCATCTCCTGTAAAACAGTTTTGCGCTCGCTGTTGAAACTTGTATTTATTCGTACTGGGTTCTACAAGTTCTTTGTCAGGCCTCTGCTTAATGCTGGGGAAAAATACAATATTTTTTATGTTTTTATGATTTTACTCAAACATATTTGCCCTCTTGTACAAATCTCATTTGGAGTACTGCTTATCAGTTTATTTGTTTACTTCCATATTGTCGCACAAAACGTAAGTTAATGCTAATATGAAAACAAATCATTAATATTTATTTCTCTTTGTTTAATATGGATTGTTAGTTTGAAACTGTCTCGTGATAATTATTAAAATCATTCAATACCATATCACCCAGCTCTAGTTCTACTATTAAAAAAGAAACAAGACAGAAATGTAGGAGGAAAAAAATCCCAGTTTTATCCTGTTTTACTTTGGGGAGTCTAAGCTAGTTGACTTGTGAACATTGTTCATGTAAAGAAAAGCCGCCTGAACACATCTTATGACTTCTGACATCCTTCTGCTGCTTCTTTTTTTTTTGCCTTCCTCTCTTCCTACCTATCAGTTTCATATTCAGCCATTTCTTCTTCACAAGTACTTTCTGATCGAAATGTTACAAACTAGATACAGGATTTAAATGGCCCATGTCATTTTATGTTTCTCAGTGAAGAGAGCAAAGGAATGGAACATTTCTGGTAAAATTATCAGAAACCTTCTCTTGAAAGCTGGGGAAATTTGTTAATTTTGCATGTTGGAAAATTTCTATGGGAGTTATTTGAATCAACTAGCGATGCTCCGATCAGGTTTTATGCTGCCGATCACCGATACCGATCACATGGATTGGCTGTAAAATTTTCATTTTAGTTAAAAGTGCTACATGCTATGTGATCTCGAAAAAAGGAACCGCTGCTCATCTAGCCCAATGAATTTAATTATTTTCGGGTTAATTCTTAGCCTTCTGACTGTCACGCTCCTGCGGGCGAATGTTGGCGATTGTGGGCTGCGTTACCTGCCGTCTGACTGCTCCGGGTGTCTCGTTTTCATTCTCTGCAGTGAGCCTTGAAAACTCGCCATACTCCGCCAGGTTCTTGTTCTTTAAATCGTCGTCGTCTTCCGCTTATCCGGGACCGGGTCGCGGGGGCAGCAGACTAAGCAGAGACACCCAGACATCCCTCTCCCCAGACACCTCCTCCAGCTCCTCTGGGGGGAGCCCAAGGTGTTCCCAGGCCAGGAGAGACATAGTCCCTCCAGCGTGTCCTGGGCTGGGCCCAGGGGACCAGCGTGTCCTTTAAATGTCGTTTTAAATTCCTTGTGCTCAAGCATTCTGACGTACGTCCCCCGCCAGGTATTTTTCCGTTGCACATCACAGGACGCAAACTTTACATCACTCTCGCAGCGAGTGTTAAAGTTGCACACGGCAGACATGTTTGTTTAGGATTTGCTTTGGCGCACTTGCGCAGTGTGAAGGAAAGGGGGAAACATACTACGGTGTACTCAGGGCCTCTGGAGGCTGCAAAGTATACGTTACAGGTAATCGGGTTTTTTGATCGGCAGCAAAAGACTGCATACACCAATCACATAACAGCCAATCGATCGGAACACCACTAGAATCAACTGGGAATTGCCAGTAATTTAAGCGCACTATCAAGCATTTAGTTTTGTCATAGGGAGACCTTCATGGAAAACAATAAACTTAAAAACTATACATTTTTTAGCAAGTAGATCTTTATTGATTTTTCATTATTTTATAGAACAAAAACAGTATTGTTGATTGGTATATAACTCATCCCCCCTCCCATTCCACCTCTTTACTGGTCAAGGATTACATTTAGCATCTAGCTTATCAGCTAGCCATCTATTGCAGTACTTTAGTTTTACATGATCAACATAAAAAATCAAGGGAATTGCCCATTATTATCATTAAACTTACTTCATTTTATGAACGCTCAGAAATGTGGTGAATAACACAAAACCCCTGTCCAGTGTGCATGTAAGAATAACATAGACAACAGTGTAAACACAGAAATCAGATTGTTTTAGCTAAGATCGTATTAAAGTATAGTTTCCCCTGCTGTTTTAAAAAAAGCTGTTAAGGGTTACATTGTTATGCATACATTTGATTAGGGCTGCAACTAAAGATTATTTTGATAATCGATGAATCTGTTGACAATTTTTTCGTTTAATGATTGGTAATCGGATAGCAAAAGGTGCTTAATAGGATATTTTTTTTTTACAGAATTTGAACCAGGTTAAGCTAAAGCTTTGCCACATGAGGAGTTCTGGATAGAGCATATTTACAGACAAAGAAGGTTTTTTTATCTTAAATGCAAAATGTATATATTTTGTGTACAATTTTGGCCTAATTACTGCTCTGAGTGGGTTTTTCTTTCAGCGATGGCATGTTTTAGACTCGGTATACTCCATTTAACAAGTATTCAATTACTAAATTAGTTGACGATTATTTCAATAATCAATTAATCATGATTAATCAGATTGTTTCAGCCCTACATTTGATTTTATATTAAGATAAATATCCTTTATTTTTTAACTTTTTTTTAATGATTAGTCTATTTGTTAAAAAGAAAGTGCCCAGATCGACCATTACAAGCAGTAATGTTCTCTGCTATTAATTAATTAGTTGCCTGTACATTAGTTGCAGACCAGCTGGCTTCATGTTTTACTCTGTAAACAGAAAAACTAATATCATATATTTGTTTAGTTTTAGCATTGAACTAATTCAGCATGCTGTGAATGGAATCCCTTTGTGCACATGACTATGCTAATGAACGGATCGTCCTGCTGGCGGTGTCATGTCAGAGGGTGGTACCAGTGGAGATCACCTTATGTCATTATATTAGAAGGGCTTAATGTGCTCAGCTTTTATTGCTTCCCTCAGCGAACTATTTTAACAGCTCTTCCTCTTTTTCATCTTCTCAGATGTCCCTTTGTCTCTTCGCCTCTATATTTGAATCATGGCTATAATCCCATCTTTTACATTGTAAACCAGCATAAAAAGAATCTTTCATCTATAATTGTCATATTTCACTTTGCAGTAACTAGGTCCTCTCTCAGTTGGAGTTTATTGGCTGTACCTTTTTAATAGGTCTATAAAGTTAAAAAGCGCTGCATGTATTTCTGTGGTTGGTCATGTATTGAAGGTCAGCGCGCGGCAGCAGGCAATGCTTTAAACCCAGCAGTGCCTCGCTGATCGATACGGTGTCCTAGGCGCTGCCCTACTTCAATCTGGGCAGGGGAACACACTCAGACATGGTGCACACCAAACAGGAGCTGCTCTGCAGCTGCACAACTGAAGGCTAATGGAATTGGAGATGAATTAGCTCCGTAATGCAGTGCTTTCTCTGTGGTGCTATTTAGTGCTCACTAAACCACACCAGCAGCAAGTATCTGTTATGTTCGTACATCAGGAAGTGTTGTTCATCACGGATCAAGTCATTAACATGCAAACGGTGTACTCAGCTGGGTGTTTTATTCACCTTTACTACAGAATCAGGCCTTTTAAGAATATTTGAATGTGTTATTTTATATTTCCCAGTTGTGTTTATTAAGCTACGCCTGGAGCAGTAATGGAGCTCTGCTGCTCCATTCTTTGCCTTGCATTTTAACAGGTAACTGTAAACTGGACACACTGTTTATTGGACAGCAACTGTGGGACTAGGGAGCATTCTGCTTTACAAATTTATAGAAGTGTTGCAGAAAAAATCAATACTCCTTTTTGTGAATTATGTGTGTTTGCGCGTGAAGGCTTTGCAACTAATGAGAAAATGCAACATTCTTCAATAGCGGGTATTTTTCAGCTGTCAGCTGGAGCCATGAGAACATTGAAGAAATAATAAGTAATTTATAGACCTTTTTATTGATGCAATAATCCCTGTAGATATGTATCCAAAATAAAGCATTGTGAAAAAGAAAGGGGCTTACAATAACTGGTTATTGCATATTTTCTAAGCAATCTCTAAAGCCCGACACACTGTGCCATCTCAAACCTGAACATGTCACACTAGGCAAGCATGGTACAATAAAATCTTTATTGTAAATCCTGTCAAACTATCGAATGGAACATGGAAAAGTGCACGAAGGAGCAAAGGCTACATGGGGTTTAAGCTCAGCAACACAAAGTGGTCCACAGCTTTATTTAGAAAGGGTTTTGTATGTCCAGTAAAAGTCCCTGTTAATGCAGATTGTGAATACATATATAGTTGGTTAAAAACTATACAAATCACTTGTTTCCCCTCTGACTGTTGGTTCTCATCACTGCAGGGGAAACTAGAGCCAGATCTCTGTTATGAAATGTGTTCTGGTCATTGTTTCTGCCTGCTGAAGCCACATTAGCTCGTTGTGTATCTCGATTATTTGTCAAAAGCGCCTGTTTCTCCTCTGGCATTGATGTGAGTCATAGGTATACCAACAGTACATCCTGTCCTTCCAAAATCAATCGGTGAAGGAGTTTCACTCTTTTATTTCAGAGACAACAGCGTGACATACGAGAAGCTGTCCTAAACTGAAGAGGAAGATCATGAAAGTGAGGGAAATCTGGGTCATTCAGGGATCGCTGTGTCTGAGTGGGAGGAAGCCAGTGAGAGGCAGAGGAATTGTAGATACGATTAAAGAACATAAGATATTCTTTCTTGGTTCAGCCTGTGAACACACTGGATTACTGTATCATGGAGATTACTGAAAATAAATTGGAAATACTTGGAAAAGCATTAAAAGTGCATTTATCAGGATTTTTGAGGTTTGTCAACAATTGCTTAAGCAAACGTCTGTTAGAATTCAGAGTCTCTTTAAAGCCTTTCATTTATCTCATAATGTTGTTTACCATTTATGTTTTTTATAAGCAGTAATGACGCACCGATCAATCATTAAGTGACCAGAACTTGCCATTTTGTTTTCTTTGACTGATTTCTGGATCTTTATTTCATGTTAATTCATTACAATAATACTTTTTTAGTCAGGTCAGATCTGAAAGAAAACCAGAAATTGGTACCATCAAGTTTAAGCTTTTTTTGGTGCATCTCTTAACTACATTATATGTTATTGTGAACAATTATGTGGCAACATGTGAAACATGTTTTAAAATTACATTTGACAGACGTTCTGTCATAAAAGAAGTCACATTTCTGGGAATTGGAAATTTGAACTATGAGGATGAGTAATGAATGTTGAATAAAATCACATTATTTTGTGGGGAAATTCCACATCAGATGTTGGTGAAATTTAAAAAGTGACACCTGGAGGTGCTCTGTTGACGTGAAGTGAGACTGGTCACTGGAAACAGTTTTGTTTAAATAAGTGTGAAAGCTTAGAGAATATAAATGGGCATTCTCAATTAATGAACATAAAACCGTGACAAAAACTAAAATGTCATACCTACATATTTGCGGGTGGACTCTGATATAAATAACAGCAACAACGAAAGCAACCACAACGAGTCAGTTCATTAAAAAAAATATTGCTTTTACTAGTGCTGGGCGATATGGAAAAAGCCATATATCACGATATAGACTATTTTATATCACAATAACGATATATATCACGATGTACCCCCAATGTTTCTGTTATTCCTGCGAGCGGACATAGGAGATTGTTTTTCTTTTGCGTCCCCCAGCAATACTTTTGCGTTCGCTCGCAAAAGTTGTTAATCACCTTGAGAAAGCTGTTCATTTTGGAACAGCAGCACAGATGGCAAACTGCTCACAAAACAAACAGCACTGATATGGTATTGATATGGTTTATTTGTCATATGCAGGTTAACAAGCAGTCAACAATGCGATTAAATGCTTAGGATAAGAAGAACTGTTCAAATCACGATAAAAACAAAAGCACTAATGGCGTGCAAAAAAGGTACACATCATGCAGCAGCAATAAGCAAATAGTGTCACAGATGTGGTTTCGTGTAACATTATTGCCCAGAGTTCAGTAGTTTGACAGCTTGTGGATAATAACTGTCTTTAAGTCTGATTGAAGATCCTTTTATTTAACGCCGATTTCAAAATAAAACTCAATAAATCTCAAAAAGGGTGTAGTGTTTGATCCATTTTTGCAGTTATCTGGTTTGGAAACTCTCCCACAAAGTATTGCGAGATAACGCAAAGACTATTGCGAGCGAACACAAAAGGAATGCGTGGGGTCGCAGAAGTATTGCGAGTGAATGCGAAAGTAATGCGTGGGGACGCAAAAGAGAAAAAATTCCCCCATGTCCCCTCGTGGGCTCCATAACATTTAACTGAACTGTCACAAATGAGAAAAATACATTTTAGTGCAGCAATATATGTGTATCAAATGACAACAGATGAGGTAGAGCTGCAGTAGCAGCTTTTTGAACCCAAAATGTAAATGTAAAAGAGCTTCTTCTTGGGCTACCTGCGTACCTGTCTCTGTTTGTTGCAACCCCGGGTATCTTTCAGCACTCATGAGTTAAATAACGTAAAGCATGTCGCAAACCGGCGTGTGAGTCACATAACATAAAGCAGCGTCATGCCGCAAAACCACAAGATGGAGCTTCTTTGCGAAAAAACAATTTTTTATTCTTGTTTATCACATATATAAACTGAGTGTATGCAAAGTGACAACACTAATACATTAATCATAGCCTACTTAATGAAATATTTGCTTAAATAATTGATAAAATTGTTAGAAACGATAGAAGAGAAGTAGCACAAAGACACTCTTCTGTCGTCCCCACGATATGTATTTTCTTATCACCCAGCACTAGCTTTTACTAAGATCTTAGCAAGCACCACTCCCGTAATCCATGATGTGTGAGGGCTGACTTAACCGTCATTTTCAAAGTGGAGGCAGCTGGCTGAACCCCAGTAAAACATACCCATAGCAGCATCTTAGAGACTTTTACAGCTGGTTTGCTCCCCTCTGGGAACCTGTGGTATCCTCGTGGCCAGGGACTCTACAATGGACCAGTGTACTTTTAATAATTCATTTTATTTTCTGTGAGTAACATCACAGTAACTATTCATGATCTATAATAAACAGACTGTTTGTGGAATGTCTCCTTGTCATCATTTTAGCACGTTATACATACACCTAATGCTATTTAGGACATAGTTTCCATCTCAAGTAAATGCACTCACCTATATTATGGGTCTTACACTGTTTATTAAATAATAACCAATAATGACATCATTTGAAAGTAATTACTGACTTACAGTCTATAGCTAATAACTATAGTGACAACCTATTTGCCGATAATAAGCATTTGCTTTGATAAAAACAGCGGCAGCTGGCGTGGCAGCATCTTAGAGGCCATTACTGCTGGTCTGGCACCCTGTGGCACACTCCAGTGGTGGAAGTACCATTTCTAGTAGCCACTGGCATGAGTTGAGCTTTCTATCTCTCAGATTCTAAGGACCGACCACACGAAAGACAAAACCGAGTTAATCTACTCATATGCGTGCCACAAAACGGCACTCCATTGTTGTCCATCTTGGGTCACCATGAGCTCTCCCGTAATCACTTCTGGGTCAGCCTCGGAGTTCGTAGATTCCCTTTCCGTTACATTTTGTCATCTGTAAATGTGTTTCGGGATTGTAAGTGTTTCACATCTTGTTAAAGTGTTTTCTAATATGTGAATTTGTCTCAAGCTTTGTAGAAGTGTTTCAGATTTTGTAATGTTGGTTTGCACCGCAACAAAGTATGAAACATTGTTCCGTTACCTGATTTGAAACTTTTTTTAATTTACATGCTTGAAATTTTAAGTTGGTTTAACTTCAGCCTTTTTAGCTAAAAATGCATTACCATAAGCATTTTAAACATTGAGCAGATTGTTTCTGACTTTTCTTTAACTTAACTACCAGTGTTTGAGCTGTTTTGTTTGCTACAAGGACCCCACCCCACCCTCCAAACACCCACCACCCGCCCCCCACCCCCCATCGCCTTTCGCACTATTTCATTGGTCAGACTGTTGATCTGCAGATTGGCTGAAAGCCCTGAACCAGACCTTGTTCTGTCCAAGTCAACCAGTGATTTGGCAAACATTGTTGTGCATGTGAACAATGAGAGGCCAGTGTGAAGCAGCTCATTTTCTCTCCGTCTACCTACACCCCACCACAATGCCCCCCACCCCCTCCATCCTTTAATGAAAGGAGCCATTGTCTTTGGACTGTTTTATAAAACGTGCCGCTGTACTTTCTCTTTCATGGCCTAAAAAGTTTGCCTACTTGAATAAAAGGCAGTATCTTGAACATATATTGTAGTACAAGGAAAGACTGTTTCAATCCACCCAATCCTGTTAAAGGACATTTTTATACAGTTGTTCTGAATTAAGTACATGCATAGTTTGTGGCCCCTCCAGTGTGTTTGGAAATCTCCCATTCCAAGCCCTCTTAGTGTGCCCGCCAGCAAGCAAAGCCCCACCCCTCTCTACCTCCACTGCCCTTCTTCTGTTTCCAGCAAACCACCTCCAACCACTGACCATCATTCAGTGTGCAGCTCTGTTGTGTTGCGACTGATACAGGATCTTGCCTTTTAGCTGCTGCCTCATTTATGGATAAAACATATATACTGTAGCTTTGGGTTTGGAGGGACTTTGAGGTGTTTTTGTAGCAGAGAGGGCCAAACAACTTGAAGCCGTGGCTCGATTTCAGGACAAATCCAAGGCAGCAACCCTGCCGTCCCGTTCCTGTGTGAGTGTCCCAGGAAGTGGACAGCTACAGAGACGTAAGGACATGTGCAAGCTGGAGGACTGCACCTTTGACAGCTTTGAACTACTCTACAGTGGAGCTGTGGATAGGATTAAAAGCCATAAAAGTAACCTTAACCTCAGTAAGTTTGTCAGGTTTAGACTTAGGAATTTGTAGGCAAACAGTTTAAGAATTTAACAAAAATGTATTATTATGATTCTCTAAGCTAAGTTATATTTATCCAGCTGAGGTACCTATGTTTGAGCAGAAATACTTTGTATTTCTACAATTCTTTGTAGCTGATCATAGTTTGGCTGACTCTCAGCAAGCTTTAATCTCTTAAATGTCGTTACTATCTAGTCTAGTTAGAAATGAAACCTGGATTTTTACCAATGAAGGTGAAATTAATTTTTGATAGTCTTAATGTTGCAGTAAATGTATTTCACGTGTTGTCTGAGTTTTCCAAATCTTTCAATCCAGCTTGGAATTCCACCCAGCTTTAGCTGACTTAATCAACGGCTTCAACTATAAAAGATGATATCAATGCCAAATTTTGTTGATGGTGG
Source organism: Crenichthys baileyi (assembly GCA_036173005.1). NCBI lineage: Eukaryota > Metazoa > Chordata > Actinopteri > Cyprinodontiformes > Goodeidae > Crenichthys > Crenichthys baileyi. The sequence continues at coordinate 753,874 of JAHHUM010002611.1, read as the reverse complement.
AAACCACATCAGCCTTTATAACTGCAGTGCACTACAGGAAGTTACAGGGGCATATTGTCTCTATTGTCTGCAGCAAAGCAGAGCTCTCCTTCAATGGTTGCACCACTTAATTGCATGAACATTGACCCTAGCACCAAGGAGCTGTGTGTCGACACGGGAATTTCATCAAGTTAAAACACACTGGGACCACCACTGTGTAGTGCATAATTTTATGCATGTCAATTCGCACCATTGACATGCATTTGGCGTGTCAGGCTGAAGTGCTGCAGTTAAATGAACTCCAGCTGTGGGTAGTTTAATTTTTAGTTTTTGTGACTCTCAGAAATGAGGGGAAAACAGTCAGGAGAAGGGTCGCTGGATTATGCATCTTGGAGCAGCATTCGACAGCTAGACGCCTCCAGTGTAAGTTGTTAAAAATATAATAAATTAATCGAAATTTTTGAATATGCATCACACGGTGGATGTGCAATTTCCTCATTTACAGCGGGTTCAGTTATTGGGCCGTTTTCACAGATTTTAAATGTTTGTTCAATAATCTTTGTTTAATTTTTAATGAGGCCTAGTGAATAATGCCTGCTAAACGACTACAGTTTTAGTTGTGGTTGTATTTATTTTTAATTCCATCTGAGAATTTGTGCAGACTTGGAAAAAGCAAGCTAACATGTACGGGTACTGAGAATAGGTGGTGCGCCCACAGAAAGTACATAGGGTACCTGTTGAATAGTGGACCAATCGGGAAAAAGCTTGATTTATTAGTTGGTCACCAGAATAATCTTCCTACCTCGATAACAGAAATCAGCCCATGCCTTTGCTCAGAATATAATTGGAAAGAACGAGGCAACGACTAACAGTGGTTTGGTATTGGATTTTTTATTTTATTTTATTTTTTTACATTTGGGCTAAAACTTTACCCTTTGTTCCAGATGTCCTCGTCTTCTGGTTTCCATCGCCTGTTTTAAAAAGATGTTCTTTAAACTGATGTTTTTGTTTTTTTTAAATGAAGTTAAATGTTTTTCAGAAGAGGGCACGCTGGAGAAGGCCACAGTGATTTAAAGTGACATCTCTTGGCTTGACATTTAGCTAATGCCTATTTTGTGTTGCAGATAAATGGTTTAGTTACTGGCTTTCATTTTGCCAAAGATACCCTGTGATTCTAAAAGTTAAAATTAGGGTTTTATATAGCAGGCTGCAGTCCTATTTTAAAAGCAGAGCAGGCAGGCATATTGACAGAATTATTAATATAGTTTCTAATGTAGGGAGCCACTCTGGAATAGGGACATGACTGTACTCTAGTTTTTTTTTTTGTCCGACACACAGCATATTGTGTTGTATCACACACTGGATGGCCTATTTCCACAGTGGTGTCCTGGATGGACGTCTGGGATGCGGCATCTTTTATTTCACGTAGTTTAAAAGATGAATTTCTGTGCAAACTAAAGGCAACTGCAAAAGATCACGTAGACAAACATAACCATAACACATTAAATGTGGGAGGGTATACTTCGAAGATACAGAACAACAGTTATATGTTGCAGTTTGAACCCAGATAAACTTTTCATGCCATTTTTCTGTGAAATATCCCAGTTTAGCTTTGTGTTTTATTGCATACTGTACCTTTTCTGACTACACCTACCATAATGCTCTTCAGCTTGTGTTTGCAGTTTAACAGGTTCACCGTCAGGCGAACATTAAGCTGCTTACCCCCCTATTCAACCTTATTGCTTATACTGTAAAGGGTGTACCATACATATATTCCTGAGCCAGGTGACTGTTTGCTGAGGTGTTACAGCTATGATTAGAATTACATTGCGTAATTAAGGTGAAAGGTAAAGCACTACTCGACATGGACCTGCATTCCTCTTGCTGCTGAATTACTTTTTCCAGTTTTCAGAGCAAACTAATTTTAATATTAGAGGAATATAATCTGTCAATACAATATTTTCATTTATTAAGGTAAAACGGCTATCCAAAACTACCGGAACCCTATGTGAAAAAGTAATCATCCCCTGAATCTTCAACAGTTCATCAATAGTTGTTTATTTTGCTTAGCAGTGGTTTAAACTTTGCAATTCTCCCATAGATGTGATCTTCTCCTCTCTTTTTTTGTCTCATTGTTGAATCATGAAAATTGTCCTTAACTGAGGCAAGGGATGCTGACCTTCTAGATGTTGTTTTGGGTTCCTTTGTGACCTGGATGAGCTGACGAGGCTAACACACCTGGGAACCATCACCTCTGTTTAATGATTGATCCATTTGTGGATCAATACTTCTCTCTGTGGTTTGTTGGAGTCCCAAAGCCTTAGAAAGGACCTTGTACTCAATTCCAGGCTGATAAATGGCAATGACTTTGTTTCTCATCAGGTCTTGAACTTCTTTCCAGGGCATGATCGGTTGTATGAGTTTCAGATCTTTCAGCCTACTTCATGTTGCCTGACAGGTCATTTTTAAGTTATTTATTGGTTCTATGGGGTCTTGCAGCAATCAGGCCCTTTCAGGATCCTTAAATTGAATGAGAGGAACATAATCATAAAATATTTTCTTTCTCAGAATTACAATATTAACTGTATGATTATATGGCCTGTAGCTTAGAATCAATGATGCAACTATTGGTAATAACACCAACGTAATGATGCATTAACTAACAAAACAGTCCCATAAACGGTCTTGCTGAACGATTAAAGAATATTCCAGTGAACACGAACAACACGGCCCAATTTTAAACAAGTTTACCAAACGTTCTGTTGCCTCGATGCGGCAGGATCCTTGGTTGGTGCATCTTGGCTTCCTTGATGGAAAGTGTTCCCAAACATTTACATAACAGTTTTCAGGGTCCGGAGCCGCTTATTTCTTCAAGGTCATTTTACACTAGGAAGGGACAAAGCTTACAAGCTAGACCAATAACTTGAAAGAGGTTTACTACATGTTTTAAACATTTAATTTGATGTCGGAGTCATTGCGTGTTGGATAATCTCATTCGCCCAGTCTGTGGAATTTAAAACGATGATTTAGTTCAATGTAAGGCCAGATGAAAGTATTTACACTATTCTTGATTAGATTGTTAAAGGGTGTAAATCTGTGTATTAATAATTATGTTCAAAGTCAGTTTTAGTATGTTTTTTTAAGTCTACCCTTACTTTCAACAATGGTGGTAGTATGGTTGTCCTCCCCCAGGGTTGAAGCTGATGCCATAGCTGCAGGAGGTCCTGACAGTGTTTTATTAGCATTAATGGGGCGCGATGAAGGACAAATGTAATATGTGAGATTGGCTGAGAAAGAGGGTAGCAGCCAAGCTCTTTCATATTAATACCCTTAATGCATGTGTGATGAATGGTGGTGCACAGGCCTCTATAAAACACTTTCTTCTCCTGTGACTTTTTTTAATTTTTTATAACATGTTCTAGTTAAGGTAATACTTAATTTTTTTTTTTGTTTTTTCAAGGGTCCGTGTTTAATAAACTTTTTTAAAAAGTGCCTTATTTCTCTGCATTTGTGGGATTTAACATGTATTTTCGAACATATGTGCGTTCCGTGAAGCTTCTGCACACCAGCACACTTTTATTGGCCTCTTCCCTCCTCCAATATTCATGTGTCCCTTTAGCCAGGGACAATGGCGTGAGAGGAAACGCTGCTGATGCTGCAGTCGAGGCTCAGAAAGTCCTGATACCTGAAACCAGCTGACTGAGGGGAGGACGTTGTGTATGTGCGACAGCTGAAGGATGTAGGGTGACTCTGACTCCACCTTTAAACAGGGTTCCCGTGGGGCCTCAAAAAGTCTTAAATTCACTAAATTGCTGTGTTCAAGTCTTTATTTGTATTAATTTTAGTCATTTATTAATGATGTGAAACTGAAGGAGGAAGTCAAAGTGTTGTACAACCTTGTTTGAAAGTCTGTTTAAACTTTGACTCTGATTCTGTCTACAGCTCTTTGTGGCTGGTTTGTTTTCTTAACACAATGTTGGAAACTGATCTCCAGGATTTCTGTTCTTTTTTAGAGGAGGAGCTGAGGAAGTTACGAGAAGAGACGAATGTGGACTCCCTGCGGCAGGAGCTGGAAAGAGAGCGGAGTAAAAGGCTGGATCTGGAGCAGAAGATGAATGAGGTCCTCAGAACGAGGTAAGCTGGAAAGAAGTGTCAGGTGCATGAAATGAACAGCTGGAGATGTTAGTTGTTGTGAGGAAATGAGGGGAAAAGACAGGGAACAGGTTCAGTGAACTTTGCAGAGCTGAAACCTTCCAGAGTTCACCATAGGTCAAGTGTGTGTCTGTTTATTAGTGCAGGAACTGGCGAAGGTTTCCTGTTATAAATAGACACATCAGCAGCTTGGTAGGCGGAGAATTATTCAAGGAGGCGAGTTTGTGTGTGTGCTTTGAAGGAGATGGAAAAACAGGAATGAAATACCCTTCAATCCGGGTCGCAAATCACTCTGTGTGACCCCGCAGTTATTCTGGTGTCAGCTGGGGTGCGCGCGCAGGGCTCTGCCTGTCTGGGTCGTGTCCAGTCAGATGATGCCCCTACTAACCGCCAGTGAGAAATTCCACTGGAGATCTCCAAGTGATTGTCAGTACAAGTACAGCAACATGGCCTCAGGAATGTGAGACACAGCAGGAGTTTGGAGGAAGCTTTGTAATGTGTCCTGAACTGAGAGCTTTTTTTTTCATTACTGGTAGTCTCCAGCTGGCGGGATTCTGATGGGAAAGTAAAGCAAAAGAATTTTTTTTACTTAATCCTAAATAGGAATTATAATGTATTAGTAGTCTGCCAGCAGAATGAAGGACCTCTTGTGAGGCTCTTGGGGCTATTTTTCTCTGATAACCTGCTCATTTGGTTTGCCAAAACAAAGGGTGGCTTTAAATGTGACAGTTGCTTTGTGGTAAGATTAATATTGTCCTTTACTTCCTGTATTTTTTCAGTGGCTATCACAAAGAAATGTGCAACAGTTGAGACTAAAAGTGTTGAGTCTAGTCCATAACCTTATTATTTCTTATTATTTTTGGGCGTTTGCCTGATCAGAGTTCCATCAGTCAGACTGTTGACCTGCTAGTTTTGGTTTCTCTTTAAAGACTATAATCAGCAGCAATAAAAATGTTTTTAGCCTGTCTGAGTGGTCAATAAGTGGATATTAATTAGTGCAACATTACCTCTGCATAAAACCTATCTGTGTAAGAGAGCAGTTAAAGTAAAACATGGTTTTACTATTAATTTCTAACAGACAAAATGACTTGGTTCTAAAACTTTTTGTCAGGAGCATCACCTCAGTATAAACAACGTTTTAGTTTCTTCTTAAAAAAGCTTTTTACATCTTAATGCTTCCTCTGAAATTGAAACGCCTCTCTGATACTAAAATGGCTAACTTTGAGTCTTCTTCCCTCAGCAACAACATCTGCACCAAAGACTGTTTTTGTTTAGTTTTCAGTGCGACCTGACCCTTTAACTGACCCTGTGTATAGTTTGTTTACTGACAATATCAGACTTTGAAGGTTTCCCATTGGCTAAGACGGTGATTGGGTGATTCCTGCCATCCACTGATTTCTCAGTGTCTCTAATTTTGCTTCAATCATTTTATAATTTCTGGTATTTCAGCTGATACTCTCATTCATGTCATATTTATAGTCTGCTTTGCATAAAACCGTGACGTCTGAATCAATATACGTGGAGGGTTGGAGTAGAGGCTTTCCTCTGTTTTATTTTATGGTCCATTTTGTCAGGGACCTGCTGTTAGACTGTTGTCTTAACTCTGACATATTGTGGCTAAAGTTGCTTCAAATCAATCTAGCTGTATCCACCTCTCTGTCTGTCATGGCAGGTGTTTATCGAGCGAAGCGCTTCCTGAGAGATTCATTTGTGACACCAAAGCTAGTGGCAAAAATCATCCGTGTTTTCTCTGTCTTTCTCTACCTTCAGGTTGGAGGACTCTCCACCACAGCCTCCCCGAAAACAGCAGTCACCCTCCAACAATGGCACAGGTTAGTTTCTGGGAGGAGAGAGTGGGGGGGGGGGGGCAGACAGGAAATGAATGGGAGAGGTGGGCTTTGATCAAGTAAATCAAAATGACATTTTCGGTTTGCAGGGGAGGCGGGGCTTTAGGATGTGCTGTAGAAAAGCATGCAACTGAAACTGAGTGGGCCGCAAGTATTTGTGGTCTGCTGTCAGACATGAAACAGTGTGCTAGTTGAAATACAAACACAGGGTGTTTTCCTCTGAGCAGTAAAGGCAAATGAGCCTCACAATGAACAACATTGTGTGTAAATGCTGTTTTTTTTTTTGTTTGTGCACCACAAGTGGCAGTGTTTGTTTGTTTGTTTCATTAGTGCAGAGATCCGGTATGTGTATCTTTGGGGCTTAAGTGTTTTAGTCAAAATTTGACAGAGTGATCTCTGTGTGTGTGTGTGTCTGGCTGTGTGTGGGTGGCTTTAAGAGAAAAGGAAGACACCCAAGCACTATCGGGTGGGGGGTGGCAGAAGATAATTTAGTAAAATAGGTTATGATTGTGGACCACTTCAAATAGGTCAGATGAGTCTGAGTCTTACCTTGAATAGGAGGGATACACAAGCAGGAGTGATTGAAACTGTTTGGTTTAAGCTCTTATTAAGTATTTTGAGTTATTAATAAAATTCTTAAGTTATAATCATTGTTATTAACTAAAAATATTATTTGAAATAGAATAATCAGTTGAAATATTTAATTAATAATCAATAATACTTTTAATTATTTAAAGTAATACTGAAGTATAAATAGTTCAATAATAATATCTGTAGTGTTGTTGTTTAAAAGAGGATTTTGTCCTTTTACTGTTGCTAGTTTTTTAAAAGAGATGGCCGCAGGTTTAGACCAATCAGTTAGCCATGTCAGCTCCTAAAGAGGTTAGTGTGGTCGCTGCCAAAGGCCAAACAGTAGGAGTAAAGGCTTTTCTTTTTGAGGAAAATATTTCTCGCCACTGGACTTGGCGTGCTTTTTATTTTACCAGTTTGCTTCAGTCTTGAGGCTAGCTGTTGCCAGGTGGTCCTGGTGAGTCCATTCCACCAAACCGTAAACATCATCCGATCACCTGCATCAGATTGTTTCTGCTATTCAATACAGTTAAGTTAATTAGTTAACTCTTAATTAGTATGTTCGCTACAAACTATAACTTTAATGTACCGTAAATCCGGACCTGATTATAAGCCGCATGTTCTAATTTTAGAAAGAAAACCAATTTTGTACTTGTACAGGCCGCACCGGATGTTAAGACGCAGGTGTCCCACGTTGTAATATGAGATATTTACACAGAAAGATATTACACGTGAGCATTATCCTAACTTACTAAATGGCCCTTTTTTCGAACCGGTGCCTGGAACTACGACTACCTTGTAAATATAAGTGTGATCAGTAACACACAAAATTATCATTAAGCCGCTTTTGGATAAATGCTTTTTATACTCGAACAGACCCTGCGCGAACAACATCTCCCAATATCTCACTAAACTGCATATACACTAGCCCCCCACAGCCTACCAGGCTCAAATGCTCATATAGGCTGCCTTCTTTTCATCGTCTTCCTGTCCCGCAATGATAACCATCACAGCTCCTGTTCTTCAGTGCTCCAAATTGAACAAGCCTCATACGATCTCGTTCACTCAACTTCACCTCTTCGTATGACGCTACTCACATTGAGCGACCCAATGAGTCCCCTTAAATCACGCAGAAGTCCAGCCTTTTGAAACCCGTTGTCATGCATTTTCCCATGATTGCATGAGGCGCTGAATATAAATGATCGATTTACAGTAACGCGTAATCTGCACATTGTGAAAGCCTCCAGCTCCTTGTTTATTGCACAAGCTTCATTGGACCTCTTGGACATAGCTAATCATCAATTTCGTTGTGCTAACGTTACCAAGGCCAAAATGTTTTTAGGCGAGCCCCCATGAAAAAAAAAATGTATTAGCCGCCACCGCCTTGTATCAAGGGGGGGGGGGGGGGGGGGGGGGACGCAGTGTTCAAGTCGTGTCGGTGAAAAGTGTAGCGAGCTGACTCGAAATTCATCTGCTTGTGGTTAGCCCAGAGAAACGAGCAGCAAAGAAGTAGATTCGGTTTTTTTTTTTTTTTTTCTCCCTGGAGTTCGCGCGCAGAAAGATGCGCTACTTACGCTAAAATCCATAAAAAAAAACCTCAATATAAATTAAAAAAAAAAACAAATATAACAAAAAAAAAAAAAAAAAAAAAAAAAAAAAAAAAATAATAAACTCCAATAACAAAAAACCTCAACCTCTCAAAAAAAAAAACAAAAAAAAAAAAAAAAAAAAAAAAATAAAAAAAAAAAAAAAAAAGACCCCAAAAAAAAAAAAAAAAACAAAGAGGAATTTTACGGTTTACATCACAAAGACTTCTTTTTCCCCCCCCCGTTCCTTTTTTTTTCCTACCGCCCTTCCAGCCAGAGAGGCACTTAGTGAGAGACAGAGCAGCCCTAAGATGCCTAAAAGCCGTGCGTGCCAGTGTCCTACAAACAGAACCTGTGCCTACTTGCCTATTGATTCATGCCAGCCTGTTCAGGCGAGAATGTTGAGTACATAGCCGAGAAGCTAGAGGGAGAACCTTAGGCTACCGTCAAGCCTGCCCAGCCCTCATTGCCTTAGTATCAGTTGTGAGGATACCAGTTAATTGAACATTTATTTAAAAATGTTATTAGCATTGTCCTTGTAGCTAGGTGCTGTCAACGTTTAGTTTGCACACAGGGTGTTAGAAGCTTCACTTTCTCCTCTGTAAAGGAGTTTGAGCATAAAAGTGTACTAGACAGGCTACAGTGTGGCCTACGAATTTCCATTTTACGTTTTTCTAGCTGCCCAATTTCCAATAACATACACTTCTTCTTCTTTCATCATGTTCAGGTTGGCCCAGAAAACACGCAGCCGGACTCAGTGAGTATTTAAACATCCATCCAGACTAAAAACAGAGATGGTGACAAAATTGGACTTTAGGTCTATTCTAAACCTACAAACAGTCTTGTAATGACTAAAAGTTCTACTAATAAGAATTCATATAAGATAATTTAAGCATATGTTTCAAATCTTGTTTCAGAACGAGGAGCCAGACCTGTCACTAACTTCTTAAGGAACCTCTCCGCCTTATCTAATTGGCACTCTGTCTACACCTCAGCTATTGCCTTCATTGTGAGTGTACACTTTACACAAGAGCCTCTGCATGTCAATTGGTGCTTGCTAAGAAATGTTTGTACCTTAATAACCTACAACACATTTTTAGGTTTTTACAAGAGAAAAACCTTTCCGCTGATGTCAGAATATCGGCTTATGAGGAGGAAACAAAATGAATGGGAGTGACTTCAGTTTTTGGGTTTTAATGACTTTGCCGAAGACTGCAGAGGTCTAATTAGATCTTCATGAATGTCCACAGTTGTGCCAGATCGTCTTAAACCAGTTGATCTTTGCTCATGTACAGTACCTTAGAATAGTATTCATAAGTTTTTTCCACGTTTTTTCACGTTACATCCTCCAGTTTGATTGTTTTATTGGGATTTTATGAAAGATCAACACAAAAACGCCTGTGGTTATCGAGTGGATAAAAAGGAATACCTGGTTTTCATTTTTAATTATAAAAATCTGAAAAGACCCCCTGAGTCAATACTTCTGGGGAGTTTATTTTTGTTTTGTTCTGTTCAAAACAGCTCAGGCTCAGCTTGGATGAAGAGCTTTTCAGGTACTCTCAACTGGATTAAGGTCTTGACTTTGACTGGGCCATTCTAATATAGGCTTTGTTCTAAACCATTTAATCCAGCTCTGGCTATATGGTTAATGTTGTCTACTGCCCCAGCTGAAGAAAAGCATCCCCATAGCATGATGCTGCCGCCACCACCATGCTTCACTGTGGTAATGGTGCGTTCAGGGTGATGTGCAGTGTTAGTTTTCCTCTACGCCTATAAGGTAAGTAAATCATATTTCTGTAGCACCGTTTACAGATAAAAATCACAAAGTGATTCAGAAAGACAGCATAAACATTCGGAGAGTAAAATTAAAACTGAAGTTTAATTCTAATACCAGACCACCTTTTATAAATCCTTATTTAAACAAATATCCATTTCCTTCCACTTGACAATTGCACTGCTTTGTGTTAGTCTGTCACATAAAATCCAAAAAAAAAACATTAAAATTGTACTTCTGATCAGCACAAAATAAAACCTCTAGTTCTTCTATTCGCTCATCTAGTTTTCAGTTTCAGTTTAAAGATTAGAGCCCAAGCCAGCTGTTTAATTGCTGAACACCTGCTGATAATAAAGTGTTTCCTTCTCTCCAGATTTACATGAATGCTGCTTGGCATGGCTGGGCCATTCCCATGTTCCTGTTCCTGGCCATCCTGCGCTTGTCTTTGAATTACCTCATTGCCAGGTAAGAAACATTTTTCTCTTTATTTTGTGCGTTAAAGCAGATTAAATGTTCATAACAGACAAGATAGGCGTTTGGTAGTGTTACTAACAGCCGCAAAGGGATGATCAGGTTTTAACCAGATCTTTAAATTGAATTGCATAAATATATTTTCTGTGTTTCTGCCAGAGGCTGGAGGATCCAGTGGAGCATTGTGCCTGAAGTTTCAGAACCCATGGTAGGAAAACACCCCAGATTTCTGGATCAGAAGGAAATGCATCTCCCTTCGGGGGTCAAAGTGCAGTTTAATCTGACTACATATTTTGCAGGAGCCCCCAAAGGAAGACTTGACTGTATCTGAAAAGTTTCAGCTTGTACTCGATGTTGCACAAAAAGCTCAGGTAACATGGCTGACCAAGTCAGGTTTTATGAAGATAGGAAAAAAATCGATGGTTTATGTCGTTTTATTTCTCTCCGCAGAACATTTTTGGTAGATGGCAGATGTTCTGGAGAAGATAAAGAAGTAGGTCCTTCACCTAAAATCCCATTGTGCTCTGCATACAGTAGAACCCTGACTTACTTTTGCTTGCCTGTATGTTGCAGCCTGTTTATGTGGGTGCAGCCTGATATCACGCGGAAGCTTTACATCTGCCTGTGGGTTGCTTTCATCTTCTCCTGTGTCCTCCCGTACAAGCTGATGGGTTTCATGATGGGTGAGACACACAAACACACACTCACTCACTCACTCTTTCCCGTGTTTCACCCAGCTGACATTCTCTAAATATTGCCTAAGGACCTTTAATAAATACAGCTCTGCTTCATTCACTGCACATAAACAAATGCATTCATACAGTAGTTGTGTAACCTACCTCCATCCTGCCTGTGAGTGGCAGCTGCAGCCCATTGGTTGCTTATCTGATCCTTTGAGTTTCCGCTGCTACGTTGTTGTGGAAACATTCAGAGTAAAAATGGAAAACTTAGGAATGGAAAAAGCTGGCCAGCGGGCTCAAAGTCCAGTATTTGTATATGCAGGTTTCTTTCAATGGAGGAGAACACATTTTGCAGCTTCTAGCAATAAGGCACTGAATTCTAAATTACCACATCCGGTTTCTAGAACGAGCCATCAGAGGCTGCTCTTTCTGAAGAAACGGATAAGCATCACTTCCTAATAAACTTGAACTGCAAAACTTGAAAGCTTTACCTTGACACCCTTGCTTGGCCCCTACCAGCATTCTCACAATGCTCTACAGAGCTGTGGTCGAGAGTGTCCCGACTTTCTGTATCTCAGCTTGATACTCCACCTGCAATATGACAGGGAAGAAGGCCCTGCAGAGAATATTAAGAGGAGCACAGAAACTCATTGGAGTGACTCTACCTTCTCTCCATGATCTTCTGCAGGAACAGGACAATGAACATTTTCAGACTCTCCTCACACCCTCAGTGTGAACCTTTAGAGGTCAACATCAAAATCCGATCTTAATCAGGTTGTTACACAGCTTCCTGCCTGAAGCTGTTGTTATTTCTGAGCTATTGTCAATGTTACTGTGCTTACTTTGTTTTACCAATTTGATCATTCTCAGACTTATCTGCTGAGGATCCCAGAGAAACTATAGTCCCCTCACTTGTTTCTTGGTTTTCTCTCCACAGGAGTGTACGCCGGTATCAAGTTCTTCATCATAGACTTCATGTTTAAGAGCTGTCCGAAACTTCGGGACAAGTATGACACACCTCACATAGTGTGGAACAGCCTCCCCACGGACCCCCAGCTCAAAGAGAGGACCAACCCCACTGTGTCCCGGCGGGTAAGTGGGCTGAACCGCCTCTTTTCTCTTGGACCTTTGCTAAACAGATTGAACTTAAAAGCAGCATGTCATGTGACAGTGTAGCTAAAGGCCAACATCTAAACACCTCCCGCCCACACACACACACACACACATAGAGAAGCAAAGAAATATCACTGCTCTCTTCAATAAATCATCACAAGCCACTTTCACTCTGTTCTGCCTGGTGTGTGACCACGTGTGGCTTCAGTCTCAGGTATGTTCTGTTGTTTCTCTCTCTCAGCTCTCCAGCATTGAGAAGGTAGGGGCTCTGGTGTGTCCCCCACCCCACCCTTTGGTCCCCTCTGTGCCTGTGGGTCTGCCACAAGCTCATATCTCACAGCGTGTGTGTGTGATGCGTGACCCCCCCCCCTGACCGACAGTGACTGTGAATGAGAGGATCAAAAATGTCAGAAAATATTCGTGAAATTTTGAACATTTCTGTACCTACAGATCTTTATTTTTTAATTGCAGTGAAACTTGGTTCTCCATGATCAACAACCCCTTCTGACATTTCTGATCCACTGGCAAGATGCTCTGTGGGAAATAGTGTTTGAGTAGTCAAGATGCACATATAGACCTGTTTATTTTATTTTATTACTTCATAAAGCTCCCTTTTTACCTTAACAAGCACTAATAAACCCTGGCTTGTTTATAATGCTGGTAGTTTTATGTGGCTGTTTATTGTAGAAAAGCTAAGCTGTAACTATAAAGTCTCATCAGGATACATATTTAATGTGAAGGTCCACGATTTTACATTCAGTGCCTTGCAGAAGTATACAAACAGCTTGAACCTTTTCACATTTATTCACCTTACAGTCATCATTGTGGATGGAAAATAATACATAGTTTTCATTTTTCAGAAATCTGACTAGTGTGGTGTGCATTTGCAGTTTATTCTTTAACCTGATTCCTGTAAATGAGAAATAAAATCCAGTTGACTTCAGGAATGAAGTCATTCATATATAGATCCCATCAAGTTGTGGAGAAGTTTAAAGCAAGTTTAAGTTATTAAACCGTTACAGGTTTGAACATCTCACAGAGCACTGAATGACACCTATTAGTCATGTACTCCACAAATCTAGCCTTTATAGAACAGAACCATGGTGGTGGCAGCATGATGCTGTGGGGATGCTTTTCTTCAGCATGGACAGGGAAGCTGCTCAGAGCTGATGGGAAGATAGATGGAGCTAAATACAGGAAAATCCTGGAAGAAAACCTGTTACACGCGGACTCCAGACGTACAGCCAGAGCTGCAATGAAATGGTTTAAATCAAAGCATGTGTTAGGATGGCCTAGTCAAATTCCAAACCTAAATCCGATTCTGTGGTAAGAGTTAAAAAAACATTGTTTTTCATCCACTCTAACTGAGTTTGAGTATTTACCAGAAGAAGAATAGGTATTCCCTATTGAGCTTTTAACTCTAGTTGGGGGATTATTCCAAATGTATGCGCCGCTTCACGCATTTATTTGTAAAAGATTTTGAAAGTACATTAGCATTTCCTTGGACTTTCCAATAATGTGTTGTTCTATCACATAACGTTCCAATAATATACGTTGGAGTTTGTGGTTGTGAAGTGAGAAAATGTGAAAAAGTCCAGTGAATACTGTAGGAAGGCGCTGTAAACTAACAAGCGTGAGCTCATTCAGAGGCTGAGTGAATGATAGCCTCGCTCTCAGCTTTGCACGTTACACCTGAGCCTGACGCAATGAAGTCCACATGCAAAGGCGCACATTGTTCATACTAACAGCTGAAGATTAAGATTTAGGACTCTTTCATTGATGTGACTTTTTCCTCCCTCTTTTCTCCCCCTTTCCCCGTTTTCACCCCTTTGTTTTTTCCCCCCTCGTTGCTTTTTCTGTTGACCGTCACTTTTCTGCCTCCTGTCTGTCCTTTTGGGTTTTTTGGTTTTGTTTTTCTTCCTGTTTCTTCTCCCCTCCCTTCCACTCCTCTCGTCACCCCGCAGGTTCAGCCGGTGGTGTCTCGGAGCAGCCTAGCCACAGTCCCCAGCGGGATGAGCAGAGAGGACGACACGGGTCGCTCTCACAGCACCAAAAAGGGACCCTTTCATGAGATCTTCAACCTGTCAGAATCAGAGCGCCCTCTGGCGGGTAAGGAGTCTTATTACAACCAGTAACATTGTACAACTGAATTAGTCAGACTGCAAATTTAAATGGTGAGCTGATGGTTAATATTTAAGGTTTTGAGTATTTCCCTTCTTTCTGTCCCATTAGTGTGTGAGAACGGCTGGAGGTGTTGTCTGATTAACAGAGATAGGAAGATGCCCACAGACTACATCAGGAATGGAGTGCTTTACGTCACGGAGAAGTAAGTTTAACCGTTCTCGCTCATGTGGAGGATCTGATCAGAAGCTCCTTAACTGAACAAGTTCTAAAGTTTAGTTTGTGTCAATCAACATGAATCAGTTCAGCTGATGTTTGACTGACCTAACTGGATGTCTGCTTGCTTTCGTTTTACCTTCTGGAACTCCTCTCCTTTTGTCTGCCAGTTATCTTTGCTTTGAGAGCTCCAGCTCCAAATCCAGCTCCTCCAAGAAGAATAAAGTGATTAAGCTAGTGGACATCACGGACATACAGAAGGTGATCACACTTTTCCACATTATTCCAGAATATAAAAGGTTGAACTCTTTCTGAATTTGAAGTTGTTTGACTTTAAATGTAGCTATGAATGTGGAGTTTAATGATTATGTAAAATAATGCGGTTTAATTTTTCCCCGTTTAGTACAAAGTGCTGTCAGTCCTGCCAGGAAGCGGTATGGGCATCTCTATAGCGACTCCGTCCACTCAGAAGGTTAGCATTCTGCTACTTAAAAGACCTTTCCTTTTAAGATGGGGTCTAGCCTCAAACTCCATGTTGGGAATGATGATGGAGGGGGTTGAAACTGAGCCATTAATGGGAATGTTTGCAAGCTGATTGGAAACTGTCTTCTGTGAACTGGATTCTCCTCTGAGAGAGACAGAATTCCTCTTTTCCCAGTTTCTAGATCATCCAGTGTACAAAATTCTCCGATACTTTTCTCTTTAGCTCACCTTTATATTTTTAAACTATTTGATTTGTTTATTGCAAACAGGAAGCTGTTTTTTTAATATATTTTGCCAATAAACCTGATTTGCACTGAGAGCTAATTGAGTTTTAGGTAAAGGAAACTAAATTGTGCACAAATATTAAGACATACTTCTTACCAAGTGTGTGTGTCTCCTGCAGCCGCTGGTGTTTGGTGCCATGATCCACAGAGACGAGGCGTTCGAGACCATCTACACCCAATACATAAAGATCATGACCACCTCCAAACCACTGGCCAGCGCAGAGCTTTAGGCTACCTGTTCCTCAGTTCCACTCCTTCTTTGAGGGGGCTGAAAACAGAAGCAGGGAGGCTTCTGACCTGGAAGATTCGCTCAAACTCCTCCTGCTCTCTGGATGAGAGTCAGCTTCTTTTTGAAGGCTCTTGGTCCTGCTTCAGCGGGTGGACACTGTTCATCCTGAAGGGGATCAGTGTAGTTTTTATCAATCAGCAGAGAGCTGGTGTGGAGCTGGATCTCCTCCTCCACCTCACAGACCACCTGACTTTTTCTGGCTTTTTTGTTTCCAGTGTTGCATGTGTGAGTGTGTGTGCTGTTGTGTGTCGAATGGCTCAGTTTTTTTCTTTTCTCCTCAGTCAGCGGGGGATGTCTGCTGTGATAGGAAGCTTTCTCTAGCAGATAACAGAACCAACTTTAAACTGCCAGACGCGCTTAGGAGCCAACGCAGACGTTCTTGCTGTATATCAAAGTATTCATGTGGAACCGGTGCCTCTTGGCTAAACCCAACAAAACCATAGGTGTGAACATGTCTGAGTGTTCAGGGACTGTTTCGGTTTCTCTTCAGTGTTTCTTAGCTGTGAAAAAGTCAGCCTATGACTGACTTGGAGCCTTTCTGTTGGTTTACGTTGCTGTTCTTCGTTTTAAACACATTTCAGCGGCGACAGAGCCGTCACTGTCCAGCTCACAAACTGAATAACGTTCGGCCTCTGCTTCTGTGTTTGTAAGTGCAGACGTGAAATGTGACGTGGACTTTTCTTGCCTTGTTATTCTTTGGAAGTCTTTTGTTTGTCTTGTTAACAAACCGCCTTTTCGGATGCGTACCTGGTAGTGAGGCGAGCTGCCGATCGTATCCAGGACGGGAGCACAATGCTGACTGCCATTTAGATGAAAATACAGCCTCCCATGTTTAAACCTCTTCGTGTTAGAGCACAAGCTGTACGTATATGAAGAAATCTATTTTTAATTTTTTTACATAGCTGGTATTTTTCCTGCACTTTACCACAATTCCTGACTGGACTTGTTGGGATGTGTTTGACTCTTAAATCCTCACGCATTCAGCTGGTCAGCATAAGCCGCCTCTTAAATTCCATGGAAAAAATGTGCAATTAAAATACTAAAAAGTATTCTCATATTATTAATTATTTGGAAGTCTAGGCCGGCTTATCCAGAGAAACGTAAGAAACGCCTCTGATTTATCTCACCTGAGCTGTTTCTGGCTTGTTGGAGCAATGAAAATTTACTAGGAATAGGTTAAAACAATGATTGTAGGACATACAGTGCCTCACAAAAAACATCATTCTAGTCTGTCAATCCTCGGTTGGATTTAGGTCTGGACTTTGACTAGGCCTTTCTAACTTAGGAACATGCGTTGATCTATATCTTTTATAAAAGCCAGATTTGTGGAGTGGATAACTAATAGTTGACCTGTAAACGGATTGTCCCACCCGATTCACGGATCTCTGCAGCTCCTCCAGAGTTACCATTTGCCTCTCTTGATTAATGCTCTTCATGCATGGCGATCAGTTTAGGTTGAATACTTTTGTAAGGCACTGTACCTGCTTACTCCCCCCTCTGTCTGTAACACCACAGGTACTACCCGTGTTCCAGATCATGTGTTCTGGAGCAGGAGTCCAACGCTTTGACTAAAACCAATTCTCCCGAGTCACTTTATTTTGAGGTTCACAAGAATAAAGCTGGTCTTTGCTCTTGTGGAATGGCTTAATATCTCTAAGAAATGTAATGCCAAACCAAACCACATAAGACACTTTATGGTGTTTTAGTGAGAAGAATGCAGTGCAGGACTGGAGGATTATCCTTGGGTTTTAGATCTTGTGTAGCTCCGTTACTCTCCAGCAGCACAACATTGAGCATTCATGTATGTCCTAAGCACTGTTAAAGGGGGGGAAGCCGTGAAATTTCCTCTGTTTCCCCACCTTATTTCTTCTTTTTACTTTCTGATTTTGGTTCTGGTGTCTGAGATCCTCCAGGGAAGCAGAGGATTTAGTTAAACTGTCCTTCAGAACTGTCCTCACACTGGAAGGTTCCTCTCATATCCCAACTCCTCCTGTTCTCGTCCTTAATCTGGATCAACAAAACTGGATATGAAGCTGCTTAAAATGCAGCAGACCAGTTGAGTCCATTTTAGTGTGAAAAGATTTTGTTGGTGTTGTTTTTTAAAGCTTTTTATTTACCTTTTGGAACCTGTTCACTCTGATAGCTGCTGGATCATAACAAGGCTGTGCTCATATATAGCAAAGAATGTACTATATAATAAAGCCTCTACTTTCCTGGAACATACAGGTTAATTTCCCAGAACTTAGGTCCCTTCCCTCCATTTCTGAAAAATTATCAACATTCTGTAGGTTTTTTTTAAATGAAAAACACTATTACTTGTGATGCACCAGCAGGTGGAGATCCTGAGCATGGTTAAAGTTCTCCCTAAACAACTGTAGCTCTCTTTTTTTCTCTGACCCAGTTGAACTTTTCATCTCCATAGTCCACTTCTTGGATTGAAAGTAAAATGGGAGAACATTGGCTTCACAGTTGTTGTTGTTTTTGCACAGAAGGAGCGTGGAGATATGCACAAAGTGATCCTATTTGCTACGATTTAAAAAAATGTCTTTGGATATGCAGTCCACCCTTACACCACCAAGTTTTCAAAAAACCTTCACTTTGGATTTCTGTTTTTAAATGAGCCGTTTTTCACCAAAACTAGTGTATGTAGGGGAGGTGCAGAATATCTGGGTTGGTGTGAACAGGGCCGCAGAACGGTACTTTCCAGAGGCTCAGTTTTGGAAAGTAATCTCTACCTGGTACTTTTCTGATACTTCTCAGGCATTTTCTGGACCTTACCAGGAACTTTCTCTAAACCTAGAAGCTAATTAAAAACTTGGTGGATATTTTGAGGGAATATTCCTCTTTTCTTTTTCTTTTTTTTTTTGGAATGGGATATTCCTGGTATTTTGTCTGAACGTGGAGATTACTCACTGGCGACCAGGGTGTACCCAGGGTGTACTCTGGCCCTTAGATAGGCGCCAGCTCCCTCGCAACCCTGTACGGAAGAAGCGGGTATAGCAAATGGATGGATGGAGATTACTTCTGAAAAGTAATCAGTAAATTCCTGAAAGTAGTTGGTACGGTAAGGCCAGAACCTGTTAAGCTCCACGAAATTCCCAAGAACGTACCTACTTCCAGTCTTGGAAAGTGCTTAAAAATCTAGTAGAATTTCATAAGTTCCAGATAAAGTAATTAAGTTCAATTCTTTTCTTTATTTTAATATAGCACCGATTCCCCATAAATGTTATCTTTAGGCACTTTACCAGACCAACAGATCCAGGAAACCGAGCCCATTGCTTTGGGTTACTGACTTTGCAGCAGTCCCTACTCCTGAATGAGCATGAAGAGCCGGAAAGATTGATTGCATCGAGTCGTTTGCTTTCCAGCAGTCCCTCATCGTAGGCATGTGTGGTGATAGTACCCAGTAGGTTCCATAAAAGCTGCAAGAAAATATCTGGTGAGTTCTGGGAAAGTAACCTCCAAAGTTCTGGGAAAGTACAGACAATTCATGTAGTATTATATATTTTACAAGTGTAATGTTATTTTTTTGCCAAATCTTTTATTTCTCTCTGCCATGCTCTGCCTATGCTCATGTTTACATTGGAAATTGTTTGATGGTTTTACTTTTGTAAACCCAGTTTGAGTTCCTTCTACTTTGGAGTCATGAAGACTGGACTGCTGTTCTAAAATGTTTAATTTTTTTTTTTGGTTTTGTTTCCACTCACATGGGCTCATCACCACTTTCATGACCCTCTGACCACCAATAGGATAGCGACAACAAAAGCAGTATTTTCAGCTTCAGACTGCATGTCAAAGTTAATGTTCAGGTGTAGTTAAAGCTGCCAGAAACATCAAAATCACATGTTTAACAACGAACGGTGGGGCAACATCACTGATTTGTTCTATGAGAAGTTTCATTTTTCCAAAACGGAGATGTTTCTCTACCCTTTCACCTGGTGTCCTCACTTTCATCTAGTATGTCCTTAATTGTGTGTTAGTATTAATGAAGTATTTCCCAAAAAGCATTTTATAATCCAAGAGAAGCTCACAGAGCATACACTATGGAACAGCTCCAGGGCTCCTGCAGCTTTTTGACAAATCAAAGTTATTCTCTCGAGGCTGTAAAACGGCTCAGATTTCTCGAAGACTTGATTACTACACAATCACAACATACAGTCAGTCAGTTGTTGAAGACACTGCAGATTTAACAGAATAATTTGTCAGTGACTGCAGCTGTAAGGAGCTCCTTATTTTTATTTGATTTTTTTTTTTCTTGCTCAAAGAGGAATTTGTATACGAAATAATTGAAATGTAAAGAAAAGAAACCACCGAGTTTTTAAAAGACATGTCTATTGTAAAAGATAATGTGATGTACATTTTTTTAATTTAAGTAAAGGAATTTAAGGTACCATCATGCCTCTGTCTATATCAGTGAAATTCAAGGTTTTGCGTTCAGCTGCGGTACCTGCATTCAGCCACCAGAGGTCAGTGTAGCACTAATCTTTGAGTGCTCGTTTTGCTTCCTGCACATGGAGATCAGAGGTCAGGATTAGCGTCCTTCAGTAGCTCTTGTGTTGGCCTTTTTCTTTGAAACATAAATGTTTAAAAGGAATCCATGAAGAAATAAAACTGTGTTTCCAAATTATCTGGATGAGGTTTATATTACCGATTATGTGATTAACTCATACACATACAACTTCTGTTTGTTTTTTGTTATTTTAGTCTAAGTGGTCTACCGAGAGACTTGAAGGGAAAAAGAGAAAGCTTCAGTCTATAACTAAACTGAAGGATTTAATCTTTTAGTGGTCGCTTACAGATGACTTGTGAAAGCAACAAAACTTGAGCTCTTGCTCCCCAACACGAGCTGACACCCCTGAAGGCCCTTGTAGAGCTGATCTGAGTCTTTCCCTGTAACGCACAGCCTCCTGCTGTTTCCCTCAGCAAATCGCCTTATTTCGAGATGATGTGAGGCGAACGGTGTCACCAAAACAAAAAAATAAAACCAACTTTCATGCAGCTTAAATGTAGCTTGAGGCGAGACCTCGGTGGTTCATCTTCCCCACTGCTTTAACTGATGGATTCGGCATATTTTCAGTCCGACTGGGAAAAACTGAAAATATTTATATTTGTACAATTTGATATTTGTATTCGTGACAAAGTTGTGTATGACAGCTCGGCTCACTCTTCTTGTCTGGGTGTTTGAACCACACAGTGCACATATCCACTATCTCACCCAGCTGTACCAGTTAAACAGGAACCCTGGTTTGTAGCTTTTAAAAAGCGATCCCTCTGTATGATGGTAAAAACCAAAATATTTTTAACTAACCAAATCACTTTTATCATCAACACATCCATGCTTAAAGAGCTTTTGTTGACTATAAGATTTATTAAATTGTTTAAAGTTAAGACCACATACTTTAGTGTAATGTATTGGGATTTTAAATGAAAGAGCAACACAAAATGGCACATAATGGAAAAGTGGAGAAAAATTATGCATATCTTTTATTTAATGGTTGTTTTTTGTATATATATATAATATATATATATATATATATATATATATATATATATATATTATATATATCTCTCCGATTGGATGGAGAGCGTCTGACAGTCAATTTTCAAGACTCGCCCCTGCTTCTGTTAGATTTAGGTTTGAACTTTGACTAGGCCATTCTAACAAGTTTACATGCTTTAATGTAAACCATTAGTAGCTCTGATGTACCGGTACATCTGTAGTTTTAACTGGTACGTTGCTGGTTATAAACAAAAGCAAAATGTGTTTTCTTTGTGTTAAAATATGGAAATAAAGATACAGTCAGATTGGAAGTTCGACAATGTACTTGAAGTGCTCCAGAGTTATGTTGGTATGTAAGTGAGAATTGGCTAGATTTAAAGAAAAAATGGCAATATTTTAAATAAAAAAATTGCATTTTTTTTTATCATGTGCTCTTTCATTTATTCTGTTTATGGCACTTTGGCCTGTTGGTGTTTAAAGTGCTCTGTAAATAACGTTGGTATTGTATTATTTGATGCTTAACAAAAAACAAGTTGCTGTAAGAGCAGGAAAGCTTTCATCACTTCAAGAAAAAACATTAAAATCTTTAATAATACAGATTTGAAATATAAAGGGGCTACAAATTCACTCTCCATATAGTAAGAACTTTATTGCTTTTCCTTTAAATAGAAACACTAACATTAGCATGTGAGAATTAACATCCAGCAGGAAATACAAATGACCAAAATATTCTAAAAATATGAAATAAATATCTCATGTGACAGTGAAATGTCTTATCTATTATTGAAATCTGCTATAAATATGAAATAAATGAAGTAAGGAAATAACAAACGAGAGGCACTTGAGCTGGTTCATGCTCCACCATATCTCCATGATTTATTGAACACAAGTAGTTATGCTAATGAGATCATCATTTAAGCTAATTCACTTTCATTAGCAAATAATTTCACGTCAGCAGACTTTTCTTCCCATTAAGGCTGATATAAATGGGAACTCTGCATCTTAACTTATTAAGGAGTCATAGTAGTTGCTCTCCTTGTTAATATGTACATTTATCCAATCACACCACTGGCCAGGAACAAGGAGTGAGGATGAAGCTTCATCGTGTTTTTTGTTACAACTGAATAAATGTAAAAAATGGGCCTAAACTGGCCTAAATAGCCAAATTCCTGGTTCCGGTGGTCATTTTAAGGTTTTATGTCTCAGTTTAGAATATGTGGGTGTCACATGCCTGCAGACTTGCTTTTGTTTAATCCTCAATGCCTGCAGCAGTGGGATACTAAAAGTCATTCTGGGGTCAGCAGACTTATTGGCATTCACAGACTGCTTGGTCTTTTTAGGTAAGGTAGGGGGCAGTTTTTGAAGAACGGGCGTGCCAGCTCGGTTCACGGGAACATTTGACATGATGCTGCCAATTAGGTCCAACCCCCCCCCCCCCAAAAGGCCAGGTGCACAAAAGTCTGCGACCTTCTCCAAGGCCTCCAGCTGTTTGCTGCGTAATGAACACTGAAATTGCAGGGAGGAAATGGTCTCCCTAACTGAGCATTGGGAATCACTGTAGTGCAGCTGCCTTTTTTGTCGATGGATGGAGGTTTAAACAAGTCTGCTCATCTTCATCTCTCCAAAGAAGAACACAATAATTGCAAAAGGTTATGCTAAGATTTGTTTGCACTTGGAGCTCTTGCTGCAGCCCCACTCTGAATTCGTTTTAATGAGCCCTGCTCAACTATGTTAGTTTGTTTTTTTTCCTTCTACAGCCTCTTTCCACAGAAATTAAACCTCCGTATCCAGCCTGCTGTGAACCACAAACACTCACTGCAGTTACTGAGCCTTTTCTTATGTGAGGTAACATGTTTTATTTATAAAGACGTTGTTTGTAGACCTTTGGTAAGTGTTTCATTCAGTAATTTGCTTAGTAGGTTTAAGACACTCAGGTGTTGTAGCCGCCTTCACTTTACTGCTTTCCTCCAGCCTCGTGTTTTGCAGCCTCTAACAGCTTGTCAGTCATGTTGTCCTTCTTTTATCTCCACCCATCTTCCCAACAACTCTAGTTGTCCACCACGTAGTGTTTTTGCTTGTATGCCAAAAAGTCCAACTTTAATCTAGGCAGAACAGACCACCATCTATCATGTGTGGGCTATGTCCCCTACACGGCTTAATGCCTTCTTCTTGCCGCTTTTTAATAAAGCCCGGAAGTAGGTTTGCAAAGCTGCAGCTGTACAAATTGAAGAGACATTTAGCTCCTGTATAGCTCCTCAATCTCAAAAAAATCCCACAGCCTACAAGCAAATGGCTCATACTAAATGTCAGACACGGGGGTGAAGGAACGGTGATTTGGACTTGTTTTAGTTTGACGTTGTCAATGAGTTGACCAACTCAAGTAAAATTTAAATCCGGATTTCCTTATTTGTCCTGAAAACTTTGAAAGAAAACATAACAATTATGATTATTAAAAAAATGATTATGTTCTTTGTATACCAAATATTTAAAATGTTTTTAATTCATCAATAATTATTCCCACTTTTTCCCCCACTGACCCCAGCTAACTGGCACTCTCTGTTCCCATTTTAACTCACTCCGCTGTTTAAATGAGCTTGACCCGGCTCAACCTGCTGCACCTCGCCGAGAAGCTCACTCATGAATATTTTAACAGAGGTTTGCTTACTGCAGAAGGATCCCCTCATTGCTCGGAGCCACACACACTCACATATTCACTCACACATGAGACTGAGAGAGAACACAACATGCAGCACAACGTTTCTTCCTCTCCTATAGGTACACACACCCTCACATGGTAATTTGATTACTTTGGGTGTTAATGAGCTCGTATGGGGTTTACCCGACACGCCTGCTGGGTGTCACGTAACTGCAACCCTGCAAGCTGTTAATGATTGTGTGTGAAGTGAATGGAGGATGAGGGATCCGTGTGTTTATGACATACTGGCAGATGTTTAAGATAAGGGAGGGAACTCATCCAGCAGATATCTCATGCCAACTGAGAATGTCATGACCTGATGTTGGAATCAAGGTGCCCGATCCAGCACTTTGTATCCATGCTGTTTGAGTCTTTGCATGGCATGTTGTACTTGTGTTTCTCTTGTTTTCCTGACTCTTTAAACATGGATGTGGTGTTGAACAAACACAGGTCTTAAAAAAGCCCAGAGGGCACAGAACAAAAAACCACCTCAGCGTATCTTTATATAGAGATTAAAGTCAAGTATGCATGTATTATAAGTAGCAGAAACTTGAAAAATGCATGACATTGCAAAGAAATGGTCAAGTTTTGCAAGAAAATGCTAGATAATAATCCTGCTGTATTTCATGATATGAAGGAATAAAAACAAAAAGTTGCCACATGCAGCAGTGGCTTCTAAAAGAGACTGATAACCAGATATTCTTCCTCAGGATTTTCTGATGGAGGGCAAAATTCATGGTTCCATCAGTTATGGCAAGTCGTCTAGATGCCCAAGAAGCAGAGCGCTCCCAGAGGACCACATTACCATTATTCTTCTTCTGAAATGCCGTTGGTTGAGGCTAGATGTAACTTGACGCACCTCTTCAAAAATGTCAACATACCAGGCCCATGGTGAAACATGGTGGTGGCGGTATAATGCTGTGGTGAAGCCTTTTTTTCAGCAGGGATGGAGAGGCTGGTCAAAGTTGAAGGATATATGGACTATTCAAATTGGAATAAAAACCTCTTGGAGGCTACCACAGACTGGGGTGGATGTTCACTTTTCAGCAGGACTATGAACCTAAACTGGCTGCAAGCCAGAGCTATGATGCAATGGTTTGAATCAAAGCATGTTCATGCCTCAGAATGTCCTAGTCAAAGTTTAGAACTAAACCCAATTGAGAATCTGTGGCTAGACTTGAGAATTGATCTTCACAAACACTCTCCATCCAACCTGACTGAGCTTGAGCTGTATCTTGCAAAAAGAAGGGGCAAAAATTAATATTTTAATGTGTCTCCTGATGTTCAAAACTGGTTAAAACTTTTTCCAAAAGGCCTACAGGTGATGTCAGCTGAAACTGAGTAGTTATTTGTCATCTAATGGCAGAATGATAAATATGCTATCTGATCTGGCAACTTTATTTTTCTATTATCCAAAACATTCTTCAGTGTTGACAAGGTTACATGATTTATTACAAAGAACTGTGCTGTTCCTTTTGCACCATGCTTGGTCTTGCATGTAATGACTTAAACAACGATGACAGTCGACTGCGATCATACCCTGTGGAAAACTCGTCTTTAGTTAGTCCTTGGACTCCATATGCACGTGAAAGTGGGAATTTCATGGACAAGGACGTCCTGCTCTGGCAGAAACAAAGGTGAGGACTACGAATGTCAGCAACGTTACATTGAGTCTCATCATGTTTTTCTGATAAGGTCGAATGTTTGATCCTTTCAGGTCTTATTGACTGGATACTGATAGCAAAATTTACACCACAAAATGCCACCAGAAAGTATGTACACCCCTTCACCTTTTCAACATTTTGTCACATTACAGATTAATTCTTATGTGATTTTTATTTTTTTTTTAAATGGTACACATAATGCCAAAGAAATATGTTTTCAGCCATTTTTGCACATTTATAAGAAAGGTAACCATTTATAGGTTCATATGTATTCACATTTTTTGCTCCGGCATTGACTTTGTCAGTTGCATTTTGTTTTCCACTTAAAATGACCTCAAAAGGCTTCTGCAAACTGACTTGGGCCACATTGTGGTAAATTCAGCTGACTGAACATATTTTGTAATGGAACGCACACGTCTAGATAAAGTCCCATAGTTGACAGTGTGTTTCAAAGCAAAAACCATAGAAATTAAGTCAAGAACTTACCTACAGATCCCTGAGAATGGATTTTGTTGCAGCACAAATCTGAGGAAGGATACAGAAAACTTCGGCAGCACTGAAGATCTCAAAAAGGAAGGAGTCTGGACCTACCAGGATCCTCCCTAGATCTCGCTGTTAGCTTTGAATACCTAACCCCGACTCCTCCAAAAGTACGTCTTGTAATTGTGGCTAGCTTTTTGTCTCATCTGCACATGAAGGTTTTCTCCTGAAGGCATTTTACCCATCCATCTGGACAGCTGTAAATGTCTGTCCAGGTTGAAGGTGTCAGTTTCTTATTTTGATGCCGCCCTCTGAATCCGTAGTGAGGTAAAACTGACCAGTGACACCCGTGTTCAAGCTGTTGATGGCAGACTTAAGGTTTTTGGGTTGTTGCTGGACATTCTGGCGAATTTCTTTTTTATCTTTTTGCTTTAAAAAATCATAAGCAAACTAGAACAGGCTGTAAATACAAGGCTGAAGCTCTAAATTTGTCCTCTCCTATCTATCTTTTTGTCCTACATCCCAACACTGAGCAGTTTCCCAAACTTTTAGCTGTCTTTAATTACACAAGTCTCCTAAGCAGCAGGGTTTTGGTACAGAGCTGAAGGTAATCATAAGGCCGTTATTCATGTCACATCCGACGGAAGAATGAAGGAAGGCGGACGTAATTGAATCCGGAGCGGACTCCTCTGCTCCTGCTCCTGCCAGGGGGTAATGAGCTGTGCTATGAAGTGTCTTTTTTTTTGTGGATGTTTGTATATCTGTCAATCCGTATGCTTCTGTGTTGACTTGTCTGACAGTGGGATTGGAGAAACAACAGAAGGTGGTGGGTTGAAGAGGTTTTCAAAGTGCTTGTGTTGTGTTCAAAGAAGGATGTCCAACAAAATATTGACAAAACACGAAACTCAAATGAACAGTGGTGCTTTTTCTGCTGTCGAATGATCTCGTTTTGACAGCACCTGTCATGGTTGTCTTTGTTACATTATTACCATTTTATAGCAACACGCTTTATTTTATCTTTTTGGGGTTTTATGTGATAGACCAACACAAAGCAGTGCCTAATTCCAACAGAAAGCATGGTGGTGGTATCATCATGGTGTGGGGTGTGTTTCTTCAGCAAATACAGCACCAGAATTTACAATGATGCCGCTAAATTAAGGAAAGGGAAGCAACCCTTAAACATACAGCCCGAGCGAAAATAAAATGGTTTGGATCAAAGCATATACAGGTGTTACAATGGCCTAGTCAAAGTCTGAAAAATTCTGTTCACAGACACTCTTTCCAAGTTGAGCCTAAGCTATTATGCAAATAATGAGCAAAATTTCTCTTGTCTCTGGATGTGCACAGCTGGTGGAGACATACACCGATCAACTTGCAGCTCTAATCACAGTTGGTGTATCTTATAAAATCCCAATAAAACACACAGAAGTTTGGATTGGAATTTGACAAAAATGCCCAAGGGATATGAGAACATTGGCAAGGCACTATAAAGATGTTTAATCTGCTGTTTCTGAGGAAGATGTTTTGTCATGGCTGTAGTATATTTAGGGTCAGACAAGGAAATCTTTATTTTTAGAGTTGGTTTGTATTTGTTTTAAGTTTTCTTGTCTCGACACTGTTCTAGAGATGTCATCATTCCACATCTATACTTACTCAACAAGCAAGAACTCCTAAAGGTTTTCCTTGAACAATGAAGTTCTCAATAAAATGATGGTGCCTATGAAACCTAATTTTATTTCCTTGTTTTGCTTCCTTCTATCACTCCATTTGGTTTAGGGAATATAGCTTCCTGTTTGTTTCTGTTGTCATCTACTTGGTTAGGATTAGAAATGACCACAGTGTGGGCTAATTAAGTGTTTCCTAACCATGGTCCTTATTGGCAGAATGTCCTGCATGAAACCCCACTCTACTAACCATACTGCGATGTCCTCTGTTGCATCCGGAACTTATCGGATATTGTATAAGCTCCAGGAACCTTTATTGTAGTTTAGTTATTGCGAAATATGGAACCTGAACTATGCCCTACATAGCGTCCTCCACAGGGTGGCTGGGCACTCCCACAGAGATAGGGTGAGGAGCTTAGCCATTCAGGAGAAGCTCAGAGTAGAGCCACTGCTGCTCCCAATCGAGAGGAGCCAGTTGAGGTGTCTCGGGCATCTATACCGGATGCCTCCTGGACGCCTTCCTCGGGAGGTGTTCCAGGCACGTCCCACCGGGAGGAGGCCCAGGGGACAGCCCAGGACACGCTGGAGGGACTGTGTATCTCGGCTGGCCTGGGAACGCCTTGGGCTCCCCCCGGAGGAGCTGGAGGTGGTGTCTGGGGAGAGGGACGTCTGGGTGTCTCTACGGAGTCTGCTGCCCCCGCGAGCTGGTGCCGGATGAAGCGGAAGACGACGAGTACAAGACCACAAGGAACCTGAAATATAAATCTTAATTTTTTTTCAGTTGTTGCTACTCTGCATGGTTTGTAGATTGAGTTAATCGTGGAGAAACAATTTTTATGAATGCCTTTTCAATGTTCCTCAGTCTTCTTGATGCCTTTTACAACACAGCTTTGAAATTCGTCTGATTTATCTTCACTTTTGAAATGCTAAATCCTCCCAAAAAGTACATAAGCTTAACATGTTTATTTACCTAATCTGTTTCTTTTTATGGAGCCAAACCTTCTAGGGGGCGATGGTGGCGACAGTGATAAGGGTTTGTCCTCTAGCCGGTGGGTTTTTTGGTTTGAACCCTGCTTTGTCTGTCTCAGTCATTGTGTCTTTGGGCAAGGTACTTCACCCGCCTTGCCTGCTGATTCTCGCTTAGTGGCGCTGATTGTACGGCAGCCCCACTTCTGTCTGCCCCAGGGCAGCTGTGGCTACGATGTACCCTACCACTGTCAGTGTGTGAGTGGGTGTGGTGTAAAGCACTATGGGGACCTCAGACTAGATAAAGCTCTATACAAGTGCAGGCCATTTACCATAGTATTTCGTATTTCCGGGCTGTTTTATGCTTCATCTTGGCCAGGTAACCCGTTGTAAATGAGATTTGTAATCTCAATGGGTCTCTCCTGGTAAAATAAAAAATGTAAACTCCATAGTGGTTGTTTCAAATAAACATATTTCTACAACAGCTTTCCGTCAGGTCCTCCCAAGGCCTACTAATTACCCATCATCTTAGATCAAATCTGGGCAATATCAAAAATTCATAGGACAGCAATTCCCCAAAAACCATAGGAAACACTGAGCCAAGGCAAGAATGTGTGTCTATAGTACCAGCAGAATGGTGTACTACTGCAGCAACAAACTGTCTGGCTCTGGAAATACCTCCATGTTAAGTTCATTTAGCTGTCACTACTTGACAGTTCTGCTAAGCTAGCTTGTGTTAA
The DNA here is from genome assembly GCA_036173005.1 of Crenichthys baileyi. Taxonomy (NCBI): domain Eukaryota; kingdom Metazoa; phylum Chordata; class Actinopteri; order Cyprinodontiformes; family Goodeidae; genus Crenichthys; species Crenichthys baileyi. The sequence goes on along the minus strand of JAHHUM010002611.1, from coordinate 724,600 downwards.
CAAGGAAAAGTGAAGTTTGCTTGCCTTTTTGGGAGGAAGATGGACATGGCTGATTTGGCACAGATTTTCTGTTATACAGCATCCATCCATTTTCTATACCTGCTTCTTTTGTACACGGTTGCGGTGTAGCAGTTCATGGGCGAAAGGCAGGGTTCACCCTGGAGAGGTCGCCAGTCCATCCCAGGGCAACACAGAGACACACAGGACAAACAACCATGCACCCACCCATTCACACTTAAGGGCTATTTACAAAAGTCCAAAGTCCCTTCTGGTTCATGCGTGGTGCAAATAAAAGTATTTATGACAGTGTATAGGGCAAAAACATTATATATAACTTGGTGACCTCTACATGTAGTTTGTGTTGAAAGTTTGAGAATGGGGTCAGGGATGGGTTTAGTTGTCGAGAAATTAATTGTAGTAGTTTTGCAAGCGAAACAACATTTGCATGTGGAAGGGAGGTGCAAACACAGCAGAAAATTTCAGTTTTGCAAAATATCTGTGTCGTTGTTGACACCAGTCCTCTTAAGCAGTCTCCATTTAAATTATGATAAGATATTTGGACATATATATTTACAATGGGGTATTAAATGAGTTTTCTGACATTTTTACAGCTTTGTTTTAAGGGTATTTCATCAAAAAAGACATTGTGTTCTGTGATTGAAAATTGAAAGCTGAATACCATTTAAATAAAGCTTTTGTGGCTGATCAAATGGATTGATAAGTTTAACATCTTTATTAGACAAAATTTATACATGGCTAAAAAACTTTCAATTTATTGTATCTCTCGGGGTAAATAGTCCACATGCAGGTTTTGGGTGAATTGTTTGGATATGTTGTGGAAAGTTCCCTAATGAATATTTCAAAGATCTCCTGAATTTAAACCCTTCCAGTCACACCAGCATATTCTCTTCTAAACTATTTCAGCTGTTTTTTTGCTCGCTGTCCCCAGATGTTTTAAACCTGTGTCTTCAAGCCTCTCAGCAAAAGAGAAATAGGTATTGATCTTTTTTTTTTTAAAGCACATTCCCATTTTGAAATAACCCGAGGATCCTTGTCTTAAAGCTCCCTTAAAGTTTGTTGAGAATCAACTTTAAGTATTTAACTATAGCATCTCTCTGGCCTCCCTTAAGCCACAGCGAATGAAGCCTGAGCTGAGACATCATTTCTCCAATTGCCCGTCATTTGGATGGCTGTGCACGCCAGAAAGTTTTGCAAGTGCTTCCAGTCAGTTGCACTTGATTTTTATGTGATGTGCCTACACTCCAACCAACCAACCAACAAAAAACCAGGACAATAGACCAACACAAAGTTGAGCTTAATTGTGGAGTGATTTGAAATTTAAAATAAGCTTAAACCATCTTCCTTTGCCCCATCTGTAGAAAGTAACCCCCACAGTATGACGCTGCCCCCACCATGGTGTGTATGGGGTGATGTCTTAGTTTTATGCAACACAGCGTTTTTGCAGGCCAGAAACATTTTGGTCTCATCAGACCATCAGAGTTTGGTGTTCCCATCTTCACAGCTTGTGGTAAACTGCAGACAAGATGTCTTGTGACTTTCTTCTAGCCACTCTCTAATTGCCACTAATTGTGATCCTGTAAACAGATTGTCCCAGTTGAGCTGTTTTCCTCTTTGGAAGCATCCCCACAGCATGACGCTGTCACCACCATGTTTCACAGTGGGGTTGGATTAGCCCATTTGTCTTTGCAAAGGGATTTTATTTAGGGGCATCAGTGTGAAGAGGACTAAATAAACATAGTTTGATCACGTCTTCTGTCGTGGATTTGGTGATCTCTTTAAAACAGTTTTTTTTCATTGCATCATGACCAAATATGAGGTTCTTTTAATCATTTTACAGACGTGCTCCTTTTAACTAGTTCTGCGTATGGCTAAGACATCTTTTCAGATTCATTTGAAAGCGTTCAGATTATTTAGCTTTTACAGAGCAGGAGACTCAAATAGCATATTCTTAAAGTTAAATCTGCTGCAATCCAGGCACTAAGGCTATCTTTTTGCTTTATTGTGTATCTTCCCAAAGACTCCGGGTAAAAGAGAATGTTTCCACATTTGTCAGCGGCTCTGTGATGCAAGCTGCTCTTATGACGGTAATCAATGATCTAATGCAGTGAGAACAAACATTTTAGCTCTCCCTCTGGGCAGCAGATCAGACCTTTGGTTAATTTTTTTGTGTGTGAATCGGGACATGGTGAAATGTATGCTGTTTAGGGGCTTGCCTTTGTCATTACAGATGTGTGTTTTCCCCAGTAAGCAGTTGAAGAAAAGTCAAAGCTATTCGTATTTAAAAGCTGTATTGCCAATTATATTACGGCTCTGCTTTCCTCTCACCTATTTTTCATATTGTCTCAAATTATGGTGCAGGATCCCAAGGTAAAGCACCTTATGTTGGAATGGTTTGAACTCGCCGCACCGTTATTCCCTTTTTCCTCCACTTGATGGCAGTCTCTGAATGCAGTATGGTTTGGTTAGCCTCGTTCATTATATTCACTGCACAATAATGGTGCATTGCTTCTAACAAGGGATAATACTGGTACTAAACCTGCAGCTCTGTCCACTGTTTTATGCAGATTTATAGATGAGTTTGTTTCGTGTCTCTTTATCTCCATGTACGATCTTCAGTATTTGCACCTGCAAGCCAATATGATTGCAATTTTAAATCTTCATTTTGTTATTCTTTTTTCCCCAACTGCAAACAAAAGTAAAAGTTTGGGATATAGAACAAATTGTCCTTGGATTGACCTCGCTCTGAAAATTGTACTTATCCACAAATTGATTTCTCTGGGAACGTCTGTGAAATATTGAAATCCTGACAGACGTGGTAGCAATTTATGTCTGAACGCTAAGGGAATTTTAAGGACTAGCAGCAGTATGAATTAGTCATGTATACTGCTATATTGGCACATGAGCAAGATAATTTTGTTGGAGAATTTAAAGTTAGGACAAAATAAAAAACAGGTAAAAAGAATGGGCCAGATTTCTTTATGGCTGCGGCTATTGTGAAGTTTGCTTTGGAGAAGGGATAATGTAAAGTAGAAGAGCATCCGTGCATGCTGTATATTTGCCTCAAACAGCCACAACAGGTTAAATGTGAGATCAGTGAAATATTAATAGCAGAGTTGATAGTGTAGATCCAGGCAAAGCTGGCCCATGGCACAAGTAAATTAAACCACCTCTTAGGACCCCAGGAGAAGGAGTTTACTTTTTAAAAGTTCTCTTTGAGCAGTTTCCAAATAGCAAAACATTTGTTTTTGAATCTTTTTTTTCTTTAGCATTTAGACAAATTACCAAATGTACTAGTTGTAAGAAATTTAGTTGCAAACAGTCAAAAATTAGTTCCAGTTTAGCCATTTCTGCTGCTTGGATTAAAACAATACTCATTTTTGACAAGATGGTATTCTCACAATTTGGGAACACAAAGAAATTTAGTATTCTAAACCATGTTTGAATAGTCATGTATTGCTGTTTTTATGCTTGTCTAATTCTGAGGTTCTCCTATTAACAACAAAACATTGAAAATGCTCATTTTTGTGTTTCAGTAACTGAATAAATGCAGAATTATGCAATTCTGGATTTGCCAGTCAAATTATTTTAAACTTCGAACTGCAGACAAACAAATGCAGTCTAGACCTATTAATATAACACAATAAAAATAAGAAGCACATAAGTAGCACATGCTAACTCCAGCAGGATTAATTGTTAAGGGTTAGCCAGTCACAGTATTCTCACAGTGCTTGTTAAGCAAAAACATATTTTTTGTAGGGTTTAAATTATTTGTTGTTGGCTCATTTTACTATGGAACCACTTGTGCTAAATGCACAATGCATAAATGATAAGGTAAATAATTTAATAATTTAATCTTAGTCATAGATTTCCATTCATTGTTACAAAACCTAAGCTGGACTAATTTGCATTAAACACAAATTCCTTAAAACACGTTTTGAGATTAATAAAACATGTACTGTATGTAAGACATGACAAAAAAATATATAATTTTCACTGTTTTCTTTTGGCATTAGAACCGCCTCTCTCGAAAGAGAAAAAAAAAGTCAAACATACACATGTGAGGTTTAAAACTGGCTGCACCTAATAGCTTTGAGGATGTCAACTGAATGTCTTCAAAGTGAGACGACTATTTGTTCAGATGAACACCTGCTTGTCTGTTAGAAACGGTTCATGGATCGAATTTGTGACATGCCACCACAGAGAGTAATTTCATCATCCCCCTCAATCTGTTTTTAATTTTTCTCTTGGCAAGATGGACACCTCGTCTCCCTGCCTCTGCTTTGAGCATCAGGTCGTCACTCCGGACTCCTGGCTTCTCACCGGTTTTCATTTCACCATGGCGACATAGCGAGTCAAAGAACGAGCGAAGCGGCGAGTGTTGGAGATGAAGATGAAAAGAGGTAGAAGGCTTTAATCAGGTTGTCTCCTTCGGTCGCACCTGGGATCCATCTTTCCTGCCTCCACCGGCCCACATGCACACAGGAGAACCCTCCAGCACATAAATCACAATCGGCCACCAGTCACCTCTCATTGCTGTGCCCAACTGGGGATCCACAAAGGGACGGAGAAGGGAGGGGAGGGCGGATGCCTTTAGCCTTGACCATGGCCAGGCAGAGGAATATGTGTTGGAGAGGAGGGGGGTGCCAGTCCTCGCTCCATCTCATTTCCACAGTCAACTTCTTGAGGCTCCACAGCTGTTCTGGTTGTATAGGTTCCTCTAACGTGCTCAAATGAAGATGGATTGGAGGTTAATGGTTTAATGATTTTGCTTTACAGGTAGCAGGCTTGCACTTTTCTCAGTGGACAGCCCTGCTGTGTAGAATACACCTGAGGGACAGCTGCTTCTCCTTGCTTCTTTCTCTTCCCTCAGTGGCTAAAACGCTGTTGTACTTCTTCATTTCTTTCATCAGTAGGTTTTGCCTCCAGCTCTTTATGTTATAAAAGGGAAAAAGTTTTCAAGCGGCTGAGAGTGAACCATCGAAGTGATTCGTAATTAGAAGAGGGCAGATGATTACAGCGTGGTAGTGGGCTGTGAGCACGCTCCCGCTGCCGCCCTGCGTGGGCCGGCCGCCTCCCACTATGTCTGTTTGTATGTCAGCTTTCTTCAGAGAGGTCAGGCTCACGTCCAGAGGCATAGCAGATCCAGCTGGGTGCTGTGTCAAAATAATATTTAACAACAACCCAGGAAATAAGGACAAACTCTGACATATAATATTCTATTAAAATGTTGTAGTGCCTTCTTGATGAAAACCAGTGTTAAGAATGTCACACTCTAAAGAAAAATATATTGTCTCTACATAATAAAATTAAAGGTTAGGATTTGCATGGGCTTTCTTTTACTAGTTCCAACTTTACAGCTATTTAGTTTGATATTTTTCAACCTAATTTTATACAGGTTTTGTTAATATTAGGTTGCTAATAAAACTTTATTTAGACAAATTCTACTCACAAAAAGAATAAATCCAACAAATTTTGTGTCTTAGGCTGAGTAATACAATGTGGCCATAAAATATAAAAATAGTCTTTTACCGATGCCTTCTGGCCAAATTTCACTTATTTCCAGCATTAGTTTGAATGTCCAAGTTCTGTGATGCAGAGGTTCCTCTGGAGGAGGAAATCATCACTTCTTTGTTTGGATTTGCTTGATCCTAAATAGACAAAGGTTTGTATGATCATTTGAAAAGCAAACAGTTGTTAAAACTTTAAATGTGTCGTTTACCTGTTTGGAGTGGCTTAGTAAGAGAGGCCTGTCAGCCTTGCTCCTTCAGTATTTTCCCGAGGAAAACATCAAACGCATTTCATTACTTGAGACGGAGTCAAACCAGTCTAAACTCGACATCTTTACAACACTTCAGAGTCTAACATACACTTCACTGCCAAACGTGTTTGTATGTATCCAAATAAAAAGTAAAAATAATAAAGTTCTTCCATTTTTTTTAAATGTTCAGCCTAATCAGCCTGATGAATCTAAATAAGCATTTCCACTGAGGAGTACAGTCATAAAATTGAGACAAAATTAAATATTAAAAAACTTTTATTTAGGACAGTTACTGACCTGTGTTTAGTAGAGCATGTCTGCTTTCTCACCCTGAGACATAGAAAAAGGTATTTCATTTTGCAATGATGCAAAATTGCAGACCAGAACGATGAAGGTTCATTCGCTTGGTGGATAATACACCTCCTTAATGTGTTTCATCTACCTCCACACCAGTTCAAAACATTTTTTGGCAAAAGCTGCCTATTTTAATGCAAAAATGGGACATAACCACTATATTTTAGTCACTTTATAGATAGCACATGCAACTAACTTTGTTGAGTTTTATTCTTAAGTATTAAATGTTCCCTTGAACTCTGTTACAGGTGATCCAATTTAAACAAGCCGATGAAAAAAGAGCAATCACCAGCTGTTGACGCAAATGAAACCTAAAATTGCTTTACCTTTTATTTATTTAGGCTGACTTCTAAATGTTATTAACCTAATAATATGTTTATGCAAAAAAACTTAAATTGTTATGTTAAAAATTGCCTTTATTTTGAACTTTATCAATTTAACCACCTGAATTGTTTTTTAGAGTATACTTGAGTAACAGAAGAAGCTAAAAATAGCAATGCGTCCAAGTAAGCTTCCAAAATATTTGAGTTTGGTGCTGGGAAACAGAAAACGATCCATAGCTGTCTGGAACACAGGGGGATATTTTGAGGTTGGATTTGGGAATCCATTTCCTGTGTCTGATTGACTGGATCTACCCTAACTCATTCAACAAATGTTGTTTTTTCTATTTTTTGCCTTGTGTTGCCCCATGTGGTTTCCCACGTTAGGTAGATAGCCATCATGCCCATATAAAAAGCATGCTACTGGGTTCTAAAGCCCATTCTGGGGTATCCCCAGGTCTTCTCAGGACAGAAGGAACATCTGGTCCTTCCAGTGAGTTTTAGATCTGCCACAAGGTCTCTGCCCAGTAGGTTGTGCCCAGGAAACCTCAAAAGGGAGGCACTCAGGGGAAATCCTGATCAGGTGCCCAAAACACCTTAACTGACTCCTTTCAATGAGTCCTCCCACCATGTGGAGTAGGCTCATTTCATTCACTTTTATTTGTATCTTGATCTCTTTCTTGGAATACATAACTCATGATCCATAGGTGAGAGTTGGAATGTAGATGGATGGTTATATCAAGAAGTACAGCTTTTAGCTTAGCTCTTTCTTTTGTTCATATGCAGATAACAAAAAAATGTGTAAAAGCAGAAAACAAAATTGCTACAAGAAATTTTGGATGTGACTATGCTAACAGCATTAAGAACATTATAAACTTCAACAAACTTATCATTTAAATGTGTTGCTTGTGACTACAAATTAATTCTCATATACTTGCATTTAAGCAACTGACCATGTTTGGCTGAGCCCCATTTATTACCCCATCTCTTCTCAATGTCCCCTTGTCTAAATTTCTAAATGACCTCCTTAGCATGCCATAAAGTTCTCTGAAGGCCCGCTAATGGCCCATTCATTTAATTCAGGTGCGTTGGAACATATATGGATCTTAAAACTGCAGGAGGTTGGTTCTTGAGGACTGGAGTTGTAGGACCCTGGACCGGTCAAACCTGAACTGTAATATTTTAGACTCATTACAGACTCCTTAAAACACAGTCTATGCTGTGTGAAAACCTTCACTATGTTTGTTAAAACAACAAAATGGGGATTACTAGTTTTCCAAAACGTATTACCAAAATGTGAACGTTTGTAAAACCAAAACTGTTGGAACAGTAACATGTTTCTAACTGAGAAATGCTGCCGTTCATGAGTTTTCTTTTTAGCACAGCACATGACTTTGTTTTTTCTTAATTATTTGTTGGGCCAGAAAAATCTGCTTCTCACACCTACTCCTATTACAATAATGTGGAAAATCATACAAGCAAGACTTGAGGATTAAACGGGTAAATAGAGATTCAACCTTTGACTCCTTTGGCCATTTTCTTAGCTGTCAAAAGTTGGAGCTGCTACCATTTGAGGTGTTTTTGAGGGTCCGGCTGTCGATCTCCATGCTTGGCCCCACACATATGCTATTGTCTGTGTTTGCTGTTGGGTGTTTATATCCTTCGACGACACCAGAGCATGTTAGTGACAATGGTCATAAGAGTGGAAAGTAGACATCACACATTTGTTCTCCCCACCTCCCCTTCCCCAAACACCACCAGAGGGTGTTTAAGATTTGTTTGTGTGATGATGTTCGTGATCACAAGGAACTGACTCCTGGCCTTTCAACCAACTGCCTGGACATAAGGATGGAAGCTGCAGCCTCACTCTCGCTTTACCTCTCCCTTCCCCTCTTTTCTTGCCTCCGCCCCTCCCAAAGTCCTCCCCCACCTATCCCCAGAATCCCTTCTTGCCGGAGCGCTCCTGCTGACTCGCTTATTCTTTTTAATGAATCGCTGGGTTCGCCAGCACCAGAGTGGAAATTCCACCCTCGTCATCCCCCATGTGTCAGTCTGAGTTTTATTTCCTGCTCCTGGTTAGAGATTTAGAGGGACAGGCAGAACTATGATGCATGGAAATTATAAGATGAGATGAGATTTTAATCACTCCCCTGACTAAACGTGGCTGTTGCATTAACAATGGCTAATAAAGGGAGAAAATTGAGTTTAAAGCATTTTCAAAAGCTGTCAGTTTGACAGAGGCTGCCCCCTCTACCCCTATTTATAGCCACTATAAATACCCACTTGGTCAGTTCTATAAAAAATTATGGATTTTTTTTGTGTTTTCAAGTGAGAACATCTAAACAGTTTTTGTAAAGTATGCACTGCCTTTTACATTGTAAAAAAGATTATTTATAATATAAACAAAGCTTGGCAGGACCAACAACTGTCTGGAATGTAGCATGGTGAGCTTGCAGAAATATGAGGGGAGGTTTACTTCACAAAATGTTGGGCGTTAGTACACTTTATTTTGTCTGCTGCAGTTCTCCTGGACCTTACCTCTTATGTATGGATGTTAGTGATGACATTTTTTTTTTTAATGCGCAACAATATCAAGTCAATATTTTGAGAATAAAAATTGTCTCTGTGTTTTTTGCTAATCGTTGCTTGTGCGTCTTATTTTTTATTCATGACCATATATATAGAGTTTTCTTTCTGCTTCAGTATGTAAAAACGCAGGCTCAAAGCTAATCATGTAACTTTCTAGATGATTCCTTTTCAGGATGTTAATATTGGATGTGCTTGGAGTCTTACTCCCAGACTGCTTTGTGTCATTCCCTGTACAGTTTCAATGAACCACAGAAAGGCATATTATTGATCAATTTAACAATGTTCTGGGTTAATGACAATCACGATTTGTCACTGGCATGTGTTAAAAAATCATTTTTACTATTCTGCTTGAATCAGTTCTGGTTTTGTTTCATTGCTCCTGTTCTTTGTTCTGTATCCATGTTTCTGGGTTTGATTGGTTTTGTGTAGCTTGCTGCGCTCACCTCACACCAGAGCTTAGTTTTCTAGTTACCACACCTGCAAAGAATCCATTTGTCCCACATTCTGACCCTTTTCAACTTTTTTTTAAATTGTTTTTAACAGTTTTTGACCCCCAGTTTCTCCATCTGCATCATGTTGAGCCTCTTCTGTATTTAAATTCTCATTATTATCCCTTATTGTTACTTCCCCACCTTAAGCAAAGAGGTGAAGTGATACTGGTTGACTACAGAGCTATGACAACACCAAACAAGGCAAAAGCTGATGGGGTAAGGTCAACCCTTAGATTTTGTTTGCATCATATGCTACTACTCCTACTATAGCTATGTGAAATTGGTGAAACTTAAAATGGTCTGTGGCTTTGTGGGGACATTTGGTATTACAACGTCACAGCCACACAAACTGAAAGAAAAAAAAACGATGGTTACACACAGCTAAGCTCACTAGAAGCTTTGGGCTGAGTCTGTACTTGCTTGTTTCTTTTGTGCCACCACCATATTTGACTTTTCAACATAGCACATTCCAATATCAGGAAACTCTGGCATAAAAAGACATTTTTCTTGAACACAGCAGATATTTTGCCCAAACCGTCATTTATGCAGTATGGCCTTGATATACTGCTCCAACACAGATTTACGAAAGTTTCATAGTGTTCTGACAGTGTGTTATCTAAAATGTGCAGTGTTAACTTGTTAGATACAGCTAATGTCTTAAATAAACTTGCATATTGATTTTGCTGATTATGCATCCGACCCAGTTTGCTTAAGCGCTAGGCTACAATTAGCATGTTTACTCCTGGTTTTGGTATGACTCACTGATAAGTCATTGAGTAACATATTCCAGTGTGTTTCCAGGTCGCCCCCACGACCCGGTCCCTGATAAAGCGGAAGAGTACAAGTTTCAGGTTATTGTGCGTTGGTTAACCTTCAGAAAAAGAAGTTCTCCTGCTTTGTAAGCCTAATGGTTTGACATTAACTTAATAGTAAGTGTGCTTGAGCAGCACCAAAAATGTTTTTTAAAGCTGAGATGCTACCTTAAACTTTTTTCAGCTGTACCAATTTACAGAGGTGGCTAAAAAATACAACAGATGTATCTGAATCTTCAGTTCTGGTTTATGTTTACATACAAGCTAGTATTACCACTAATTCAATTCAGTTTATTTATATAGCGCCAATTCACAACACATGTCGTCTCAAGGCACTTAACAAAAGTCAGGTACATGCATTACAATTAATCCGAATCATTGAACAGTGCAGTCAGATTCTGTTATTTATTCAAATTGGATAAAAAGTTTTTGTCTATAAGGAAACCCAGCAGATTGCATCCAGTCAGTGACTGGCAGCATTCACTCCTCCGGAATGAGCATGTAGAGGACACGTGGGGGGGTGGGTACAGTCACTGGCGTTGACTTTGCTAGCAATCCTTCATACTGAGCATGCATGTAGCGACAGTGGAGAGGAAAAACTCCCTTTTAACAGGAAGAAACCTCCAGCAGAACCAGGCTCAGTGTGAGCGGCCATCTGCACAACAGACTGGGGTTAGAGAGAACAGAGCAGAGACACAAAGAGAACAAAGAAGCACTGATCCAGGAGTACTTTCTATGGGAAGAAAAAGGTAAATGTTAATGGATGTAGCTCCTTTAGTCGTTTCAACCTAGAAAGAAGGAAAAGATAAAAACTATGAGCAGTTTTCAAGTTTTAGAGTCTGAAAGAGAGCACAGAGAGTTAGTCACAGTAAAAGCTCAGTCAGTAGCTATGTCTAGGAGAGAGAAAAGGTGTTAAACACTGAAAGGACAGGGCCATGTGGATTATCGGTAGAGGAGTGAGCATTAGCTGTTGCCAGCAGAAGCTCGGACGATGCCCCTCTCCAGAAAAGTTGTCACAGGTAGACACAGAGTCCGAGCCAGGGTGTAGCTTCTAGGAAGAGAAAAGAGAGAGACAAAGTTTTAAAAGCGAAATAACAGCAAATAATACAAAATGAAGAGTAGTGTGAGGAAAAGTAGCGAAGAGGGGGAAGGTGGTCATTATGTCCTCCAGCAGGCCTAAGCCTATAGCAGCATAACTACAGAGATAGCTCAGGATAACCTAAGCCACTCTAACTATAAGCTTTTTTATCAAAAAGGAAAGTTTAAGGCCTAGCCTTAAAAGTAGACAGGGTGTCCGCCTCACGGATTAAAACTTGGAGCTGGTTTCCACAGAAGAGGAGCCTGATAACTAAAGGATCGCCTCCCATTCTACTTCTAGAGACTTTAGGAACCACCAGTAAAACCTGCAGTCTGAGAACAAAGTGCTCTGTTAGGAAAATAGGAACAATCAGATCTCTGATGTATGATGGAGCTAGATCATTAAGGGCTTTATATGTGAGGAGGAGAATTTAAAATCTATTCTGGATTAACAGGGAGCCAATGAAGGGAAGCTAAAGTAGGAGGGAAAATATGATCTCTCTTTTAATTTTCATCAGAACTCTCTCTTGCTGCAGCATTTTGAATCAGCTGAAGGCTTTTAACTGCATTTTGTGGACATCCTGATAGTAAAGAATTACAATAGTCCAGCTTGAAGAAACAAATGCATGACTAGTTTTTCAGCATCCAATCCTGGACAGGATATTTCTAATTTTGGCAATGTTCCGGAGATGAAAGAAGGAAGTCCGGAAACCTGTTTAATATGGGATTTAAATGAATGTCCTGGTCAAAAATAACACCAAGGTTTTTTTATTTATTATCGGAGGTCAATTATGCATCTAGGTTAAGTGATTGACAAGGCCAGTTTCTTTTTAATAGACTGTCGCGTCCAAAGACGACAACTTCTGTCTTGTCTGAATTAGAAGCAGAAAATTTAAAGTCATCCAAGTTTTAATGTCTTCAATACATGCGTGTAGTCTATTAAACTGGTTGGGCTCCTCAGGATTTATGGAAAATATGGATAAGGGTAGCTGGTGCGGGGGTGGGTGCGGGGGGGGCTTTGGTGGAGGGGAGGGGGAGGGGTGAGGGGTGGGGGAGGGGTCAGGGAATATAACAGGATATAATAAAATAATATAAAGAGGGATATAATACGGGATAATAGATAAGGTGTAAGGGGGTTTGTGTGCGTGTGGTAGGTGGGGGGGTAAAGCGGCGTGTGGTGGGGAGGGGTCGGGTGGGAGGCGGTGGGGGGGTGGGGGTGGGGGGGTGGGTAAGTGGTGTTGGGGCAGGAAATAAGGGGTAGGTGTGGGCTTCGGGGCGCGGTGGGGTGGTGTGGGGGGGAGGGGGCTGGTGGGATTATAATAATAAAAATAAAATAGGGGGTGGGGGTGGGGCGTGCGGGCGGGGGTAAAGCTGAGTGCAATCAGCGTAACAGTGAAAATTTATTCTATGCTGCTGATAATTTACCTATTGGAAGCCACTATATATAGTAAAGAGAATTGGCCCAAGTACTGAACCCTGTGGTACTCCAAAATTAACCTGGAGTTTAAAGATGATTTATCATTTACATGAACAAAACTGGAATCTGTCAGACAAATAAGATTTAACAAGCCTAGTGCTGTTCCCCTGATCCCTACAGCATATTCAAGCCTTTCTAAGGGAGAATATTATGATCGACTGTATCAATGCAGCACTGAGCATCTAATAGAACAGTACAGACACAAGTCCATTATCTGAAGCAATAAGAATATCATTAGTGACTTTTAGCAGTAGCTGTTTTCAGTGCTATGATGAGCTCTGAAAAACCTGACTGAAACTCTTCAAACAGGTCATTGCTGTGTAAATGCTCACACATTTGATTAGCAACTATTTTTTCTCAAGAATTTAGATAAGAACGTAAGATCGGAAGATTGGATATCGGTCTGTAATTTATTAAGTCATCTCGATCAAGCGAAGGTTCTTAAGCAAAGGTTTAATTACAGCTACCTTAAAGCTTGTGGCTACATATCCATTTACTAAGGATAGATTAATCATATCTAAAATGGGGCTGGTAATCAGAGGGAACACTTCCTTAAATAATTTGGTTGGGATGGGGTCTAACATACAGTTGAAGGTTTAGATAAAGCTAATATTTCTGAAACTCAGGAAGCTCCACAGGATCAAAACAGTCCAAACATAGATCAGGTTCTACAGTTATTTCCAATGTTGTCTCACTTGTTAAGGGTGAAGTAATCATCTCTGGAAAAATGTCAAAAGATTTTCTTCTTAATAGAATCAATTTTATTTGGAAGAATCCCATAAAATCATGACTGCTGAGAGCTAAGGAATGGATGGCTCAACAGAGCTATTGACTCTGTGTAAGTTTAGGCAAATGTACTAAAGAAGAACTAGGATTATTCTTGTTCTACTTCTATTAAGGATGAGAAATAAGCTGTTCTAGCTTGGTGAAGTGTCTTTTATTACAAAACGTAGGCTATTTTCCAGATTAAGTAGGAATCTCTAGGTGTGTTTAGAGCGCCATTTCGCTCCCAATTTTCTAAACATTGTGCTTTAAAGTAAGCAGCTCTGAATTAACCAGGGAGCCTGCCTCCTATGAATAATTTCCTCTTTTTCACAGGGGCCTGCATTGTCTAATGCACCACGCAATGATGAAAAAGCACTGAACAAGGAGAATCAATTTGTGAAGGGGAAAGAAACAAAATTATTGCCCTCCACTCTGTTTTTGTTGATAATGAGCAAATTAAAAGTGGAACAGATTCTTTAAAGGTTGTTACAGCATCGTCTGATAATGGATCTACTATAATGAAATTTTCTTTCAGGTGTGGAGTAACTCGGTTAAATTAAAACTCAAAGGTTATTAAAAAATGGTTCAGACAGCACAGGGTTGTGAGAAAATATTGTATGTCTGTACACTCAATGCCATATGTCAGCACAAGGTCCAGAGAATGAAGACAAACGTGGGTAGGTTGTTAAATGTTTTGAGTAAAGCCAATTGAGTCTAAGATACCATTAAAGGCTATATTTAAGCTATCACTTTTCAGTGTCAACATGAATGTTAAAATCCCCCACTACAATAAACGTTATCTGTATTTAACACTAAATCAGATAAAAGGTTTGAAAAATGATCTAAAAATTGAGAGTAAAGGCCTGGTGGACGGTACAAAACAACAAACCGAAGTGGTTTAGTGCTTTGCAATTTAGTGATGAGGACAAACCGAGGATTAAATATTCAAAAGAGTTGTAGCTATTGATTGGTCTCGGGACTAGTCAATAAATCGGGACTGAAAGGATGGTGCTACTCCTCCTCCTCGCCCAGTATTTCGAGGAAATGTGAAAATTTAAATAAATTAGTAGGAGTTGACTCATTATAGTACATAATCCTCTTGCTGCAGCCAGGTTTCTGTGAGGCAATATAAAAATCAATCTGATGTCAACAAATCAGGTCACTAACTAGCAAAGTCTTTGAAGAGAGAGATCTTAGTTTCAGTAAGCACATTTAATTGTTTTATTTTTATTTTTAGTCTGAGTTGTGTTTATTTTATGAGATTTTCCTGATTTCCTCTTTTAGATTATTTTTTAATCTATAAATTTTTGGCCGTGGGCGAGACACTGTCTTAATAGGGTAATGGGTGGTAGCAGTACAGAAGCTGCAGAGAGGAGTGTTAAACTACGACCCTGCTTCATGGTCCTGAACCCTGGGTTGTCAGAGGTTTGGAGAAACTAATAAATTCGGCCGATTTCCTAGAAAGTAGAGCTGCTCCATCAAAGTGGGATGGATGCCGTCTCTCCGGATCAGACTAGGTTTTCCCAAAATGTTCGCCAATTATCAATGTAGCCCACATCGTTTTCTGGACACCACCTAGACAGCCAGCGGTTGAATGACAGCATGCGGCTAAACATGTCGTCACTGGTCAGATCGGGGAGGGGACCAGAGAAAATTACGGAGTCCGACATTGTTTTGGCAAACTTACACACCGAAGCAACACTAACTTTAGTGACCTCCGATTGACGTAACCGGGTGTCATTACCGCCAGCGTGAATAACAATCTTACTGTATTTACGCTTATCCTTAGCCAGCAGTTTTCAGGTAGGATTTGATGTCGCCCGTTCTGCTACAACACAGCAAGGCGTTACAGGAAGTTAGAAAAGTAGCTGTTTAAAAATTCAATGAGGTATAGCACTAAAAACTTTGGGATTGTTTGAGCTATTCATTGATGTATAAATACTTTTTTTTCCATTTTGGCAGATAACTATAGTTATGTGTTCCGAAAGGTGTGGGTCAAGATACTGACCATCAGGCCGATGTGTTACCATTGTCCGGTGAGTCTGAGACCGGGGTGTTCCGGTTCAGTCCGGGAATGGGGTTGAACGTGCTCTTTGTTCCATTGCATAAAGTGTCTCTTAAGTCTGAAGTGTTTGTGGACGGGCGCTACCCGGTTAACTGTGCCAGTTGAGGCGGAGTCAGTGTCACGAGTCATTTCTGAGACAGATGAGAATAGCAGGGAGTTCCCAGAAGCACACACAGCGTGTGTTGTCACTCATGGCATGGTGCACGCTCAGGCTGGGAAGGAGGAGAAATATGTGAAAAATGTTTACTTGCCTTTGTCTGATTTTCCCGTGTCCCTATCTTGTAGAGAACTAGCGGCAGAGCAGCAAGCTGACCTTCTCTGCCAGAAACCTTTTTGATCTGGTGTGCCCAGCAAGTTGAGTTTTGCATTGTGCGTGTGGGTACTTCATTCAGGATTCACTGTTGGTGAGAAAATAGTTGTCATTCTAGTCATTCTATCTGCTTACAGCGATGTGTCAAGTTAGACGGTATTCAGCTGCCTATCCTCTATACACAATAACGGCTAGGACGGTGTGTGCACACTTACCCAGTTCAATTAATTGTTTGGCACTCCTAAAGTAAGACAGTTGGACCGAGGCTCCAATTTTTCATTACATTTGTTCAGTCAGGTCCTGAACCAGCTCAATGTTCAGCCCAGTAAAGAGACAGCATATCATCCAGGACGTCAGGGGGCATTAGAGAGTTTTCATCAGTCACTGAAGTCTCTCCTCTGTGTGCTAACTGTATAGAGTTGTTCGGCGACTAGGAGGAAGGGTTGCATTGGCGGCCCGGGAGGTCCCCTAGGAAAGAACAGGGTTTAGCCCAAATGAATTGGTTTTTGCACACATGGTGAAGGGTCTGATCAGTCTCTGATCCCCCGAAAAACTTGGTAGACTGTGAGAATGAGTTTAGAAGATGATCGTATACAGTGAGGGAGTTGGTTTAAGAGAGAATGACTGCGGTGCAGGAAAAACTGAAAGCACTATTTAATCAGCGCTCTGAGGTGCGCTCGTTTTTGCCTGCCGATGAAGTTTTGGTCTTGGGTCCACTCATGTCCTCTCTCTTTCAAGCTAAATTCACTGGTCCATATACACTTCTGATAAGAACTATTTAATCTCGATGCCAGAGTGAAGGAAAGAGACCCAATTGTGTCACGTGAACGTGTTAAAACCGTACTATGCTCGAGAAGTTGATTTACTGCAGTTGAAGTGTGAGGCTACCTCCGCATGTGCGGTTAACAGGCTTACTGTGGTGGCCAGGAGTTTCAGCACCATGGACAGGTCACTGTCGCCACTATTCCACAAGGGCGCCTTTAACATTCGGAAGCATTGGATAAATTGGACCTTTTTGTTTGCTCACTTGCCAGAAGGTCGTGCTACACAGTTAATGGAGGTGATGCATCAATTTCCTTGTTTATTTTTTGACATGCCAGGACGCACCCATTTGATTGAGAACGATGTCGAAGTGGGAGACTGTAAACCGATAAAACGTTTTTACAGAGTGAATTGTGAGAAATGCAAGTATCTGAACATAGAAGTCAGGTGCTTGAAAATGGGATCGCAGAGCCAAGTACGAGTTGGACATCTCAGTGCATTCTTGTACCCAAATCTGATAACAACCCATGTTTTTACTTACTTGTTTTTACTTACATGTTTTTACTTTTTTTTCTGAAGCATAATGCTGTTACAAAATCCGATTGGTTTCTGTTGCCAAGAATGGAGGATTGGCTCGACCAAGTGGGTTGTGATAAATTTGTTAGTAAATTTGATCTTCTGAAGGGTTACTGGCAGGTGCCGTTGACCATGAGGTGTCTGCATTTATAACCCCAACAGGCTTAGTGATGCTGTTCGGGCTTAGAAATGCATCAGTGACATTTCAACGACTAATGAATAGAGTGGTTGGTGATGTCTGGCTGTGTGGTTTACTTGGATGACATTCTGACACTTGGGAAGAGCATGTAGAGTCCATCAGGAAACTTTTCACTCGTTTGGCGGGGGCGAATTTGACAGTCAGACTCGCAAAGTGTGAATTGGTGAGGATGACTGTTACTTATTTTGGGTCGTGTGGTTGGCCAGGGTGAGGTTTGCTCTGTTGCAACAAATTTTCAGGCTGTTGAACAGTTTCCTACTCCAGTTACTATGAAGGAGCTAATACGTTTTCTTGGGCACATTGGGTGTCATAGATGTTTTTGTCAAAATGTCTCTTCTGTCGTGGCACCTTTAACTGGTTTGTCCGTAAAGATATTAGATTTGAATGGTCTCCCCTCGTTCAGCAGGTGTTTAAGCGGGTGAATAGGCTCCTCTGAACCTCCTCTGCTCTCTTGCTCTGCTCTCGGTGGAGGATGCACGCGTTTTCTCTCCCTCCCTCTTGCCTGCTTCTGCATCTGCTTTTGTCTGTGTTTTTCTCAGAGCATCACTTTACGTATCTTCCAAACTTGCAAATTATGGATTTGGTCAGCTGGTCTCTCAACGCAATTGATCAAATTCTTTCCACGGGAAGACAGGGTAAAGGAGAACCCTCTTGCCCAGCCGGTACATTCTTCTCTGGATACACAATCGATTCCTGGCAACAGTGGAAGATTGTGTGCTTGACTATAATGTCGGTTGAGGACGCAGAAGACGTTTATATATTTGGATTTTTGATAACAGGATTTCTGCTTTTTGGAGCAGGCGGTTACCTGACTTATCGAGTGAGCAGCAAAACGTGGGCAGCTGTTCAAAGCATCCCAAAGCTGCCTGCGATGCTGGATGGAATCTGCAGAGCGATCAATGCTCAGACTGAATTGTTAAGAGAGCTAAGCCACAAGCTAGATACGGTTCTTGAACAGAATCGTAGCCTGGAAGCGGCTTTTGGACTCAGAGGTGAAAGGATTTAATCATGGAGAAGGTTGTTCGCTCCAGAACTGCGGGAAAGTCCCAGAAATTTGGATATTTGGATTCGCAATTGAGAGATAACAGTAAAAACTCTTAAAGTGGTTGGAAATCCACACAACTGCTTGAACCAGAACACTTTCCAAATCTGGTGCCCCAACGTGGCCTTGGCAACTTCTGCTAAGTGGCTGTCGACAAAATATCTCCTGCATGTTATGTAAACATGATGCTCTTTCCCAGCACCCCCGAACAGCTGTGACCCAGATAAGACTTTGTGGCCGATTGAGAAAACTTCCATCTCTCTCCTGAAGGACAATGGCGCTCTATCTGTGTTGACAGTCTAATTCTTGCACACACTCACAGTTATATATTCGCAGCCCCAGGATTCCACTGCACTCTTGCAAAATCTTTTCTTCTTGTGTGTTGCTTAGCCCTGCACCTAATTGCGTGATTTCATTACTTTTATTACCAGTGAAAACCATAGATTTATAGTTTTATCAGAAGGACTACCAGCGAAAACCAAACATTATCAGTAATAGAAAATTTGGACTATAGCTGCTCTTACACCAATGACCCAGCTTTCTTAGTTAGACTACAATGGACTGTTATTACTTAGTTCAACTTCAGTACCAGTAAAAGCAATATATTATTAGCACCTGAAAATGTGGATTAAAGCTGTTTTGAACCAGTGACTCAGCTTCCCTAGTTAGAATTCAGTGGAATAATGAGACTATCAATATTATCATCTTTTTTAGCATAAGATGCTTTATTATTAAGAGTGGCTTGGAACCAATTTCTACCAGTAAATCCGGAAGGATTATTAATTATTATTACTACCAAGGATTATTAATGTCTTTTGATTTGTTTTTCTGTGTTCTGTATCATTGTAATGTTTTTCCTTTTCATGTACAGCGCTTTGAGTGCCCTGTTGCTGAAAAGCGCTATATAAATAAACTTGACTTGACTTGACTAGACTCCTCTTTATGGGTGGGGGATGTGACGGCCCCCCTGCTGGAGTAGTTGTCCTGGTATTAATTTGACTTTCTCAGGTACCACAGGAGGAGATGTCTGGGGGCCACGTGGGGCTAGGGTGTTCCCGGATGAAATAAAAGAGGCTTTCACCTCAACTCTCCTGTGGCCTCTTCCAGATCAGTGGTTCTTGGGCTCATGCCGGCCTGCCTACACTGCCGCCAACATCATTCTGCTTCCTCGGGTCTGTGAGACCAATCACACTGCTGCCATGAGCACTTTCTTTTGCACACACCCTGCGCTACAACACTTTATTTCACTACACCCTGCCTTACTGTTTCCTTTCACCACAACCACCTACAGCGCACCAAACATTTACACTGACAACAAACAGATTGTTCATTCTTTATTTAAATAAATGCCTTTAAAAGGGCTTAAAACTATTTTGGTGTCGTGTGCCCCTTGTTACGGGTCGTAACAGAGACGCCACACAAATCTTTAAATCAGACAACGATAACATAAATACAAAATGCAGTTTTCGAATGATTTCATCTATAAATGCAAAAACTATCCAACCTGGCCCTTTGTGGAAACGGTATCGCCAACCCAATGCAGTTGTTGCTGACTCTTCTGTTTGTATCTATATGCTTGAGCGACATTCGTGCCCACTTGTCTAAGCTGCTAGGTGTGTGCCTTTTAATTAGCAGGTATCATAAATTAATCAGATTGGATGAAGAATGACACAAAAAAGTTCTGATTCTCCACCGGCGCAGAGAGCTGCACCCAGATTAGAATCTTTAAGTAGAATGGAATGGGAATGCTGAAAAATCCAGTTGGACACATTTTATGAGCGAACAGATGAAATGGAAAAAATGTATAAAAGTGGTACAAATATTCTAAACAAAATAATCTGTAAACCTTATACATTTTCTGCTTAAATAATTAGTTTTAAATCACATTTACACCATGTGTAAAATTCAATCCATTAGAAATGGCCACATCCAAGATCCTACAAGATTTCTTTTTTTGTTACTCAGACTGGAGAAGAAAAACATCAAAAGATCACCTTTCTTCTCATCTTCCTGCACTTTTCATCCTCTGACATTGAAGATGTTACTGCGCAACACTCCTCCCAGTGATTTCTCTGCCCTCTTTATGACAAAAGCAACAATTAGTGTGAATCCCTGGGCAGCAACACTGGCTTCATACTCTATCACACCACCCCTGAACTTATTCCCGGGCTGCACACAGACTGCTTTGGCACAATGCTATTACTGAGGCCAGCCCATAGGAAATAGACTGAGAAGAGAGCTTATTGATTGTCTCTGTGTGAGAGCTGGTTGATTTTTCTCTCTCACCTGTATCACCTCTCTGTCTTCGCTGGCTCTACTCTTCATGTCAGCTGCATTCTCTCCTCTGTCTCCCTGCTGCATTTTGATCCAAGGTGAAGAACAAAGGCTGAGAATATCTCTTGTGTCAGACTATTTTTTTGGAATCATGGATGCACACATACAAGTTAGTGAACATCCATTTCTTTTTATTCAACGAGTCTTTTGTTTGTGCACCTGATACAGTAGAAGAAAAAGCAAATATACATAATTATATAATAAAATAAAATATATAATATAATACATAATTATCCCATTTTAAATGCATACATTGATCGGAGGAAAGAGAAAACGAGCAAAGCTATTAGGATCTTCTAACATTTCCCTGACTTTTTTGGCTTAAGCTGTTTAAATAGAGACAATTTATTATCTGCCGTTTCCTAACTAATTCTGTTTCAGTGCTCGCTAACACACAACTGTTTGATTTACAAGAGGCCATTTAATATTCATTCGAGCCCGGGAGACATCACACAAACTCTCAGGAGGCGGCTGGAGATTTATTGGCTTTGTGCGCTCCTTCTGGTTCTGGTAGTTTGGTGTTTGATAGGACGCAGAAAATGTAAAGCGGTGTCACCTCATTCACAAGCTGCTGTTATCCATTGCTCGGCATCGGTTTTTCAGCATTGCTATGTGTGAAGGCTGTATCTTTTTCTGCCGTTTGGCTGCTGTGTTTTGTTCCTATTTGAATTTTTTGGCAGTAATAAATAAGTACAGCATTGCTGATAAGGACGGTTCTTCTACAACACCTGCAGATGTTGCACTATATGCACTGACTTTTAATGACCTGCCCGTGCCTAAAGGGGAAATACAGAGAAAGAGATTAGGAGCCAGAGAACACCCAATATTTCTGAATGTCAACAGTACTAAATAACAAAGTCCTTGAAAGCGCCCAAAAGGAATGTATGTCAACATTAGCGCATGCGGGTGTGAATGCGAGATGTGGATGGAGGGTGACTAGGGGGGTGAGAAATGGTGTTTTCATCTACATGTTTTACAACCATGTGTTTCTTATCCTGTGAGGGGACTAGTTTTAGTGTATGTGTGCCAAAGGTGTTGAAGGATCTAGATTAGCTGGGGGTTTGCACCTCAGATTATGCACCAGACTGGAAACCTTTTTGATGGTGTGGTATAGGTTCTCAATCACCCAGAACATGACAATACTGTGCTTAAATGGGAAACAACTAGAATTCTTCTCTTTAAGATGTTTCATCTCTCATCTATGGGACTTCATTTGTTCTGAGCATGGTATAGAACTATGGTTGAAAATTAAACATTGCAGTTTAACCATTCACACCAATTGGGCTGTTAAGGGATTGATAGGGTCCTTAAGGTCACATGAGCCCCTGGCCTGACTATCATTGTGGTTTAATGTTTGGGTCGTTGTCAAGTGACCATCCAAACATGTCATCCAGTAATGACCAACATATGAGTTGTTTAGATCACAGGGTGTGCATGGGTCAGGGTGACCCCTAACCCTACAGTACAGTCTTAAATGGTCTCCACAACTTGGACCTACCTGTAGGGTAGGGCCAGTTACTCATGTACCCTTAACAACCCTATGGGTGACCTTAACAGTATAATTAGTGTAATTGTTCTGACTACAAATTATAAACCTGATACTTCCAACCCATGCTCAGAACTGAAAAGCCTTTTATATAAGAGGTCAAACGTCTCCTGGAAAAAAGAAGGGTCAGAGTGCTTTCTATTTAAACGCTTGGGCTTTTCCAAGACAAATCCTCATCCCTCCTTCCAATCATAGACGCACATGCAGCACTTTTAAAACTTTTTCCCACATTATAATCACAGACTTAAATGTATTTTATTGAGATTTTATGTGACTGAAAATTGTGGTGTGCATTTGTACAGTATTTATCCCCTTTACTCTTGTACCCCTGAATAAAATTTGGTGTAACCATTTGCTTTCAAATGTTAGCTAATTAGTAAATAGTCCACCAGTGTGGAATATTCAATAAACACAACTGTTCACAGAATACAAATACTTTGTCTTGTACCTGACAGTTTTGATTTTAAGATTTTAATTTGTTTGCACCTTGTTTAAAATGCTTCATTGAAAATCCTAGAACCCTATCATATTTTTCTGTATTAACCACATATCCTGGTATGCCAGATATGTGCTATTCTTGAATTGAGCTGGTGGGCCACACTAAATTATTGCGAGGGTCACAAATGGCCTGCAGGCTGCTCTTTGGTCATCCTTGTTTTAGATCAAAGCATATTTATGGGTTAGATTAGCCTAGTCAAAGTCCAGACCCTGGTAACCTCACCTAGTTATTTCAGAAAAATGTGGTTCTACAAAGTACCGACTCCGGTGGGGGTAAATGGAAATACTTGCAAATCACAACACTACTCTTTGTTGGTCTTGCACACAAAACGTGACAAAATGTGAAAAATGTCAAGATATAGGCACTGTGGAAAGGCGCATGTATACATACACTTAGAAAGAGAAACTAACTGTACTCAAATCTGCACCCTTCCCTTGTTTCTGTCCCTGAATATATCTCTGAATGGGTCTGCATTTGTGCGTGAACATTTGTCTTGGATCCTGCGCATGTGTGTAAATGTTGTCTGACTGTGCAGAGGGGCCGAGGTGAGTGATTGCCTTGTTTCTGTGGGCGGCAAGCTGTATCGGTTTGCTCTTCCTGTAAATTTGGAAGATTTTTTTTCTTTTTTTTAAGGCGACTCTAGAGCTGTCAGACCTCAGATTGTTGTACCTTTCCCCCTCTTGAAATAGTAGTAAGAGCATCTGGATCCTCCTTGTACAACCTGACTCATGACTGAATATTATTAGGACATAATCTGTTTATAAAAACCCATGATTTGCCAAGCATAGCTTGAGGAGTTTATTAGAACATGAAATTTACAGATAAAATAAAATCTGAGATGTTCTTTCTTGATTTTAATATCCTTGCTTCTCTGCACTGCAAGGAAAATCTCCATCAATGAAGCCAATGTTTGCCTTGCCTATTAGAAGCTTCAAATTGCTTCAGAAATGTCCTCGCGTATAAGAATAAATATCTCCAAAGGTGAGGGGAACAAAGAAGAGCAAAAGTAAGAAGAGCAAGATGTTGATTTAAGACCGATTTACAATCCGCATGAAGAGCAGGAGCAAAGACACCACTAGAGTAGGTTTGATTTATAGTCCAGAGCCACTTTTGACAGCTGATAGCACCACAGCATTGTGAGATGGATGTATTAAACGGGATTTGGATATATTTTAAGGCATAATATCCGTGTAGAGTGACGTTGAGATTAGGTACGATTTAAGAAGGAGACAACTACTGTCTGACTGTGTTCAGCTTTGCAGTGATAACCAGCAGAAGAAGAACTTTACACAGATATTTGTCTGTGAATGGTCTAAAATAGTGGTTATTTAAATTAAAGGCAGACCTGACCTCAGGTTAGTAAGTTTGGAATTTGATTTTGCTATTAATATATCTGTTATGGATTGTACTGAGCTAAGTTACACTGAATTTCATTTTTTAATCATAGAAAGATAGATTCCTAATGCAGCTTTAAGCAGGCAAAGGTGAAATTTAGGTATTTTCCAGGTGGGACAAAGTGTGGGAAACAAAATGCTCTTTTCTTATTTTATCCATCCAACCATAAATCCATCCATCCATCTGATATAGGTGGTCTGAAGCATTTGAACCACAGCACTTCAATTGGAATGGTGTGCTTTAAAGACCCTTTTAGCACTTGGTCCATTGCATTTTCACTAGGATTTAAGGTATTAGGCTGATTAGGCAGATTAAGTCCACTGATGTGCATCGCTCTTCCCAAACTGCTGTGCTAAAATTTTAAAGTTGGAGCTGATCTGCCAGCCGCTTAGTACTATTAATGTTGCATATTTTTACTGTGTTGCTTCAAAGATTGAAATGGTGATCTGAATTTTAAGCTGTTTTTGGTATAATTCCGGTTCTCATTCCACCACTGATGTTCGAAGAGTGCCTGCTCTGTCTCCTCAACTGATTTAGGTTGCATGAATGAATGACCAAGCTCCAACATTTGCAAACAATAAATATTCCCCTGGTTTGGGTAAGGATGCAATGAACTGTATGAAAGATTGTAGGAGGGTGGCAGCTTCCAATCTTCAGCTGATAAATATTGCAGTAGCATCTAACATTTATTAGTATAAAGAATAGTTTACTAGAGCCGCTACTCCTCCACATCGAGAGGAGCCAGTTTAGGTGTCTCGGGCATCTATACCGGATGCCTCTTGGACTCCTTCCTCGGGAGGTGTTCCAGACACGTCCCACTGGGAGGAGGCCCAGGGGACGGCCCAGGACACGCCGGAGGGATTATGTCTCTCGGCTGGCCTGGGAACACCTTAGGCTCCCCCTGGAGGAGCTGGAAGAGGTGTCTGGGGAGAGGGACGTCTGGGCGTCTACAGAGTCTGCTGCCCCCGCGACTCGGTCCCGGATGAAGGAGAAGACAACGAGTACGAGAATAGTTTACATACGATTACATACAATTCTTTTTCATCTAGTTTCCATTAATCTAGGTCAGTATTGTTTTCTGACATTACCACCCAGATTCTGAGTTTCTCTGGGTCCTATTTTAGGCCACCTTCTGTTTTCAGTGTATTTACTCCCTGAGTTTAGATTTCAAAAGTACTCACTGCTACCATATATAAAAAAGTGACATAATGTTGGGCACACATTAAGCACAACTCCCAGATTGTTTGTTTGGGTGCCATGGGTTTTAGGTTTCTTTTTTCTGTTTCCACCAAGACAGACATGCAGGAGAACCTCTGTTTTACTGTCTGCACAAAAGGATGTTTGTCATCAGCACAGCTAGCACACCCCGCTGGATTAATAATTCAAAGAAAGTTGATATAGAGCGAGTCAAAAGCAATAGCACAGCCTTGTTTTACCTACATGTGTTCATGCTACACATGTGCTTGCAGCTGTAAATATTCCGTTGTCTTATCCACGGGACAAACGTATGCTCAAAGCCACACCTAGCTAGTCTACGTCTCCAAGCACATCCCAAGGTGTGTGTTTTTGTATTGTGAGGTTACTGCCTTGTCAGCATTTGGCCATGTAGCTCCATAAGTAGTTGAATGAAATTGATGCATGAGGCTAATGGGTCATTGTCAGCATAGAGATAAGGTTCACCCATCAACTCCCTACAAACTACCTATCCTTATAAATTAAAGAGGCTCCCTCATAAATCTTTAATTTGACCAAAATCGAAATCAAACTAATTACTTTAGTTCTTCATAGCTTTTCAACTGGCTTGAAATGTGCACAGTGTGAAGAACTGTTTCCACATTATTGTACTGTCATCTGAGCACTATTATTTTGGTTATGACTCATGCAAGGATATTTTTGAGTGTGAACAGGGTAATAATAAAGGAAGGAAAGAAAAGAGACAAGTCAAACGACAAAAAAAAAAAAGGTATAGCAGATGAGTTTTTGATAGTGTGTGCAGAGCAGGAAGGCGACAGCCATGATGGATATTTGATTGGCTAATGTGTTGAGGTGAGCCGCAACAAAAGGCCATCCCGTTCTGGCCCTGTTCTCTCCCTCTCGTTTTCTCTCGGCCTTGGCGGAGCGAGACCACCCACCGGGGACGTCTCTGATCAATGCATTCATTATCTTTGCTGTGCACATTCACACAAGACGGGGGGGAGGGGAGGGGGGGCATAGAGAGGTGTGCTGTGACTAGGTCAAAGCGGAGGCAAATGTAAATGTGTCTCGTGAAATATTCCGGAGGATGTCGCACTATTAACCAGGCGGCGGAGCGAGCAGACTCTCTGGCCTCAGGTACAATAACAAGTGAAGGTTTCAGTTTCTCTTGCTCTCACGGCTGCTTTTTTACTCCATCTCTGTGTCTTCCTTCCTTACTTCCCCATTGTCACATGAGTTAAACAAAGCAACAGTAATACCCATTGACAGATTCTCACTTCCTGCGTGTACCTGTAAGCATGCGCCGCCATATTTGTTTGTCATGTTCTTGACTGTGTACAGACTACCTGTTTGGGGGCCCGTCTGTGTGCAGCACGTGCAGACTTAGTCCCAGAGGATCAGCAGCGATTTGAGTCGTGCGGGGTAATGATTCCTGTTTGCTAGCTCTGCGCCGCCTGTATGCACACCAGCGTTTGCCGACACAACATGTTTGTTTGCTATTTGTAATGGCTTCGCCCCATGGCAATTCACTGCGAGGAGGTTGGGATATGAGAGAGTGGGACAGGGTGAGGCAGAAAAAAGATTGTGCTGTTTTGGAGGAGGAGGACGCGGATTAAAAAAGCATGAGAAGTTGAAAAATGAAAGGGATGAGAAGCGGCGATGCAGCAGACATACTGATGGGGGCACTAGAGCCCTTGCTATGTTTTCAATGTCCTCAGAGCCCTCAGCTACAGGAAGAAAAGGACATATTGCACTGACTTAACGCTCAAAAGATTCTCTTTGTGAGTCTCATTGGATGAGTGAATTCACAGGAAAACCAAAGTTAAATCTGAAACATGCTTTCTTACGCTGGTGTGTGGTGGCAGGTTGCTCTTTTATGAACACCCGAGGAGCACTTCAATGAAACTTGGAGGGCAAAAGTGATTCTCTGCTAAAATGGCTCCTCTGAGATGCACTATTTTGCTGTCAGATATAATAAGCACTTAGAGGACAAAGATTTTCAATATGAATAAATTCAGTAGATTAGAGTTTGCATATGCTTTCTAGGTTTGGAAAATAAGCAGAAATGAATTGGATAT
The DNA here is from genome assembly GCA_036173005.1 of Crenichthys baileyi. Taxonomy (NCBI): domain Eukaryota; kingdom Metazoa; phylum Chordata; class Actinopteri; order Cyprinodontiformes; family Goodeidae; genus Crenichthys; species Crenichthys baileyi. The sequence continues at coordinate 696,936 of JAHHUM010002611.1, read as the reverse complement.
GTATTTCATTGGGATTTATGTGATATACTGACAAAAAGTAGTTTCAGACTGAGGTGGATGGAAAATGATGCATGACAGGCAAAGATTTTTACCAATAATCTGTAGTGTGGTGTCCCTTTACTCTTATACCTCTAAATATAATCCATTGCAGCCAACTGCCTTCAGAGGTCCCCTACTTAATAGTCTATCTGTGTGTAATTTAATCCTATTATAAATGTACAGGGGTTGGACAATGAAACTGAAACACCTGTCATTTTAGTGTGGGAGGTTTCATGGCTAAATTGGACCAGCCTGGTAGCCAGTCTTCATTAACTGCACATTCTACCAGTAAGAGCAGAGTGTGAAGGTTCAATTAGCAGGGTAAGAGCACAGTTTTGCTCAAAATATTTAAATGCACACAACATTATGGGTGACATACCAGAGTTCAAAAGAGGACAAATTGTTGGTGCACGTCTTGCTGGCGCATCTGTGACCAAGACAGCAAGTCTTTGTGATGTATCAAGAGCCACGGTATCCAGGGTAATGTCAGCATACCACCAAGATGGACAAACCACATCCAACAGGATTAACTGTGGACGCAAGAGGAAGCTGTCTGAAAGGGATGTTCGGGCGCTAACCCGGATTGTATCCAAAAAACATAAAACCACGGCTGCCCAAATCACTGCAGAATTAAATTTGCACCTGAACTCTCCTGTTTCCACCAGAACTGTCCGTCGGGAGCTCCACAGGGTCAATGTACACGGCCGGGCTGCTATAGCCAAACCTTTGGTCACTCATGCCAATGGCAAACGTTGGTTTCAATGGTGCAAGGAGTGCAAATCTTGGGCTGTGGACAATGTGAAACATGTATTGTTCTCTGATGAGTCCACCTTTACTGTTTTCCCCACATCCGGGAGGGTTACGGTGTGGAGAAGCCCCAAAGAAGCGTACCACCCAGACTGTTGCATGCCCAGAGTGAAGCATGGGGGTGGATCAGTGATGGTTTGGGCTGCCATATCATGGCATTCCCTTGGCCCAATACTTGTGCTAGATGGGCGCGTCACTGCCAAGGACTACCGAACCATTCTTGAGGACCATGTGCATCCAATGGTTCAAACATTGTATCCTGAAGGCGGTGTCGTGTATCAGGATGACAATGCACCAATACACACAGCAAGACTGGTGAAAGATTGGTTTGATGAACATGAAAGTGAAGTTGAACATCTCCCATGGCCTGCACAGTCACTAGATCTGAATATTATTGAGCCACTTTGGGGTGTTTTGGAGGAGCGAGTCAGGAAACGTTTTCCTCCACCAATATCACGTAGTGACCTGGCCACTATCCTGCAAGAAGAATGGCTTAAAATCCCTCTGACCACTGTGCAGGACTTGTATATGTCATTCCCAAGACGAATTGACGCTGTATTGGCCGCAAAAGGAGGCCCTACACCATACTAATAAATTATTGTGGTCTAAAACCAGGTGTTTCAGTTTCATTGTCCAACCCCTGTAGCTGTTCTTTAAAGGGCTCAGATTTTTATTGGAGAACAATAGTGAACAAACAGCATCATGAAGACATGGACAGAGAAAGTTGGAGAGGTGTTTAAAGCAGGGTAAAATTTTAAAGCAATATCCCATGTTCTGTACATTTAACAGAGCTCTGTTCAATCCATCATCTGAAAATTGGAAAGAATATGTCCCAACTGCCAAGTGGCCCTTGGTAACTTTAAGGGAGCTGCAAAGATAACAGCTCTGGCTGGAGAGAAGCTGTTGGCAAGGTAACTTTTTGTAGGCCTAGTGCACTCCATAAATCTTGTTTTATGAAAGAATGGTAAAATTAAGCTTTAAGAAGTCTCATTTTAGGTTTGAAGGGGAGCACAGAAAACCGGCAGAAGAGGATGCTCAGACTAAAATTAAATTTAAATGTGCAAAAGCTATTTTTGGTGGAAAACAGAACACTGCATACAATCCAAAACACTACAAACCCGTGTGTCACTGTTTGACATACCCCAAAAGAACTGCAGCTGTAATTATAGAGGAATATGGTTCTAAAAGGTATTCACTCAGGGGGAGTGAAGACAAATGCACAACATACATTTCATGTTTTATTTGTAAACATGACTGAAACTTATGAATAATTTATTGGTTTGTCACATAAAATCCCAATAAAATAAATAGAATTTTGTGGTTGTAATGTGACAGATTTGAAAAAAGTTGGGAAATTTTAGGGGTGGGAATACTTTTGAAAACAGCTGTAACCATTCACTTCAATTCTAACCCTTCCAACTCTGTCAACAGTCATGTATACTTCTCATTTCCCCGTTCCCACTCCTGTTCTTAACAGGATAGAGTGTTGCGGTGGCAGGTCACGCACTAAGCCAACATAATACTGTTAGGGGATGAGGCCCTGCAATATTGCAGCCGGTGTTCCAAGAAAACAGATCGAGGCATTGAACACGTCAACCTGTTATTGCACTCATGAAGTTGTCAAGGAGCCTCAAACACTGCCATCGCTGAATGACACCCCAATGAGCACACACTTCACAAGGCTGGTTTCCAGCTGTGCAGAGGCGAAGCAGTAAGCTTGCCTTTTTCTATTTATTTTTTTTGTTCTGTTTTGCGGCTGCTTCCATTGCTTTATTTATACATGATTAAGTGTAGCCTTTCCACAACTTCCAAGTAAGATGGTTTCCACCTCCTCCTTTGAGCTTGGCCTCCACAAACACCTACAAGACTTTTTTATGCTTTGATATGTTAGTTGACACAAAGCATACTCTTGTTTAGTGCAGGCATACATTACCTCTTAATGGGTTGATCCGAGGCAACATCTTTTTTGTTCTGAGTGTGTTCTCATTGTTTGAGTTCTTGTGGCCTCAGTAGTAACAGCTAACAACTTGATTATGTGTATCCAGATATATTAACAATATAAAATAAAGCATAATTGTGTTTCTCTTATCAGGAAGATATTGATGAAATTGTCTGCCTTTGGATGTTAGGATTTAGACACCCAAGCAGCAGGATCAGCAAGGCCTCTTCACCAGCTTGCATTCAATCTCCATGGCAACCAACTGTTGTCCTGGCTGTTGGGTGGATTGTACTTTCAACCAATTCCATTATTGCTTCATCTTTTGAATTAGGTATTGACCACAGCTTTCTGATGTCTTGCAGCAAACCCATTGTTTTGTTGTCTGGATGAAAGGACATTAGCTCCATGCACTGCTAGCATGACCATCTGGATTTGGATAGATTGCTACCGAGATGGTCAAGTACAAAAATACTGCAGTCTCATTGCAGATGTACACGTTGTTTGTACTGTGTGTATTTGCAGCTGTAAAGAAGAACAGAAGTGTAGTTGTCTCCTGCAGATCAACTGTAATCATTTCCACTGCCCAGCCTACGTCTCCAAGCACACTGCCTTCCGTGCTTCTTCATTGGGCTAATTCGGTCAGCCAGACCACTCCCTCAGCAGTTGGTCATGTAACGCCTCCTCTACAACACATGTTTTTGATAAGGAATAACTATCCTCCATTTATCAATGAATGGAAGATGGTTATTATTCACTAGAAGTCCTTGCTCTGTCAAAATGAAACACCTGAGCAAATCCTATTCTCATCTGATTACATTGTTGATTTGAAAATATGCTTTATTTATTGTGTTGTTGACCCACATGTTAATACTTTGTTTCACACCAAACCCGGACGAATTACATCATCCTTGGTCTCGTTTGACCAGAGCACATGGTTTCAGATAGTCATAGCACAGTTCAGTTGCTAACCCAAACATCACTTGCAAACAACTGGTTGCCATGTAGATGGTGTCTATTGGTCGTTATGGAAACTTGCTGACCCCAGGATGGCTTTTTTTGCTGCAGCTCTCTAAAGTGGAGCGTTGGGGATTCTTTTTTATCAATCCTTCTATCTTTCCTGTGTGTGGTGGCAAGATAAACGTGGGACCTTTTCCTGCGCTGTTTCTCACAGTTAGTTATTACATTTGAATGGCAAGGGTAACAAAAAGATGATTGTTCAAAGACCTGCAACCCTGACAGTGACAGGTAAAGTACACAGACGTGAGTAAAAAGGTGATCAAACAAATCCAGATGGACAACACTAGCATCCCCAACTATTGTTGCACTGCTTTTTATTCATTCACAACTTCTGTCTGTATCTGTTTAAACATATGTTGCAAGAATTTTAATCTTAATCTGAGGAGCAGCAACAGCATTCTGCTTAGAAATTTTCTAATCTTTAAGGATCTCGGTTTCTTTAGCAAAAATCTAATTTTATTATTGGGCTTGGTGTCTGCAATCTGCTTATTTACATAGTTGCAAAAAGTTTTAATTGTCACAATAATCGTACAGCAGGACCTGTTGTCTTCCATTTAGTCTGTCCACTCGGTTATCATGTGTGCTGGAGCTGGCCAGAGATGGCTGCTTGCGCTGTAAAGTAGGATGCCCTCTGGTGCTGTCACGGCGGGTAAGTCCGGAGGTCTCACTATCTGTTCACACCCACAACACATCTTTGCACTGACTTATTGGCCTGTTTTTCTCCCAGACGGCGCTGAGATAAGATGTCTACCCCAAGGGAGACGTTTCCAGGCACACTCACACTGCGAAACATGCACTCAAACACCAGTTTCAGTTGAACCCCTCTTAGAGGGTGATGGTTTTTTTGTTTTTCCCCATGTCCTGCTGGGTTCTCCCCCTGCAGCAGAACCGACACTGACGCAAAGCACCTCAGTCATCCTCAGTAATAAATATAAAATAAGTCTGCAGCATCAAATGGATGAAAGGGAACACAGGAAGGAAGAGAGCCATGGAGACAGGAGAAAATAACTTAAACAAATGTCCCTCAGGGGCTCCGACGCTTAGGTCATGAGGGTGATTGGAGGCTGCAGAAAGAAGGAATCAGGAAGAAATTTCTGGAGGGCAGACTTCTCTACAGCGGCAGTTGTTTCAGTCACACTGACTCAGTGCATTAATATTGGATTGTGTTTGGTCCTGTCTTGACACAGACCAAGACATCTAGAGGGTAAAAGCGTATTTATCCTGACCTGCAGGAAGGGCAACATGTACAACTATTCCCTGTTGAAGGAAGCCCGTCGGGTCAAGTAAAAACAAGGGTATTAATGGAGACCCAGAACTCATCTTCAACTTTATTAAGCTCTCTGTAAACTTTTACACATAATTCTTACTAAAGCCTACACCTGTTCATATGAAATATAGTTTATTTGTGACTGATTGTTTATTACATTGGTTAATTTAAAGAGGTTTTTAAAGGTTATATCCAACATAGTTTTCAAAATTTTTCACAAATAAAAATAATGTAGAACAGCCTTTTGCTGCAGTTACTACTTCAACTCTTTTAGGGTATGTCTTCCAATTCTAATCATGAGACTCCATCCATTTTCCTATTGATTTATTTTCCATTTTCCTCTGACTAGGTTCCCTGCTGTAGAAAAGCCTCCCCACAGCATGACGCTTCCACTGTTATGTTTGACAGTCAAAATGATATGTTCAGGATGTTCCCTCATGTTCCCTGTACACAAAGCATTTTGCAAGGCCGCGCAAAAAGTGCAATTTTGCTCTCATCTGTCCAGAGCACCTTCCTCCACATGTTTGCTGTGTCCCCTACAGGACTTGTAGCAAACTTTAATCATGACATCCGACGGGCTTATTTGAAAAAAACTCTTCCTTCTTGCCACTCTTTCAGAAAATTCAGCTTTGTAAAGTGTACAAATTATAGTTGTTGACAGATTCTCCCACCTGAGCTATGGATCTCTGTAGCTCCTCCACGGTTATCATGACCCTCTTGGCTGTTACTCTGATTAATGCTCTTTGCCTGGCCTTTTAGTTAGGTGGACAGCTCTGTCTTGGTATGCTTGGGATATTACTTTATAACCAAACCCTGCTTTAAAATTCTCAAGAACTTTCTCCCAGGCCTGCCTGCTGTGCTCCTTGCTCTTCATCATGCTGTTTGTTCACACATGTGTTCCAGCAAACGTCTGAGACCTTCATAGAACACCTGGATTTATGAAGAGATTAAATCACACACAGGTGGACTCTGTTTACTTATTAGGTAACTTCTTGTGGTTGACTGGATTTTATTTAGGGGTGTCAGAGTAAAGGGAAGATTAACAGAAATGCATGCCACACTTTTCAAACTTTTGTTGGCAAAAACAAACATGTATTATGTATGTACTTGTTTTTTTTCCCTAATATATAAGATCCCTAAATACTTACTTGTCTTTGCAGGGTAATGGGGGGGTTACACCCTGGGAAGGTCACCAGTCTGTCACAGGGTAACACAGAGATACACAGGATATTCACACCTATATAAATAAGAAGAGACCAATTAACCCAACAGTCCTATTTTGGACCCTTTGAGAAAGCCAAAGTGTACATGCATGGGAAGAACATGCAAACACCATGCAAACAATTTTTGTGAGTTATATAACTGTAACTGATCACATCTTTTCTTTTTTTTTCAATTCACAGCTGCTACTCTATATGAGCAGGTGTGTTTGGAATATAAATCTGTCCCGAAAATAAAGCTTTTAAATTTTTCAAATTCTTCATGTTGTCATTTCAACACATTCCCATGTGTTAAAAAATGTCATGTAACAGCTTTGTCAAGTATACTAAACATTTTTATTCCTTACAGTGGCCATCTACTACTTATATGCGGTCAATTAGGTTCGTGTCAGAGCACGCCTCATATTCCCAGAGCAGAAAAAGTGTTTGCAGAGGCCTTCTGGCTAATGGAACCATTTAGGTGAGAGGGATGCATTGAGTGTGGCACTTCTGAGCTACCATGCTGAGGAGTACTGGAGAGGACAACTAACATTATACGGTGTAATCACTTCAAGCACCATTAGGAACGCAGTAACGTCCTGCGCTGTGCACAACAGCCCAGTCCAACATGCTCGCTGTTTGTGTGTCTTGCTTTGTGTTTGCCTTTACAAACCGCTCCTATTCAAGTGATTAGCCAATAATGAGGAGATTGTGCCAACAACAGATTCCCTGTTTGCTAACAATGGCCCAGCAGAGGAAATGACTTGGAACTTTTAAATGCTCTGTTATAACATGCTGGCAGAGGCCAATATGCCACTGAGGACGCAGCAGGAGGCGTTGGGAGTACATTTCATATGACAAATTTTAGAGCAAGATGTTCATCTAAGTTGTTGGTAACTTCAAAAAATGTAAAGATTTTCTTGTCAGTTCAAGATGATTAGTTTTTATTTCTTACATTGACACCGTATTTAAAGTTTTCTCTATTCTTAGAATCTGTGTCGGTAAGAAAAAAACATCTTGATATTTTACCCACAGCTTTCTTTACGCAAGATTTGCCTGTCATAGCGTCTGATTTGATTCAAATAATAAACTCATTCCCTTTGTCAGGTGTTTTCACCCCAGGCCCTAAAAACAGCAATTATTAAACCACTGTTAAAGAATAATCTGGACAAGTAGCTATTGCAAAATTACAGGCCCATCTCAAATCTCCGATTAATTAGTAAGGTTATTGAAAAAGCTGTGTTTCAACAGCAAATACATTCTTAACAATGAACAGCTGCTTTAAAGTCTTCCAGTCTAGCTTCTGTGATCACCACAGTACCCAGACTGCCCTTGTCAAGGTGTTCAACGACAACTTGGCTGATTTGAGTCTTATTTGAAGGACAAGAACTTTTCAATAGGTAACTTTACAACAAAGTTGACAAAAACACATAGGGAGTTTCCCAAGGTTCCATCTTAGGGCCCCTCCTATTCAATATCTACATGCTTCCCAAGCCCAGATTATAACAAACAACAAGATAAGTTACCAACTACACAGATGACACACACAGCTATACATTACAACTTCACCAGGTGACTATGAACCCATTCAAGCTTTGGATAGACTATAGAACAAATCAAAGTGTAGATACAGTGAACCCTCGCTATATCGCGGTTCACCTTTCACGGTCTCGCTGCTTCACGGATTTGCATCGTGCATTGTGTTCTGCATTCTGATTGGCTAAACAGTCTCTCTTTTTGCCCAGAAGAAAAAAGAGCGACAACAACTACCGATAACTATGTTCTTCTCTCGAAAAAACACACCTGCATCGCGGGCTTTAGAAGAAAAAAAACGCTACAGAGCGGAATCAGGATGCAGCGGCCCAGTCAGAAGAGCAGTGAAATACACGTCAGTCACTATTTGTCCTACTGTGCCTTGTATTTTTTTTACATAATCATTTTTCATTTTCTCCCGTTCTAATCCAATGACTTGGGTCGCGGTGGGGCGGTGCTGATCTCCGTAATTTGAAGCCTTCAGTTCGTATTGATGATTAAAATCATTATTTTACAGTAGAGTAGTTATTTGTAAAAACAAAACGTTTATACAGTACTTTTATTTGTTAAACAAATACCTGGGCCTGTAAAAAGGTTTTGTTCTTTGGTTTCAATGTATTATGGAGTATTTCATTGTATAATAATTGTAAAAAAAATAAAGGTTACTATTCACGGATTTCGCCTATCACGGGTTCCTCTTGGAACGTAACCCTCGCGAAAAACGAGGGTTCACTGTACAGTATACCACAATTGGCTTGAATGAAAACCAAACAGAAGTAATTCTTTTTCAACCAAAGGAGGGCGGAAAACAAGAATCTGCACACACCTTCAGTCACTTACAGGTAGAAACTATTGATCAGGCCCAAAATGTGCTCCACTAGTCCCTACTCAGAGGGGTCCCTACGGTTCGACTCACTTTTTCGGCTTTTTCATTAGAAACGGTTCCACGTAATGGTGACGAGGAGGGTTTTCCATCTCCATGGTCTCATGGCGGCCCCAATTTCACTATACAACTTAGACCCTATCACTTATAACATTTTCGTGTCATGCACATGTAGGGCAATAGGAGTGGGCACACTTAATGGCATCCAGAGGGGGATATATTAAATTAGTCTCACTTCTGGTGCCTGCGCCCACCTCTAAATGTTAAGTTGCATGTAGACATTGTGGTGCCAGCTGCTGTGTAGTGCTAGACAGCAGGGGGGTGACGAAATCCCTGGCAGGATCACCCCCCCAATTGAAAATGAACTCTACAACAACACACATCAACACCACATTTGAGCAGGCACTGGTAGGGTTGGGGTGTATCCACACCCCTACTTGCCTGCTGGGGTTGGAGGCTGAGAGAAGGAGCGGGCCTTCTGGTTGAGGTCTGGTGTTGGGTCTTGGGGGCAGGGGTGAAAGTGAGCGTACGGTCCGGTACTGCGTACCACTAAAAGATTCTGCGCCGGTACACAGTACCGGGAAGAAGGAAGAACGGCTGTCTGCTATGAAGCCGTCATCCAGAACCAGTTACGGCTGCAAAAATTCACGAGCACACAAAAAAGATCAGATCCGCTACCAACAGACAGCCTATAACACAACTTAATCTGTTTATAAATATAGTTATTTTCCCCTCATTTCTCCTCTAATAGTTTCTGAACTGTTCTGCTATGCTGGAGCCTCAATGCTCTTGGTTTGCTTCTCTCCCCTCGGAGCTCTGGGCTGTTCTTAACGGCCAGCCTTTAAAACGAGCACCGCTACGTTTAATGTCTGTCTGCTCGCTGCTAAATACCCCAGTTAAAAGCAAAGGGAGATTAACTAGTTGTGTTTCATGTTATTTTGCTGAATTACAACAACACAGTACAGCTCGAAAACACCGTTTACGACCAGAGATTTCACATACACTACACGAGAGCGCATGCGCGCTTACCTCCAAAACAGAGCGGTTAACAATAAATCACTTACCAACTACAGACTTTTAAATAAAAAATAAAACTAAATAAAACAACCGAACTGTCAAATTTTTCATTTAAATGAAGTCAAAACTTGACCACATCAGAAAATGGTTTATCATTGTTTCATGCATGGCAGTTCTTTAACAAGTGAAATACATATATATATTCTACATTGCCTTATATAGACAGCCTACAGTAAAGTAAAATATTGATACGTTTCAAATAGTTTGAGTTTGGACTTTGCTGAGAGAGAGAGATCTCGAGGAGGCCACAGATGAGAGTGACAATTAACACACACACACATTTATATATATATATATATATATATATATATATAATTATATATACATGCATATATGCCTCCAGTGCTTCCCCAGCACCATCTCCCCCCCCCCCCCCGCCCCCCCCTAGCTCCGCCCCTAAGTACCGGCAAGTATTTTAAAACTACTTTTACCCCTGCTTGGGGGTGGATTGGACTAGCTTTTCAGTTCCCTCTGGATAATTCGGATTTTTTTATTTTTTTATTTTGGTACTTGGTTTGGTGTCTGGTCTGCTGAATGGGGGGCATCCATGCATTTATCTTTAATCAAATTGAATACTGCAACAGTTTCTTCACAGGTCTGTCTTGCCTTACCTACTTCTGGACCAGTGTTTAGCTGTCTCTTTCCTAGACTTAATCCTTGACAGACTATTAGTGTCATTCACCACATTTACTTGTGTGCTCTGCCTACTTTTTCTTTCATTCCTAAGGAGAGTACCCCTGGCACAACGCTTCTGTGTAGGGGTGTCTTTTTTGTGGGTGGATTCATTGTCTGATCGTCGGGTGCTTTTACTTCTTTATACACTCTTGTTTTTCTTTCCAAAGCAAAGTTCACCTTCCTCAGTGCTTCTGTGTTTAACTGTCTCTTTCCAGGATAGGGTCATTGACAGTGCTGTTGCAGGCTTTTCCTTCCTTGTTTTTTCTTTTCTTTTCCATGCACAGTACCTATGGGTCTGTACTTTGGTTATTCAAGGTGTCTTTTAAGGCTAATACATACTCTGCAAGAACAGTTAGTCATTTTACTTCAGTTCACAAGAACAATCACAAAGTTCTTTCCGCCCAGGACATTTCATACTTCACAGAAACTGTTGTAAAGTTTCCATAGTTCCTTCCTATTGAAGAATTTTTATTTTGTTTTGTATATTTTGTATATTTAGTTTTGAGACACAAAGCAAGATATAACTTCGGCCCACAAGGTGTGTGAAGTACAAGCTGCAAGAATTACTAAACCAGGACAGGAAGAACAGTAGGATGTCATTTTGTTCTTGACGCCCTGGGACCCATATACGGAGGCCTCAGTCCTCGATGCAGCTCACTGTTGGTGTGTTTCTTTACTGGACTCAAGTTGACTCAAGTCTCAAAGAAAAAACTTATTGGCTAAGAACGTTTGGGTTTAGCTGTGTCTCTTTCCTGGATGGAGTCACTGAAACGCGTATTGACATCAACTTTGTGTATTTTTTTTTATGTTGGGACCTCACCGACATGCAGTCAGATGTATTTCTGTGATCAACTCAGCTTCACCACAGTAATTACTTTGAAGAATATATATTTAATATTTTCCTGTTTATTCCTTTTCTTCCTGTGCTTGTGGTCATCTTCAGCTTTTGTCTTGCTTTGCAGTGCACACCTTTGGTGCAACATGGGTTTAGATGTTTTCCTTTCAGATTTTGAAACTGACTTTCTCTGTTTCAGAATTTTTTTGGAAGTAATCATTCTGTCTATGTACCAAACCGTGATACTTCATTACAGCCCAAGAGGAAAGCAGCAATTATTCATTTGTACTGGTTATCAGTAAAGCAATTAAATTCAAAGTAATTAAACACAAATTTGTTTAATTGCTTTCATTGTAGTTGATGTGAGGATTGTTTCCTTTTATAAATGCAAATTTCAGTAAATTACACTTTTTAAAGAAAACCCCTCAATTGTAAACACAGTGGTATGTTTTTTAGGGTGACATGAGTGAGAAATGAAATCGCATTAGCATCAAGCCAAGGCATCATTAATCTGCCGTACTGTTGCATCCAAATATAATGGTAGCAGCTCTAATAAAGCTCAAATAAAGTGCAGGAAACCAGCGATAAGTGGCAACTCAACTCATTGCACCGCAGGCAAAAGGTTTGCCCCCTAGTGCATGTTTCTTCTTCAGAAATGAAAGGATTGCAGGGTAAATTATATATCACAGCACTGCTTTGAGAGGATTATTACAGTTTGAAAGATTAAGAAGATGCTGGGTGTGTAGCCTCGCTAATTGCTGTATTAATGCTGATTCAAGGGCCTCTCACTGAGAGTGTTGGCTTTTGCTCAAAATTACCATAAGGGGGAAAAAGGATGTCTTGATTAGTTAGCTTTAATTCACAGCCGTATAACTCACTAATGTGGAGTCCTTTTCATTAATTAATGTTGATAATCATTCAACCCAGAAAATTAGCAGCATGTTCTTTGCATCTGTTCATTCAAGGTGTTAAGCTACAGTAGTTTTAAAGCAAAATTCCCTGAATGAATTCATAAAGCCCTCTTTATGTTCCATTGGAGCCTAATGAACCTGAAATGTATCTATCTCCTCAAAACAAAAGAGCTATGTTTGGAGTTTATATCTGAAATACAGTATGTTGCTGGTTTCTCTTGCCATAAAAAGATGACACTGATGTGTAAACTGATCTGAACCTAAATGATGGAGTCAAAGCAACCATAAAAAGGCAAAAACAATTATCATAGCCAATATGAAGAGTTTAGAAATTATATAAACTAGAAACCAGAAAGGATGATGTAGATGTTGATGAATAGTTGACAAGATGATGCCTGTGTATGGCAACAGCAGCTCAATTGTCTCTATCATTATTGTTATTAATGTCACCCCTTTTACTTTTTCCTATGTTTCAGTCCTCTTAAGGATTTCTTCTGTTTATGTTTTATAATTTTTCAGGTCAAAGAAATTTTAGTATAAAAAAAATAACAAAAAAAAAGACAAAAAGCTACACTATATTGCCAAACGTATTGTTTCTGTCTATTTTTACATGTACATGAACTTTGATGACATCCTTTATCTATAAGGTCCAATTGGTTGATGGACCCACATTTGCCAGCAATAGCAACTTTAACTATTCTGTACACATCTTTATCAAGATTTAAGAGTGTGTTCATGGTTAGATGAGAAAACCAGAATTGCAGCCTCCACTTTAATTCATCCCAAAGGTGTTCAAGAAAGTTCAGGTTAGGAAGAGATTGTAACACCAGGATTCACTGATTTGGTGGTGTGAATACGTTTGGCAATATTGTGTAGTTTCATAAATACTTTAATACATGTAAAAAGTCATTTACCCCATAAAAGCTAACAATTGTTTGTCCCATCCTTGGTGGTAAAACCTGCCAATAAGTATTTGCGATAACTTACAGTGTTTTACATCTGTGGAGGAATTCTGCTCCAATTTTGGAAGAACTGCTTTAATTCAATCACACGGTTTCCGTGCTTGGATGACCTGTTAAAGGTTATGCCACAGCATCTGATGAGGATTTTAGTCCAGACTTTGACTAGGCTACCCCAAAACATCTGTTTTTATTTTACTATTATGAGCCATTTAGAGGTGGACAAATGGAAGGCTGGACATTCTCCTTCACGATGTTTTGGTAGTGAAACAGAATTCTATTGATTACAGCATCCAGTCCAGTTCCTGTAGCAGCAAATTATGGACATTTGTGTCATTTGTATTTGAACTAACGAAGCGGAGAGAAATATATAGTTATTGTCATGTATGGTAAATATTCATTAGTAGCACCAAAACAAATAGCAAATCCCATAAATTTTTGACTTGCAGCTTGAACTATCTCAACTCGTGTGTGACATCGTTTACAGATTCAAGCTCCAATTCCTGAGACAAGTCAAACAATGCCCAAGTACTCGGCATGCCGAGGTGGCTGAATCTTCATTGGTGCAGATGGAGCATTTGAATAGTACAGCATAAAATTAAGGAACATTGTTATTGGGTTGTTTTGTGTCATTTGTATACCATTTACTTTAGCTGTGTGTCTTTGTATGTCATTAGTACATGGCAGATACACGGTAGTAAAATGAGGGTACGTGCTTTACCTATGAGGATATTTATGATAGAACATTAGTAGAAAACTATGGTGGCTGACAGGTGCAAACACGAAGCAAATAGCGAAAATGCGCTGCAAATAGTCTACATGAATGATGCAAACTCCAAAACATACAAACAAAAAAAAAACGATGCAAAAGAAAAATGCTGTAATCACAGACAAGAGACCGAAACAAAAGGAAAAATATTGCAAATATGAAAACAGCAAATGGCAAAAACAGCAAGTCAAAAAAAGTCGCTCTACAAAACGCAAGTGCAACAGACAAACACTAATACTACCTGTGTAGATAAGCTGCTGTTCTATAATATTGTACAATATTATGTCCACTTGGTTAAAAAAAAAGACATGAAAGTAAACCTAACCTTTCTTTCTTCCCTCCAAGTTTCATCTGGGCAATCCTATTAATGTCTTTATTAAGGGTCTGGTCCCATATGACTTGATGGTCCACTCCCCTTTGTGGTCTGGTACACTTCTGTTTTGTGGAGTGAGTTTGCAGCTTCTTTTAAAATTGCTGTTGTTTTTGCAATTTGCTGTTTTCGTATTTGCAGCAGTTTTCCTTTTGCTTCTGTCTGTTTTCTGTGATTGGAGCATTTTTCTTTTACACCGTTTTTTTGTTGCATTGTTTTTTGTGTTTTTGGAGTTTGCATCATTCGTGATTTATGGAGTTTGCATTATTCATCTGTTTGCAGCTCATTTTCGCCGTTTGCCATGCGTTTGCACCTGTCGGCCACCGTAGAAAACATCATTACAGAGATCTACCTTTAGGTCTGACATTCAGCATAAGTAAAAATATGTGGAGAATGCTGTTGGTGAGTGACAGACAGCAGCCAGGCAGTGGCTTCAGACTGAGAAGATGGACTGTTATGAGCTCATTGATCCAATTCTCTCAGAGGGAACTTGTTCTGATCAATACTGAGAGAAGTGGACAGTGGTACTCTGCTGTTTTTAAACCACTGCCCCACTGGTATTTGCACCTTGTATTCCCCGATTTCCGTTTCTCACAACTCTTTCACACCACCAACTTAAAACAGCCTCTCTTTATCACGCTAGTGCATATTTCAGCTTTTCTCTAGTTTTTGTTAGACAACCTGCTGTGAGGAAACTGTGATTTTCCAGATTTGTCTGCTATAATTATTGGTATTATACCCCAACACCATCTATACTGGCATACTCTGCCACTGAGGCACATTTTTCTTGATCTCTACAGGGTACACCACACAACATGCGTCAGTGGACCGGAAATTTTTATAGTTTACTTAGAAACTAAGATAAGGTGACAGTAAAACATTTTTGGTATGTCACTTAACTTTTCAATGGAAGAACTGGTTTAGAACCCAATAATAATAACAGGAAAAGTCTAATAAAAAGAGGTAAACAGAAGCTCTCATGGAGTCAATGTGTGTTCAACAGGGAAAACAATACTTGCAAAGGTGTTTTTCTTTAACACTTTGGCTGACTTTGAGTAACTGTGAATCTTTACGTAGGAAAGTAAATAGACATTTTGATACAAGTGTAAGTCTGTGACCGTGAGAGTTGGATAGAGTGTGAATGAGATTGTCCTGGGGACACCACTGCACCGTCGTCTCCTGTTAGGGCACCCCTTTTCAGGTAAATAGACCGAATTGAGGACAGCCAAATGCCGTGTGTATGTGTGCGTGTGCTTGTGGCGGAAGGTGTTGTTTTGCCACCGTTTTGACTCACCTCATGTCTCAGGTGGGATGTGGGAATGAGATAGAGGCTCACAGCGAGCTGCCAACAAGCAGATGGAGAGTAAATCAATAAGGAAGTAGCAAAGCAAGAAAATGAGGGGAGGGGGAGACAGGAGGAGGGAAAACAATTTGGTTACCACTGCAGAAGAAAATCCCTCTCGTCTTTAAGTAAAGCTACACTTTGTCGACTGTCAGTCTCGCACTCGGATTACAGATCTCTTGATACATGTTTAAAAGAGTGGAGAACAGGGCAAGCGGGAAATAAATTTCAAACCTTCACGGATGAATGAAATACAAAGGGCACTGGTATCTTCTATTTTTCTCTATTTTTCTCCAAGAACACACAGAACGCCCGCATACATGTACTTCAGTTTGACAATGGCTTCAGAAAAAACTACGTTTATGTTGGGAGGGTTTATTTTTCTCACTTTTTGATGAAGATAAGGAAAACATCCTGGAGGAGAACCTGGATTGACCAATTACTGAGGAGGCAGCCAAATAAGTGGGTTGATTTAGTGATGTGCTGAATGTTAGCCGGGTAAAGTAGTGAGTACACACACAGCAGGTACACCCAGAAATAAGACACTGCTGTGTTTTTGTTTTTGACTATCTCCATAGCAACTTTTTGAATCTAGCAAGAAGTACAAGCAGTTCTGACAACGTACTTCCATCCAGATGACAAAGTAGAGTGTCTGCTGCTGCAGTCTTATCCTGATACTAATGATAACCCATCAGCCGGTACACCAGTTGGTGACTAAGGAGCTGCATCCATTTCTCTGCCAAGTCCCTCTTCTGTCTTCTGCACTCATTTATTGATATCTTCTGAGTAAGAGAGATGCAATTTTGTCAGTTTTTTGAAACATACAAAATATCATAATGTACTTTTCTATAGATGGCTTTTAGCCATCTCTTGGATATAAGTTTTCCCTATATGCCAACCTACAATCTACAGCCTTACATATTTCAATTGTAAAAAAAATAATTATTTCATAAATTTCAATTGGGCTAAGCAGAATATTGTAGTGGTAGGATGCTTGAGCTTTCAAATCTACTTAAAAGTTTGGATTTCCGAAATCCAATTTTGAAAAAATCGACTGAACGTCCCTTCAATTTTCAGTCAGGGGTTTCTCACCAATTCAGTTAAATTTTGTGTATTCATATAGTGCCAATTCACAATGCATGTTGTCTCAAGGCACATTTCAAAGTCAATTCAATTGAATCATACAGGACCTCTCTCCTTGAACCGCCACCTTAATGTGTTAGAGCCAGGCTTGGGGTCGGGACTCGTCGTAGAGCGCCTGGTGGCTGGGATGTTCCTCGCATGACCCGGCCAGACCAAGCCTGAATGAGAGATGCGAGGCCATCCCCCAGTGGGCCCACCACCTGCAGGGGGAACCATGAGGGACGAGTTCAAGAGATACTAACTAGAAATAGTCAGGCTCACCTCCACGCACAGTCGGGAGTGGCCTGCGGGGAGAGGTGGCAAGCTGCCATCTCGTGTTGGGGTTTACCCCAGTGGATGAGAGGGTCGTATCCCTGCGCCTTCCGGTTGGGGACAGGTCTCTGACTGTCGTTTTGGCCTACTGGCCGAGCGGTAGTGTGGAGTACCCGGCCTTATTGGCGTGCCTGTCGGGGGTGCTGCATAGTGCCCCTCCCGGGGACTCCATTATTCTGCTGGGGGATTTCAATGCCCACAAGGAAACGGTAGTGACACCCGGAGAGGTGTGATCGGGAGGAATGGCCTCCCCGATCTGAATCCAAGTGGTGTTTCGTTATTGGACTTTTGTGCTATTCACGGATTGTCCATAATGAACACCATGTTCAAGCATAAGGGCATTCATTAGTGCACATGGCACCAGGACACCCTAGGCAGGAGGTCGATGATCGACTTTGTTGTTGTGTCTTCAGACCTTCGCCCGCATGTTTTTGACACTTGGGTGAAGAGAGGGGTTGAGCTGTCCACTGATCACCACCTGGTGGCGAGTTGGATCCACTGGAAGAGGAGAAAGCCAGACAGACTTGGCAGCCCCAAGAGTATAGTGAGGGTCTGCTGGGAACGTCTGGCAGAGCCCTTGGCCAGGGATGTATTCAACTCCCACCTCCGGGAGAGCTTTGACCTGATTCCGGCGGAGGTTGGAGACACAGAGTCTGAGTGGACCATGTATTTCACATCCATTGTCGATGCTGCTGCCCGTAGCTGTGGCCGTAAGGTCCGCCATGCCTGTTGCGATGGCAATCCCCGAACCCGGTGGTGGACACAGGCATAAGGGATGCTGTCATGCCTGAAGGAGGACTCCTATTGGCTGTGGTTGGCTTGTGGGACTCCTGAGGCGGCTGACGGGGTACCGTGAGGCCAAACGTGCTGCAGCCCGGGCTGAGGCAGAGGCCAAAACTCTGGCCTGGGAGGCCCTCGGTGAGGCCATGAAGAAGGACTACCGGTTGGCCTCGAAGCGATTCTGGCAAACCGTCCGGCGCCTCAGGAGGGGGAGGCAGTGCTTTGCCAAAACTGCTTACAGTAGGGATGGGAGGCTGCTGACCTCTACTGGGGACATTATCGGGTGGTGGAAGGAGTACTTCGAGGATGTCCTCAATCCTGCCGTCACGCATTCCCTGGTGGAAGCAGAGGCTGGGGACTCTGGATTGGACTCTTTCATCACCCAAGCTGAAGTCACCGAGGTGGTTAAAAAGCTCCACGGTAGCAAGGATTCGGGAGTGGATGAGATCCGCCCTGAATACCTCAAGTCTCTGGATGTTCTGGGGCTGTCATGGTTGACACGCCTCTTCGACATTGCGTGGCGGTCAGGGACAATGCCTCTGGACTGGCAGACCGGGGTGGTGGTAAGAAGGGTGACTGGAGGGTGTGTTCCAACTATAGGGAGATCACACTCCTCAGCCTCCCTGGTAAGGCCTATGCCAGGGTATTGGAGAGGAGACTCCAGTCGATAGTTGAACCTCGGCTTCAGGAGGAGCACTGGACCAGCTCTATACCCTCTACACTTGTACTTGAGGGTTCATGGGAGTTTGCCCAACCGGTCCACATGTGTTTTGTGGACCTGGAGAAGGCATTCGACTGTGTCCCTCGTGGTGCCCTGTGGGGGGTGCTCCAGGAGTATGGAGTTGGGGCCCCTTTATTAGGGGCCATCCGGTCTCTGTACAAGCGGAGCAGGAGTTTGGTCCGCATTGTCAGCACTAAGTCGTACCTGTTCCTGGTGCATGCTGGACTCCGGCAGGGCTGCCCTTTGTCACCAGTCCTGTTCATAACTTATATGGACAGGATTTCTAGGCGCAGTCAAGGACCGGAGGGGGTCTGGTTTGGGGACCAGTGGATTTTGTCTCTTTGCAGATGACGTGGTCCTGCTGGCCCCCTCTAGCCAACACCTACAGCATGCACTGTTCGCAGCTGGGATGAAGATCAGCTCTTCCAAGTTCGAGGCCAAGGTTCTCGACCGAAAAGGGTGGCTTGTTCTCTTCAGGTTGGAGGGGAGTTCCTGGCTGAAGTGGAGGAGTTCAAGTATCTTGGGGTCTTGTTCACGAGTGAGGGGAGAATGGAGCAGTAGATCAACAGACCGATCGGTGCGGCTGCCGCAGTAATAGGGACACTGTACCGTTCCGTTCCATGGTGAAGAGATACTGGTCGGTCTACATTCCTACCCTTACCCAGCGCCATGAACTTTGGGACATGACCGAAAGAACGAGATCCCAGATTGACATCTTGTAACCATGGAGGCTATTGGTGTACAGTGTTGTTAAAAAAAAAAAACAGTACTGGATGATTTGAGCTGGTGCATTATTGTGCTGTAGGTTGCATTTAGAAGATGGGTACACTGTAATTGCAATGTTATTGAGAGGGTCAGCAGCGAAACCCAGGTAGGCTGTGGTGTTGAATGATGCTCAATTGGTACTTAGGAGCCGAAGTGGGCTAAGAAAATATGCACCATTATTCATCAGCAACACATCTAAGGTATTCCTTACCTTTATTGTGCAGAAAGATGCACAACCAGAGGCCATGGCAGTGCTTTTTCTATCACACATGAAGTTCCGAGTTTTTGGGTGATAACTTACACAGATTAAATTTAAGTAATTCAGTAATGTGTTGCCTGTTTAAAAATGTTTGTTACAGTGGAAAATCATACACTATTTTGCACACATTTGCTTGATAATTTTGGAACGTGTGTTTATCAGAAAGAAAGGATATAGTACTAGATGATATTTTATGTGCAGTCTTTCAAAGAATATTACAGGTAAAATTGATAAAAGTTGATGTGAACCTATGTCCAACACAGTTATGGATCAAAAATATCACACTTTCATGCAATAAAAAGTTTAAATTACCAAATTTACCAACCACTCCTTAAAGTAGAAGATCTAGACAGTGCGCAGAGAGAACAGCCTTAAAATATCACAGCAGACCTTTTAATATCTGATGTTTTTTAGTGAAACAGCTCATTCACACCCCAGTACCCTATTAAACCCCTCTCATCTAGGAGAAAGACAAATAAAGAAAGATGGAGGCTGAGAAAATCAGAGCAGCTGACCATAGTATGCAAACGTTGGAAAGTATGTGTCTCAACAAAAAGGAAAAATGGAGGGAATAAAGCATCACCACCTTCTGAGAGTGCGGCAGAACAGGATAAATACTTCATAAGCACGTTTTAGGATTTGAATAAAATTAAAAGTTTGCCTCATTTATAGTTTGTAGTGTTTTTAATAGCCGGAGTGAATGATGATTTTAAATTGTTGCCATTTTAAGCTATATTCATTAAGTGCAGCAACTGCTAACTAATGGGCTTCTCCAGACTCACCATTGGCAGGTACAGGACCTTGGTTGTATTCAGCCTTATCAAAAGTGAGCAGGAATCTTCTGGCTTGGTCACACAATGCCTAGCACAGGAAATAATGCAGGATAAAGGACAAAGAAACTTCCACAGACAACTTGGAAGAGAATTAAGAAGTCTCCTAATGTCATGTAAGCAGAGCTGGCAAACTCAACATCACCACAATAATGACTGACATGACTGCTTTAGTGGATGACAGCGACAAAAGAAAGGTAGCAATGTTGGAGCAGAGGGTGGATGACTTGGAACAGTATTCACAAAAGGATGAATTGGTTTTAACTGGTCTTAACTGGCGTTAAACTTGTGAAGATACACATTCAAAGTGAAAGCTGAGCCATCTGCTACATGTTAGCTAGAAAAACAGAAAGCAAACATGCAATTGTTATAAGATTATCACCAGTAAACCAAGAAATACTTTAATACAGTCGAAGAAACTGAAAGGCACTGATGTGTATATAAACCATTTCATTTAAAAAATGGGGAGATTGCACGAGACGCTAGGATGTTAAGAAAACTGAAAGAAATATTTTTATCTTGGACCAGAAATGTGTGTTTGTATTAAAAAAAAGAGGCATCACCTGCTAAAATAAGAGACCAAAAAGAGTTGAAATCATTTAAGCACATTAAATGAAACATTGTAGCACCAGATATGGAGTTGAGGAACAAGTCTGAGGTTGCATTCCTGAAATATGTATACAGATAAAGATATTCACTCGGATTATAAAATATAGGATTTAGACAAGGATACTGTTACAAACCCTAAATAGAAGTCTAGGAGTAGCAGGGTGTAACACAAAATTAATTAACAAAATTCATTAACTAACAAACTTTATGCTATTGGACAAAACTCGGTGTAAAAGAAATAATTTATTTCCTGAAATCAGAGTAGGACTTAAAGATTTGGAAAGCAATAAAGGTCACTCCAAGGCCAAAACAACAAACAAAAGTACCCCTTCGGGCTAATCAATAAAAGCAGGTCTCATCTAACCAAAACAAAAGTACAATACATAAACTGCCTGACTGGTCAAAAAACAGCAGAACATTTTGCCCAAATGAAAATGGTGGAAAACCCCTCCTAAACTTCCCATCTAACAGAATCTCTAACATCCAACAATTCACCAAAACAACAAGATTAACCACAGCATTATTGTCAGACAATCAGTACACATAATTGAGTTTCTCAGTCAACCAAAATCAGATGCCCAAAGAGAGGGGGCACAGCACTGGGTGACTGAAGCTTTTAAACAGTCCACTGATGAGGAGGAATTGACTGTGCAGGAGGGACAACAGTAAACCTGCAAACAAACACGAGAGAAAAACAGGAAACTCTGTCCTAGTAAGAGAGCCCCCTATAGGTTAATGGACGTAAGATATAAAGATATAAATTTACTCTCTGTGAACACCGATTGTGAGTACTACACAGAGGAACAATTTATGGGACATAGTCTATTATTCATTTCAATAGAAAGAGCAATTTCCATTGATATGCCAATTGACGCTGATGGTGTTGTAATTAAGTGTGTGAGGAAAACTACATTTCTGGGTGTTATTCTTGACGATAAGGTCAAGATGGGGCCGAGAGAAGGTGCCGTCGTGGAGCTCTGTTGTGCACTTTGTGTATTTTGTTGTCTGTACTTTATGTGGAAACATTCACCACAGTTAAATCTGACCGAGAGTCACTTCTAAAGATTCTGGACAAAATTAGTGGATTGTCACAAGTGATTCCTGAAGTGACGTGCAATGACTTATAGTCGTGCCCCTCTCCGCACAAGCAGAGCCAAGATTCTAAGCACGGAGACCGAGAGTGGAGCAAAAGGGACTGGGAATGGAATCGACACACACGCTCGGGACCAGCGGCCCAGAGTGGGGACGCAGCAAGCCAAAAGAGGCGGAAGATTTGACACCAGTGAAGGTGGGTTGCTTGTGAGGCTTCGTCACTGTTTGACAAGGATCCCGCTGCCATTCATCTACCTAGCTAACGTCCAGTTACTGACAGAGAGGTGGCTTCACAGTAACATACCTGCTATTTAGCCAACAGGAGGTGTGTGTTTGCTTATGAATGAACTTTGGTGCACAGACAGTGTCACAGTCAACAAAATGTGTACAGCTAATCTTGAATGTCTCTTTGTGAATTGCCGCCCTTTTTATCACCCACGGTGGTTTTCCGTGATGTTTATGTGCACAGTCTACATTCATCCACGGGCAGAACCCCCAGTGCCTCTAAATGAATTAAGTAATATTATACAGGCTGTCACTGGATGCATACATGTTTTTATTGACTGTGGTGTTCCAAAGAAAGTTGTTAAACAGTAAATAAGTCAGAAACCATGGTTTAATGCAGATGTAAACATGAAGCTGTAGGAGGGCACCAAAGTGTTTAATTCGGGTGATGCTATAGTCTACAAGCAGGCCAGATACTCTTTTGAGCGGTTAGTTGCTAAGTGGGCCTATGGAGACAGGATTGAGGGATGTTTCAAACAGAACAATCCACAAAGAATGTGGCAGGGTCTCAACATTATTACCTCCCGGAAACCAAGGAATGAGAAGGTTGTCTCTTTTTTATAACTCGATGCCAAATAACTTGAACAACTTTTTCTGTTTCTTATTGATTACAGCTCTGCTTTTAATTCTCTTGTTCCTGCGAAACTCATTTATAAACTGAAGAGGCTTGGATTGAATGATGCCATTTGCAGATGGACTTTTACTTTTTTAACCTGTAGACCTCAAACGGATAAGGTTATTGACTGCTTCTCTGATGGCCACAGGGTTGTATTTTAAATACGCAGATGATACAGCTATCATTGGTCTTCCTCATATGACGACTCTTGTTACAAAACTAAGGTGGAAAATGTAGTGTCTTGGAGTAAGAAAAACAACTTGGTTTTGAATGCCTCTAAAATCTTTGAATTGGTCTTTGATTTTAGTAAGAGTCAATCCCATCTACCTGTTTTTAAAAATGGTATGGAGGTGCAAATTGTTGATAACTGTAAATTTGTTGGTGTTTCTTTGTCAATTGACCTTAGCAGGAATTTAAATACCAGAACGATTATCAAAAAGTCTCAAGAGCAGCTTTTTTCTGCGTAAATTGAAGGAGTTTACTAGGAACAAGCAGATCCTGTTAAATTTCTACCACTGTGCAATAGAAAGCCTTCTTTCAAATGCTATCACAGTGTGGTTTGGAAATGTTTCTGCTAAAGCAAGGAAAATTTTAAACAATGTGGTCTGCATTGCCAGCCGTTTTATTCGCGCGAACTTGCTGTTCTGGAGGACATTTACCAACAAAGACTTTGTTCCTGGGCTTCATCCATCGTTAAGGACCCTTTGCATCCTGCCAGGGACCTGTTTGAGCTACTCTCTTCTGGGAGGCATTATCGCGCAATTGGGATATCGTGCCACAATAAAAGCTTTTTTCCACAATCTGTAATGACTTTAAATATGAAGACTTTATGATGACAGAAACAAACAATTTTTGGCTTTCTGTTTTATGTGGGTTTTAGTACTTATTTAAAATTTTTTATTTATGGGACCCTCTTGTTGTTTTTGACTGGGTGGTTATTGTTTTTTTGTCTCTCCGTTTGTGTGAATGTCATACTGTGCACTTGAGCTACTTGCACCTCTCTTCCAATGTAGTTTTCTATACTGCAAATGGCAAATAAACTAAATCTGAATTATAAGCCATATATCAGTTATTCAAAGATGAAACTAAAAAAGACTATAAAAGACTTGCTGAATTAAGAAGCTCTGTTAATATTTTATAATTCTAGGTTTGTGCCTTATTTGGTTTATCATGTGGAAATTTGGGGACTACCTGTATAATATGTGTCAATTCCATTTTTATTTCACAGAAAAGAGTTATGAGTCATCAGCAGAAAGCGATACAGAGACCCAACAAATCCATTATTCTTGCAATTAAAACAGATGAAATTTTGTGATGTAGTAAATTATGGCATCTTGCAAATTATGTTAAGTCTGGAATAATATGCTACCAATAATCTATAGAAAATATTTATTAAACAAGATAATGTCTGTAATTTGAGAGGTGCGGAGATTTATACATAACCCAAATTCGAAACAAAAGTAATGGAACGATGCATTTGTTCACTCTATGCAAAGAGATCAAAGAATCCAAATAAATGTATAATTACACCCAATATCCTGAATTAGTATTATGCAACTCAGTGAATGACCTCAGGTGATAGTAAATGTAATTAGATATAATTTTGTTTTTTCCCTATTGTTGGTCATTGGATAGATGAAAAACAGATGTTAATATTATATTTTTCTTTTTGTAAATTTGTTGTCTTTGAGGAAAGGATGTAACCATATAAGACATTTTCTTCTTTCTATCCCTTTTCATTCAGTGTTCTGTTTTTTATACGTATATAATATATTTGTTTTATATGTGAATTAATTAAATAAATAAATCAA
The DNA here is from genome assembly GCA_036173005.1 of Crenichthys baileyi. Taxonomy (NCBI): domain Eukaryota; kingdom Metazoa; phylum Chordata; class Actinopteri; order Cyprinodontiformes; family Goodeidae; genus Crenichthys; species Crenichthys baileyi. The sequence goes on along the minus strand of JAHHUM010002611.1, from coordinate 672,091 downwards.
AATCAAGTGTTGCTAATATTAGCTTATATTAGCACCGACAATCAAAAACTAGTAGAGAAGTTAATTTACTGAATGACCAACAGTTAGCAAATGTGAAACAAAACGTTGAGTATCTGAAGGTGCATAAACAAGGAAAAAGTACATTAGGAAGCTGACATCACAAGCCTCAATGGAGGCCAAGTTGCAACAATGCTACATTAGTCAAATTTATTTGGCAATTATTCAGACTGTGACTTTTCTGTTGAAATGGGGAGGCAGAACATTCTCATGGTATAATTAACCTTGCGTCTTTGTGCCAAAGTTTCACAATATCACCAAAGCTTACATAAAAACACATTTCTAAATCGTTATCACTATTTTGAGTTTGACACATAAATTAATGCAAAAATATTTAACAAACAACCACTACATTTAATGAGGCACTGCCTTTCTTTTTGCTCCTTACAAACAAAATAAACTTCAGTTGCTCCTGCACTTACCTGGCATCTCATTTTGAACATGTTCTAATTTAAGGATTTGGTTACAAAATCAGCAGCATGCATGTCCTAACTGTTGGTTTTCTATTACTCTACTACTGCCATGTAGAAATACAATTTCTACCAAAATTGATTGATTTGGTTAGTAAAGTTGGACTGCTGATATAAGTCTTAGGAATGCATAGGTAATAAAATGATATTTTTCCCCCTTTTGAAGTATTTTCTACCGAGAATAAATCCCAGGAATGCTGTAATCTGAAGGTCTGTCTGTTTTTATGAAGTGTATCACAAGTCAAACACCAACAGTATGATCTCCAGTTTTATATACACTGCTCAAAAAATAATGGGAACACTCAAATAACACATCCTAGATCTGAATGAATGAAATATTCTCATTGAATACTTTGTTCTGTACAAAGTTGAATGTGCTGACAACAAAATCACACAAGAATCATCAATGGAAATCAAATTTATTAACCAATGGAGGCCTGGATTTGGAGTCACACACAAAATTAAAGTGGAAAAACACACTACAGGCTGATCCAACTTTGATGTAATGTCCTTAAAACAAGTCAAAATGAGGCTCAGTATTGTGTGTGGCCTCCACGTGGCTCTATGACCTCCCTACAACGCCTGGGCATGCTCCTGATGAGACGGCGGATGGTCTCCTGAGGGATCTCCTCCCAGACCTGGACTAAAGCATCCGCCAACTCCTGGACAGTCTGTGGTGCAACGTGACGTTGGTGGATGGAGCGAGATATGATGTCCCAGATGTGCTCAATCGAATTCAGGTCTGGGGAACGGGAGGGCCAGTCCATAGCTTCAATGTCTTCATCTTGCAGGAACTGCTGACACACTCCAGCCAAGTGAGGTCTAGCATTGTCCTGCATTAGGAGGAACCCAGGGCCAACCGCACCAGCATATGGTCTCACAAGGGGTCTTAGGATCTCATCTCGGTACCTAATGGCAGTCAGGCTACCTCTGCCGTGCGGCCCTCCAAAGAAATGCCACCCCACAACATTACTGACCCACTGCCAAACCGGTCATGCTGAAGGATGTTGCAGGCAGCAGATCGCTCTCCACGTTGTCTCCAGACTCTGTCACGTCTGTCACATGTGCTCAGTGTGAACCTGCTTTCATCTGCGAAGAGCACAGGGCGCCTGGGGCGAATTTGCCAATCCTGATGTTCTCTGGCAAATGCCAAGCATCCTGCACGGTGTTGGGCTGTGAGCACAACCCCCATTCGTGGACGTCGGGCCCTCATACCATCCTCATGGAGTCGGCTTGTAACCGTTTGTGCAGACACATGCACATTTGTGCACAGGTTCTGGACACAACGCTGACAGACACAGCAAACCTTCTTGCCACAGCTCGCATTGATGTGCCATCCTGGATGAGCTGCACTACCTGAGCCACTTGTGTGGGTTGTAGAGTCCGTCTCATGCTACCATGAGTGTGAAAGCACCACCAACATTCAAAAGTGACCAAAACATCAGCCAGAAAGCATAGGTACTGAGAAGTGGTCTGTGGTCCCCACCTGCAGAACCACTCCTTTTATTGAGTGTGTCTTGCTAATCGCCGAAGATTTCCCCCTGTTGTCTATTCCATTTGCACAACAGCATGTGAAATTAATTGTCAATCAGTGTTGCTTCCTAAGTGGACAGTTTGATTTCACAGAAGTTTGATTTACTTGGAGTTATATTGTGTTGTTTAAGTGTTCCCTTTGTTTTTTTTGAGCAATGTATTAGAAATGTTCCCAAGATGTGTCCAGCACATGTTGGGAACCTGAAAAAGCAGAAAAACAGATACAAAAAATAATTTTTAGTAGATTGATGATTGTTGCTGGCTCACTTAACAGCAGAGCTTTTTGTTTGCTATTTGCTTGTCTTGCAACAAATCTAGACTTTTTTTGCAAAGTCTCTGGTATGTCCAGGTACACATCACTACTTAGAAAGGAATATATCCCTGGTAGCACAGAACGTATGTATCTTTGAAAAACATATAGAAATCTACATCACAGGCAAGCTAAAGTAGAACTTCAGGTACACAGAGTCCAAAAAGAAGAAAAAAACCTGCTTCAGATTTGAAACTGAAATATCTGATTTATTTTTCCATTAATACAAGTATTTTAGTTTGAATTTTCTATCTCCTTGGATTGCTGTCCAATTTATGTTGCGATAGACCATCATGCATTGAGCTGAAGGTCAACTACAAACATCCAGAATCAATATAAAGAGGTCCAGAGGATTCAAAAGAGACAGATTTGGGAAGTAAGGTGTGTGTGTGTGTGTGTGTGTGTGTGTGTTTATAAAAACAGATATAAGAAAATAATGCAGTTTTTTTATGAGTGTGTTTGTGTGGCTACTAGTGGTGGACAGCTTATGGCTTTAGCGGAAAGCATCTGAAAAATGGCTGCTGTGGGTTTAATTGGGAAAGAGCTAACTCATGACATAACTCTGCACTTTTACACCCTACAGTGGTTCTGGGAAACACATTCACCTTTGCATACATACACACAGCTTGTGTGTATAGACCTACATAAAGTTTCATCCCTATAAGAGCAGCAAAAAGATAGCTGATGTGTTTATTCTCTGGTGGCTTTGCTACTGTGGGTTCAAGACCAGCTTGACCTGGAACTTAGGAGAGGTAAGTGAGGCTAATTTTGGATCAGAGGAGTAGATTGTCTGTAATGACATTAACAATGCAGAAATCTGGCTGATCCCAGGTGATGATTAAACTGCGAACGGTTCTTTGAGCTGGAGAGGAGCACGGCTCAGAGCCACAGGTGCGGCACAGCAGTGCCGAGACACTCCTAGTCATTCAGCAAGCACTTTTCCTTATCACCTAGCAGCCACCAGGGTCCTGTTAGTAGGGTATTCAATTCTTTTTATTAGTACCTGTGGCTCATATCGGCTTTCACTTGGGTCACATGAAAAATCTCTTTTTTTTCCTTAAAAAAGAAAGATATGATTGCTCGCATATGTGTTTGACTTTTTTATGGTTGATCACTTCACAAACATCTCTTCTTTTCACAGAACTGTTCCACCTGTATTGTGTCTTCATGTGGTGCAAGATGATATCCTTTTTATGTTCTCCTTTATTGCGGCTTGAGTCCAGCTCGGTTTCATCCTGCTGCAAGAAGGCCCAGTATGTCTGGGAGGCTCTGAGCTTTAACATCTTTGTTTTTAGTGAAAACAGCACTAACAGGGTGTGGAAAATCACATTTTATCCAACATTCATCCAAAAAGTAATGAATATAGACGCGATTTTTGAGGTCCTCAATAACTGGTAATAACGTGATACAAGATTTGTTTAAATTCACAATGTTTCAGTCATTTTCTACCCAAATATGTTGAGACACATTTAAGCAAACACTATTATCATTAAAAGGCAGCTTCCGCGACTGAAACATAGAAATTGCATGTGCTTTTCCAGGAAATCTTCAACAATGTGAAGTGTTTTTTCTTCACAGCCTTTTTCTTCATGACATACGCTGGACAAATGTCTTCAAACAGTCACCTCTGCGTCTTGCTGCTCCTCAATTCCCCGAGCAAAAAGCCTAATCAGCTGGCACTGGACACTGTGGAGAAGAAAACAGCACACACACACTGCATCATTTAGCCTGAATAACAAACCATAATCTTAATGGCTGTGCTCATTTCGCTGAGACTTTACTGTCGAAGCAGCAGATGTGAAAGTAGTGCGGCCTAAAGTGCATATTTCTGTTCAAAATTGTAAGTGGAAGTCTTTGTTGTCTGCCTGTTATAGATGTTATGATAAACTTGAATGAAATGTGTGAACTTGTTAACATTTCTTTTGACATAATAGCAACAATCTTCATTGTATTTTATAGGAAATTTTTGTGATGGACGAACACAAATTCAAAATGCTTAAGAACAAAAAACCCCACAGCATGATACTGCCACCACCAAGTTTCACAATGTGGACAGTGGGTTGAGAGTATTGCGTATTGTTTGTTTTTTGCCGCACTTAGTGTTTTGCATCAAAGCACGTTGTTTTACATGTTTGTCTTGTCCAGTGCTAATTTTTGCTTTTATGCATGTGCAGACAATATGGAAACTGGCCCCACCCTATGCGTTGAGGAGGCATCTCCTGCTACTTGGCTTGTGGCAAAAAACAAAGAATTTATTATGGATTTCTTTCAGCATGTCTTTCTTCACACTTTTACATTGGGGCCAGATTTATGGAGTGCACAACAAACAGTTGCTCTGTCAACTGATTCTCCAACCTGAGCTGTGGGTGTTTTCAGCTCGTCTAGAGTTACCTTGGGCCTCTTGGCTACACCTCGGATTAGAAAACTTATTCCATTTTCAGACGCTGGATTGATTGATGCTCCGTGACAAGTTCAAAGCTTGGGAAATTATTTTATAACCACACCCTGATTTAAAATACTACACAGCCTTATCTCCGACCTGCTTGCTGTGTTCCTTTATCTTCACAACGCTTTTTGTTCACTGAGGTCCTTTAAGAAAACTCTGAGACCTTCGTGGAACAGCTGAGTAAAGGGGGCTGACTTCAAATCCATGCCTGTCTTAGAATTATTTTACTTGCAATGCACATTTATGCACCACTTTCTGTTGATCACATAAAATCGCAAAAAAAAACACTACAAGGTTTGTGGTTGCACTGTGACAAAATATGGAAAAATTCAAGAAGGAATGATTTGTAAAACAGAGTCTGACATCTCTTCCTTTACTTCCAGCCTTGAGTCGCTCTAAATATAGAGGCTTAATTCCAGAACACTATAAGCATTTAAAAATAAAGACAAAAAGTCCAAGAGAGCTGTGTGTTGGACTTTTATTTACACTAGGAGACTTGATTTGATGTTTTAGATGGCGCTTTAAGTTTCACTTTTTTCACAGGTGAAGCTCTTCCTTCTCCCTCCTTCTACTTTCCTGTTTCGCCTGGGCTATTACCATTAATTATCCGAAATACACTCCGCTTGGCTTACTCCGGCAACGATTAGCGGTGTGGAAGGGGCAATAAATGGACAGACTTCTGCTTTAATTACAGGGGAGTAGTCTTTTAACACGGGGAGGGCCGTTAAATTAGCAACATTACAGCGCCATGCATCATTGGAGAAGTACAATGGAGCATGAAATAAACGATGCATCAAGCGGATCCACTCCAGCTGTGCAGAGATCTGATGGTTGGGGAGAGTGTGGGCTGAAATGAGGACGAGCAGAATAATGAAGGGGGCTAACTCCATGTAGTTGCCAACGATTGTGCAGTGGAGAACAGGGAAAGGCTGTAGTGACAAGATCCTGGACACTTGCAGGGCTATTGGTATTCCCTATAATTACACAAAAATACTTCTTTGGGATCAGTTTAAACCAATCAAAAATGTATATTTCATTTTATATTTATTGTTTACCCACAAACCAGACCTAAAACCAAAATTGTTATTGTAGGTAACTGGAAACAAGGATATTGTGGAATTAGAACAGTTTTGTCATGGGCCATACATCAGGGATAGATGACCCCATAGCGGTCCAGCACCCTAGTGGTTAAAAGCTTGACACCTAATATACTTGACATACTTTCTACAGGAATACACCCTCTTCAGAATCAGTCGTTTGAAGAACAGCTCTGGTTCCTAATTTCATTTTCCTTTCAAATTGATATTGTTATGGACCAAGCTGAAGACCTCATAATTTAGATGGCAAAATGTGCTTTGAGTTTACTTTAGTCACCCCGGCTGGTTTGTTTGAATGATGTCCATCATTCATTTAGGAGATGAGAGAAACTGCTTAATGTGTTTGAGTAGTTAAAGAAACAGTGGGACAGCTAGTTAAGCCATGTGAGAAAAAAAATGGTTTGTATAGTGTGTGGGCACTGGGATCAATGGTCTGAAATGTATTGTGCCAGGGTGGTGTTACTTTAGTTGTTTTTTTTTCTACATTTCCTTTTTCGTTTTTACATGTTTCCTTTCCCATAAACTGGGGAAGGATGTGATGTAGTGATAAAACAAAATTCAAATCCAGGGGAACATCAAAGTCATCAGGATTAATCCTCATAACGAACTAAAATCTCAGCAGATTTCCACATTTCCAAGCAGTTACCCAGTACTGTAGATATTTCCAAGCCACTCACTTGGGATAACAAAAATGTTAACCGCATCTTCTGGCAGTCCTCTCAGCAGTTCTTCAGATATTTCATAAAAGTGGAAAATAGAACTTGGAACTGTGAGTTTTGCTTCAGTGCACAGTGAATGCAGAGCTGTCAGGCACACAGAGCATTATCTGTTTCTACTTAGGTTTTGAAACATGAAATATTTTTGGGGAATTTAAGCAAAGTTTACATTTTAATACCAAGAAGGAAAGTCTTTGCTGTGAACATCCCACTACGGTGATGCAAGTATGAGCTCAGAGAGTATTTCAATATTCCTTCCATTATAGTGCTTCTACAATATTATGTGCTGTGTTTTAAAGCCCTTTGCTGGTTTGTATCTATACTGAGAGTGATTTGGCACATCTTGATCACCAGAAGAAGTTCCATTTTAAGCTACAGGGCTTATAAAAACGAGAAAAAAAGAATGTTTTAAATATCCACATTAGGAAGTCAAAATTATTATTTTTTAAAGATTCATAAAACCATTCACATGGACAAAACATCCATCCAGAGGGATCTTTTGTTTGTAAAGTTTTTTCAGTCTGAGTTTAGATCATAGGTTTTAGTTAAGCATGTTGTAAAAAGGTGAAAATTATGCAGTTTGTGAAATAAAATGGCTCCTATTACTGCATGCTCGGATGTGCTCCACCCTCACCTGACTTGAATGGCAGCGTGATGCAGGATTTCCCCATCGCAGGTCCAGCTGCTCTGGGCAGTGCTGTAGTCATTAGTTTCTTGGAATGAAGAAGTGGGGTCAAGGTCTGGATTCTCTGGATGTTTGCTTGGATCTTCTAGAGGAATAAGGTCATGGTTCCAGGGCTGGAAATTAAACTTTCTCACTCTGTGAACTTCCACAAACCAGTGGTCAAACTGTTAGAAAAAAGGCAAAGATGGGTGAGAAACAGATGTCAGAACAGGCAGAGGTGGGTTGCAGAATTTGAATAGATATTTCTTTCATTTTTACAAGAGTTCCTGTTTGTTTAAGGTAATTAGCCCACTACTGTGTTCGCCAGAAGAGCTGTTGAAATTTTGATTGCACCGTTTCATTATACACCGAATGATCTAACATTTATTCCTGTCAATTTTGATGATTATGGCGTTGATTTTAATTTATTAAGCTCTGGACTGATGACTTGTCCACAATGAACCTTGCTTTTCATCCAATAAATGCTGGAGATGGGCACCAGTCCCATGAAAGAACCTGAACTGGATTAACTGGGTTTTAAAAAATGGCTGGATTGTCATAATTGACAGGTTTTAGTATTTGGATTATTTTAGTGTTCTCTATTATTGTCACTTAATGTTCTACTTACAGGTCTTTCCTTTATGCTGATTTTCTTAGTTATGCTCTGTTCTCTGTATATTTTATCTCAGAATCTTATTTTTCGCCGGTATAAGCTATTTATCAGCACTTCTGGCAGTTTGTGTCTCATTAAACCTGCTTCATCCGTGGTACTGCATATTCTGTACATATTTTTTAAAAATGTTTCCTAATTGAGAGAAATACATTATTGGCGTGTGTTGCTTAACAAACTTAACAACCTAACAACTAGCTCCCAACAACTTTCACTTAGAACGCGCTCGGCGTGGCTGAAATCTGAGCTCCGACTCTCCAGGCAAATCAAACACAGCTTTAACAGTAGCTTGTACTTAAGTCCCTAAAATGCTAACAAAGGCTAACATCTGGTTTGTTAAAGTGTTTTAACATTTAGTTAGTTATTTATGTGCTCCTGACCTTACCAATCAGTAAGATCAGTAACACTTAGAAATGCTCCTTTTTAATAACAGAGGCTAAAAAGACGGACTTGGCTCACGTATTCACTGATAAAATAGTCAAACATTGAGGCTAACAACAAAAGCACCTGATGCAAAAGGGATGTCGCAGGACCAAAGCTGCTGAATAGCACCGCCATCCATTAGAATACTAGGTGAACTTTGGAAAATTGAATAAAGAAAGAGAGATGAAAAGAAATAATTTTGTCAGAATCTGCTTTCATCTCTCTCTCTGTGTTGCAGAGAGGTTCAGCTGCCCTATCTTCAACTTCACGGGGTGCCACTTTCTCTCTGTTCTATCCTTCTTCTGCCCCCTCCCGTTTCTTCTTTTCTTATCCTCTACCATCCTCAAAGCAGAATGACAGCCATTTATTTCACATCAAGCCCACTTTATGACTGCAGCCGCTTTGCATTCATGCTGGACGGTCTGCCTAAAAAGCTTTCTGCCAAGGCCATGAATACGCTTAGTGGCTCCTCAGGTCTAGTCCCTTTCTGCTTGGTTGGACTCAGATGCTGATATTAACTCAGCTTTGATACAATGTTCCACTCACCCTACTTGTATAACTGCTTGTCTGCCTTTCTGCGATGCAAGTTATACGACCAAGACAGCCCTAAACTAAGGAAGAACCAAACCACTGCCAGGGCATTTTAATCTGAAAATGAGATGAGTTAATGTGATATCACTTTTATTCTTAAAAGCTGTGACAGGTGGATTTGTGAAACAAAATGAAAAATAGGACTACAAACTGACAGCCAGGCTAGCAAGGCTATACTTAGACATGCTAGCATGCAGAGGAACGCATGTCTAATCTATATGCTAACTATTACTACATGTACATGATTTTTACAAAACACTGTGGATACCGGTGCTCCTGTTTGTATCATATTATAGCTTAAAAAAAGTAAAATGTGCATTTAATGCTGCTGATGAAGTAAAACAGCAACTAAGGAGGAGAAAATATAAAATAGGCAATAACAACCACCAATGACACTTGTGTAAAGTGTCCTGAATGCCCTGAATGTTCGAACCAAATAAAAACTCTCTTCTTTTATCTAGTCTACAAACACACCACACTAAATGTTTACGGGGAGCTACGACAACATCAGTCCTGTGTTGAATTTCTGGCTCAAGAAATTAGTTTTAAGATTTACAATTTTCAGTATCTGTGATGTGTTTAAATGAAATCAGAAGAAGCACAGAAGCTGTAGGAAAGTTCTTGAAAGGACAGGGTAGTTTCTGCTGAGGCATGTCAGCTGTTTAGACTGCCACAACAGGCGATCTTTCACCAGATAAGGGAAGAACTCAGAATCAGCTAAAATTGGGTGGAGGAGACCAGAGCTTTACAAAGACGAAGAATAATAATCTTAGGTGGTCACAAAATCTCTTATCGGTGCATCACTCCTTTATTTCTTAAGTGAACATCTGAATAAAGGCAAATCCATCTAATTTTTTTAATACTTTCTTAAAAGACAAATATCTCATTCTGTTGGTTTCACAGTGGTTTTAAAATGACATGATGTTTCAAAGTCAGTTTACTTCTTAGTTGATCTCCTTGTGACGTTTCAAAGTTACTGCTAGAAGCATTTGTTCTTCTATGTTTGAATCTTGACAACCAGTTACAGCTTAAATAACATGTCAATATGCATGCAGCAATCACATTTCTCAACTGTTACAGCAGTGTAGTAACTTTCTCAACAGAATAGGAACCTGACTACGTTCCTTCTGATGTAATATGTCCTGGCATTTCAGCCATACCATAAAAAGCTGATTGCTTACTTTTGTCAGTGCAGTTTTGCAATCAAAACAAAAGAGATTAGGAGATACTACCCTTGTTGCATAATTCACTGTATTAAATGAGAATAGCTGCTTCTGTATTTCATATTTACATGCCAGTAAGGTAGATAGGCATGCAAATATGAAATGGACACTAAACAACCACGCAAAGGAGGTGGGATGGAGAACACAGCGAGTTTAGTGGTGATGGGGGGTAGGGAAATATAGACGGAGATGGCAACAAGTGCTGCGATGTGAAGAGGAAAAATAGATTATTAATGTAACTAATAGCAGAGATCTTTGTTCTGCATATCTGTAAGTGCATGTGAGAATTTTTCACCTGGACGTGAACAGAGTGGTGGGAAGGGTCAAAGCCCTTCAACACTTAGGGCCTAAGAACAACACAGGGTGGCAGCACCAACCACAGAGGGATGGAGCAATCACATTAGTGGAAACCCCCCAGGTCAAAGAGGCACAAGTAAAGACGCAGGGCATCGAGCTCTGACCGGTCAGTCAGTTCCAGTGGAGGGCAAGCCCAGAGCCAGGTCACTCAGGCAGCAAGGCCATCAAGCACCAAGAATGGAAGAACGCCCCAAGTACTCCCAACCCACTGGACAGACACAAGCCTGCAGTAGGAATGGGGAGGAAGGGACCCCCACCCAAACTAGGGGCAACCTCCGAGGCCCATAGTCAACCAGACACATCCCTATGGACTATAAGTCAGTAGCCAGGAGCCCATCACACCTCAGGACAGACCAAGCCCCCACTCAGACCACACCACAATAAATGAGACAGCCCTGCCCCAGATTACTGCCATGTGTCTGAACTGCATTAAAATCAAAGTGCAACATGAAGCCAAATAAGGCAGAGGAGGGGCCCAGAAAAGTACTTAGTGGCAAGAAGATTTGTGACTGTTGTTCACCATGTCTAAGTTTGCACCACTCTGTGAATATATTTGAGGTACTCTGTTGTCTAACAACAGAAACAGAATAAACTGTAAATGAGAATGTTTTTTTAGGCAAATTAGTTAGTCTAAGCTTAAAGTCCATGATCTTTTATTTAATACAGATAAAGATGTCACTGGTAACAACAAACAGTTTAAAGTTTTACCTCTCTTCCAGTGCAGCTCCTATAGATTAAATGTCTGAAGGTAATAATTAGTAATCAGCAGACTTCCCCTGGTGATGCTGTCCTGAGAGGGGCATTAGTCTGATATCGGCCTGTTTTCCCATACTGCATATCCCTGATGCAGCGGTAACTGGGGCCTTTCTGATCGGGGTGGGGGTTATTTATGGCACATGGGTAGTGCATAAGGGCTAAGGCGCTTGAACTAAAGAGAACCGTGCTTGGGGAAATTGAGCAGAGTCAGCAAGATAGGTGCTAGCAGAGCCAGAGAGAAAGTCTGCCTTCTGCTTGATCATTTATGGGATTAACGCTATCAGTTCATCTATTCATCTGGAATCTGATTTAGAAATGTAGCAGACTCTACAACAAAATCCTAAAAGATTTTGCTATTTTATCCTCCTAAATTTAAGTCATCTACATCTGGAATATTTTGCATCTAATGACAAATGGATAACCCCCCACCTGGTCTTCTTGGTTGGTGTGTCGCAGAAGATGTTTGAAAAAGTCCAGACGGGAACACTTCCTGACCAGGATCAGGTCTGTCGTGCCATCAGCAAGGTGGGCGGAGGGCGACAGGCCTTTTGGACTCCGAGGACACGCGCAGCTCATGCTGGCCGCGTTGATGGCAATAAACCTACCATGGATCACACTCCAGTCTCTGCCGCCATCTGAAACAGAACCATGTTGTTAGATTTACCTAGGAAAAGAAAATGTGTCATTTATCAGTGTCAAAAACAGATCTCTCTGACATTTCACCGCAGTGGATAGTACCCTTTAATTCATCCTTTGCAGGCTGTTGGCATTCATAAATTGAAATCCCACACATGTATCTTTATTTCGTTTGTGCCATTTAGTTGGAAATAGGCAACATAAGAAGCTCTCATTCAGGTGTGAAGCCTGGTAATTTTATATTTGCCTGTTAAGATATAGTAAATCATGTAACCTCTTCTATGCCTATGAACCTTGAATCTTGTGGAAATTACCTCTTCACATTTTGATGAGTTTTTGTTTTTCTTTTATTGACCGCTTCAGGATAATTTGACTGAAAAATAAGTATCTTTTATTTGCCAGGCTTTCTTAATAAAGAAAGAAAATTCTCTTTTGTCTCCATTCATCATACGTTGCTTATCCAAAATCGGGTCAATGGGACAACAACTCCAAGAGGGAAACCCAGACATCCCTCGTCTATAACACTTTCCAGCTCATTCAGAGTGATCTCAAGGTTTTCCTGGGCCAGGATCCATAAAGTCTGTCTAGAGAGTTCTGGGTTTGTCTGGGGGTCTCCTCTGAGTGGGATGTTCCTACAAAATCTCAAAGTTCTCCTGGGCAGTTCCACATGCCCAAGATACATCAACTAACTTCTTTTGATGAGAAAGTACAGCAGGTCTACTTCAAGCTCCACCTAATGATGAAGCTCCTCACCCTGCCTCTAAGGTTCCACCTTATGGAGGAGACTCATTTCAGCTGGGAGTTTATTTCAGTCATAAAAAGTATCATGACCAAACGTGAGGGTCAAAACACAGACAGAGCAGTTTGCTTTTTGGCTCAGCTCTTTCAAAGGTCATGACTTGAAGATGTAAGGAGCACAAAATCATCTCCAAAAGCATAGATGAGAACCTGAGGTTAAAAAATCCAACACCTGCTCTCCCAAGCTATGCCACAAACACAATTGGTGACAAGGGGCAGGCTTAGAGGAGTCTGGTCCAATCCGGACAGGGAACAAGCTTGACTTTGTGCCGGAAATGTTGACACAGCTCGTGCAATGGTTGTACAAAGACTGGATGGCCATTAAAGACTTGCCCTGTGCCCTGTGCTCTACTGTACTGCAGTACACCCCCCAAAATACTACACAAAATACTCAGATGGAAGTGTTTTTGTTTGGTATTGTAGAAAGTTGACAATTAATCCAGGAGCAGTTTATTTTTCCCAACATCTAAAAAACATCTAACATCTACCATGCAGCTGCATTTCTACTTTTTGTCTGGCGGTGAATATATTTGACCATAGGCCGACCAAGAATACACAAGTTCTTTCTATATTATCGACTATTCAGATTGGTGATTTTAAGCCACATCCTGTGCCTCAGTCTCTCCAGCTCTGTCAGTGTGTCTTAGAGATCTTGGTTTCCCTCCTGTCTGTGCTTCTGTCATTTCAGTCTTTTGCACCTTTGTCTCCACCTCCTCCTTCTGCATCTGCTTTGTATTTCTAGTTTCTTGCTTCTTTAAAAGTATTGAGGCCTCTAGTTTTCTTTGGGTTTTGACACAGACGCTAGTAAGGAATGACAAAGTCATATGAAGAAACTTGGTATTAATTAGTTTTTGTTCCTTTATGCCAATTTGGACTAAAAACTTTGGTTACATTCACTGAACTGTGTTCACTTATAAGAGCTTTTTCTTTGCCGCTGTTTCCCCTAAAGTATGGTTTGCACCATCTTTTCAGAAAAGATAACCCAGCAGTGGCCTTGAAACTCCTCAAATACCTATAGCTTTTAAATGAAATCAGTCAAAACTGACCAGAGCTTGGCTTAAAATGGGCCTTATTTTACTTTAACTCCGGTTACCCATTTTTACATACCACACTTTAGGTAAATGTTTGATTCAACCAAACATGCAACCATAGTTTCAGCAGAATGTCAGCATAAAACCATGTAGCTGTACAAGTTGGCCAAGCTACAGGTGCCAAAAAAAGTGATTTCTTTTGGCTTTGAGGTTGACAGTTTGAATTATGTAGTGTTATGAGTTCTGGGGTTAAGCTCCGAGCTTCTTAGGCAGCAGCAGTGAAGCTGATGGAGGTCCATTATGATCCAGATGTCTTTGCAGCAATGCTCAGAGCAGGTTCAACCTCATGATGGAGAAAAAATTGAAAAAGTAAATGCACACCCTTCTGTTTGCAATCAAGTTTAGCCAAGCAGGAGTTCACAATATCTAAAGAGCAAGATTGATAAATAGCACACTACTGGTGTTAACCTTCAGTCGGATTGTCATGCATAAAATGCACATGTGGCCACAAAATCCTAAATGACAGATGCGATGGTTGCGCCTCACAAGTCATGACTCTGTTCCTTGGAGATTAGCCACTGTTTACTTGAGTAAAGGTGAATGAAAGCCGCAACTCCATAGCCCCATGGGGAATGGCGATGTCTGTCAGCGGCGTGAAAGTCGGCGAGGGAAGTCGCTACAAACTGATCACAGGCCTCCAAATTAGCATCGGACTGTTTTATGAGCACCTCAGAGGAAAAATTATGTGATCTCAGACAGCAAAACGATTCATTACCTTTCCCCCTCGCTTTGCAAAACAAACTTACAGAGGTGATAACGCAAACCGATGATAACAAGTCCGCTGAGGCAACATAAAAAACAACAATATTCTAATTGGGAAATGGTGATTAAAGCCACACTAAAAACAAATCCAAACAGAACAACTCCACCAACTGAGTACTGCTGGCTCTGCATTAGGAGAATGTCTCCAGATGAGTATTTACTTTCGATGTGGAGACCAGCTCATTTGCAGAGAGGGAGTGTGTCGTGCCTCATTGATTTAGCAGTTGTCTGAGATTTCCCTCAGCAGAGAACAAAATAAATAAATAAATAAAACAACACAAAAACAAAGGGTGGCTCTGGCGTGCGGCAAACCCTCCTGACAGCGCTGGCAAAGAAACATTTTTTTTTCCTGATTAGTGGGAGTCAGTCAAACAGCAAATGCAAACACACACTAAAAAACAGGTTATGCTTGCTGTCATATTTATCCAGGTAAATATACACAGACCAGCAAGCCATAGGAAGCTGCAGCCTTAGATAGACAATAATCTGAAATTTAACATAAAGACAATAATTAGAAAAGGAAAACACACACAGAAATAATCCATAGCTGAAAGTATGTGCATGATACTGCGGTGCACACACCACTACAGGTTTGGGCTGATGTGTCAGTGGCTTGACACAATTGCAGATGATGTTTGTTTGCACATAGTCAGATGGAAAAATTCGGGGACAAGGGATGGCGATGTCCAACTCTAGCCTGAGCATAAGCTGACTTGGTAGACAGTTGGAAAATCATTAGCAGAGGTGTAGCGAAACATACAGCTCACAAAACAATACAGGATTTTGGGCTTATTAGAACAAGACAAAATGAGATTTTAGCAATATGCCCTGGAATAGAATGAATCCAGATTTTTGGTTTTGTTGAATATTTTAGTCCAGGTTTGACCAGTCTATACATTGCAGTAGACCCAGTCAGTCATGGCAGTTGGCTGCTCACACTGAGCCAGGTTCTGATTCTGCTGGAGGTTTCCTTCTTTTAAAGGAGAGTTTTGCTTTCCCCTGTCGCTATATGCGTGCTGAGTATAAGGGATTGCTACAAAGTCAATGACACAATGCAACAACTCTCCACTGTCGCCGCATGCTTATTTCTCGAGTGGGTTCTGCTCAGAAAACAAAGACAGGTAAATGGAAGAAGACCAATGACAGAACGCAAGCTGCACTTTCACGGCTGGCTCCGTTGTAGAGGAGGAGCTGTGGAGGGAGGTCTGTAGCAAAGCAGAGAGCAAGAGGGAGGGAGCTGTAAGGTTTGCTTGTTCAAAATTTCTGCCTAGGTCAGTTTTCTCAGAATGCCCTATTGCATCTTCAACATAAATTGGATGGTTCATGCTAAATTGTGAGGAGAAAGAAGAAATTACTAAATATTACCCATAAATAGTTTTATCAGAAGCCTTGATACTTTTGAATAGAACAAGTTTCAAATGGATCACTGGTGATGCAGTGCCTTGGAGCATTAGCATTCAAAATGTAAGGCTTAAACATACAGGGGGTCAAACTTTTGGCAGATACATTTACATCCACTCTCAAAGCCTCCATCTAAAGTTATTTTAGAATATTTACAATAAAATATTGGTAGTGACAGTTTTGCTATATAATCATAGACATAATTTTACAAAAAGGGCCCACTTGGTTTAAGTTTTGCATGTCCTGTGACAAATAACAAAAAAGCTATTGCTATGCTAAAAGAGCTATAATTAGTGAGCAAATGCTATGATATACATGCTAAACAGAATAGGATTTTTTTATGACTTGCAAATGGAACTGGCTTGACTCGGTTTTTACATTCTTCCCAGATCCAAGCACCGACTGAGCTTAAACTTCACATGCTGAGAGTAGCTGGATGGCTCTTTGCAATACAGATTTCACTTGGACAAGAAGTATCATAGCACTTTAATATCGAGAGATCTTGTGGCGCAAGATCTTATGACATCCTTAATCATTAGGAAAAAAAAATCTCCAGCAGGGAACACTGGGGAGTTATTCACTGTCACTATAACCAGAATATGTTCGCTCATTAATACCTAATCAGGAATCTCATTAAGAATTGTGTCGCTCTGCAGGGAAGAAAAAAAAAGCAGTATGAGAAATGACAATAAACTGACATTTCAGGACATAATGATTCTTATTTACACTCTGTCCAACATAGGTACATTATCTTCTTTAAAAAACAAAGGAAAAAAATGCTAATCTCCTAGCTGATGAAATTAGCTTTATGCATAAAGACAGCCAGTGTAGAATTGTCTCATCTTCTTTGTGTTTTTTCTCTACATTCTCAAACTACAACTCATTTTTAATGGCAGCGGTGTCAAAACAGAGAAATGAGCCGATAATGAGGCAGAGGAATGAAAAAAAAAGCCTTTCCCTCTTGATTCAGTCGGCACATATGAAATAATGAACCAAAGCTTGTACCTTCAGTTTGCTTCTCTTTCTCCTCCGACACCTCATTGTGATTGTCTTTTGATGAGTTCTTGTGCTTACAGATGCGGCACCTGAAACACCATTGCAACCTTGTTTTACAACCATTAAATCATCGGCTTTTGCTAGCATTCAAGTTTGTAACGGGCTCTTATGATTAATTAAACCCAAATGTATTCAGAGCATTTTAAACATCCCTGATTTTTTTTTATCGATTTACATTTTAGCAGTTCTTTTCTGCAGCTAAAATGTCCTCTGAAGAATATTTAGAATACTTTTCATGGTGACATAAGTTGTTATGTAATAGAATAATGGATTTCAGCTCCAATAGCAAAAGTAAATAATGTCTGCAACAGGAATATCAAAAACTGAAGCACTTAAGTTGAAAGCCTCTTACACAAGAGTAAGCTGGCTTTCAGTCCTCAATAATTTAGCTCCCTTACAACATGACAAGTATCCCATTAAAGTGCATTGCTACGGCTGGATGTCATCAGATAAGTTAAAACATTATAACATTGTGTTGAAAAGCTGCAGATGTTATTTACCCAGATCGACACCGCAGCTTGTCTCTTGGGTGCCCCACATTGTCCTCTGCTGGTAGGAAAGAAACTGTGCCCTCATAGTCATTGTGAGACAGAAAGGTTTTCAAGCCTTTAAAAAGAGGGATATAGTGTTATATGGTGTTCCTAATTTAAAAAAATATTATTCTTAACTAAGGTACTAAGGAAAATATCCAAAATGACTCAAAAATCAGTCTAGTTCAGTCGCATTTTATATGACTAATCCCTGAATTGAAGATTTGAAAAATATAAATCCAATTATACTTTGAAGGCTTCCAGGGTTTGTAAGGGAACACTGTCCAATGGCCATCTGAACTGACAGGACAGGCAAGGACTCAGAGAAGCAGCCCACAGGCTCATGGAGGAGCTACAGAGATCCATAGTTTTGATAGGAGAATCTGTTGACAGGACATCTACTAATTACGCACTCCACAAATCTTTTATTGAAGAGTGGAAAGACGAAATCCATTGTGGGAAAAAAGCTGTAAGAAGTCCAGTTGTAGTTTGCAACAAAATGTAGGAGACACAGCAAACATGTGGAAGAAGGCATTGTTAAGAATAAAAGGAAAGCCCTCTACATTTTGGAAAGGTTTTGGCTGAGAAACAATTTGTGGGTTAGCAGTCCTCTGTATGGTGCTCAAATGTCCTGCAGCAGCAAATGCACCACCATCTGAAGGCGCAAACTGCACAAAACATGCAAAACGAGAACAGAGAATTGAGACCCCACCTTATAAATAAAACTGGACTGAACACAAAACCTTTGACTGGGGTGGCTGCCCAGGGAGGTACAGGATTGAGCTTTTGGGGCAACCAAATGAGAAGTTGCTAAATCAATGGAGATCCAGGAGTTAACCATACTATCGTTTTCTCATGCCTACCTAAACCAGTTCTAATAGTCGTTATTTCCATTCCATTCATTTTACGGACACAAGAAGTTGATTGTAACGTTCAAGTCTATTGGCATTATTTTGCTTCTAATAGCCCAGGGGTGGGCAGCTCCAGTCAATTCAGGTGTGTTGGTCCACGAAACATCTATAAGTTGCAGGACACCATCCCTCGAGGACAGATGTTGCCTACCAATGCACTAGCACGTAAAAATATTCTGGTCAAACGAGACCAAAATTGACAATTCTGGCCTACTTGGAAAACTCTGTGTAAGCCAGAAAACTAATGCTGCCTATCATCCTGAACACACAACCTGCACTGTGAAACGTGGTGGTGGCAGGACCATGCTGAGAGGATGTTTTGATCCAAATAAGAGAGAATCTGGTCAGAGTTTACTAGAAGACAGAAAGTGCCTAATACAGGGCAATCCTGAAAGAAACCCCATTAGAGGCTGAAAAAAAACTTGATGGGCTGGAGATTCCCCCTTCTTCAGGACGACCACTGTAAACATACAGGCAGACCTGGAATTGAAGTGTTTGGATCAAATTATATTCTTGACCCAGTCAAAGTCCAAACCTAAATCCAATTGCAAACCTGTGGCTAGATTATAAAATTCTGTTGGTCTAGCATATTAAATAACAGAAAATGCACTGAAGTATGCAGTTGTAATGTCATAAAATAAAAGGGGAAAGCAAGACAAACAATAAAAAAACAAACATTAAAATGATGGCTGACATACCTGACAGGTCATATCTTGTAGGACCAAGCCACCTATTCCTCTCACTGTCTGTCAGAATATCACCATAGAAACCATACCCAAGCAGAGAGACAGAGTATTTGAGGAGGACATTGTCATGGTGAACCGAACATACATCCATTGGCTGAGAATCGCCTGTGAAGACACACCCAAGTCTACGTTACAATCTGCAAAAAAGCCATTAGCTACAGTGATTGCACCAAGATTCTCTGTTTGTTTGCACACAAAACTGATAACATCAAATATGGCACTGTCTGAGCACGGTCTTAGAAGACACGTGTTAGCAAGATTTCAGTCATTTAAACTCACCAACGATGATGTGTAAGGCAGATGTAACTGGATCGTTTGTTCCCACTGTGGCAAAGCAGATACAATCAGTGGACCCTGTTGGACACAGGAGCAGATGTTCTATAGAAAAACCTCGGTAGTGACATCAAAAAAGGTGTTTTGCTTTCTATTGTGGCAGATGTAAGATAAATCTATGTAAAATAATAATGAAGTCCTGTGATCTTTATTGTTGTGAATATTCCATAAGGATCAATGAATTTATTTCAGGTAAACTGCCCACAATACATTTTATTTTCAGCTGTCATGTGTTTGTTTTTAACTATCAAGTCTGCTTCAGCTGGCTGACCCTATTCCTTAATCATCCTTTATGTTTTGTGTGTTTCTAAATCCATATGTACAGAAAAGGAAAAAACAACAACAAAATCTTCATTTTTAACACTGTCCAATTCTCTAAAAGGTCTACAAATATAAGTATGTTCTTGGTAGACCAGGGGAATCTACTTCTACATTTCTTCAGATTAATGAACTGATGTTTTACATAGATGTAGCTCTATTCACAGTTGTTCTAGTCTGTAGTTGGTGTTTATAGAACAGAAATCTATAGTGGGTCAGCATAATCTTCAGATACCCCATTTATTTAGACACACCACAAACGGCAGTTATAAAAATCTCCACTTTGCAATGTTTTTGTCTCAAACACACCTTTTGGATGTGGGCGGGAATTGTAAACTCATCAGAATATTTCTGTTTTTTAAAATCTGAGGGATAATGTGGACTGAGTAATGTTCATTAACCTGTGGAAAGTGGCACCACCAGCTGGAAATAATGGAAACACTTAAGATTTTAGTAATATGTACTATTATAATAATATACATATATGTATTTCTAATGTCATTTGTAACAAAGTCCGTGGAGTGGAGGATGAGATGCACCATTTTTGACATTCCCACCCACCAAGGAAACCTGTTGCGTTTTTTTTTTTCCAGCTGTTTGTCTCCTGTGTCTCAATTACTCAAAGCGTTCTGATGACAGTTTTTTCTCAAGTTGCATGTTTCTCAAGTTGCATGTCTTGTGTGCTTCAAGGTTTATGATGTTCTATGTTATTCCAGTGCCTTTAATCCAGATCACTTTTACCGTGTTTGGCTCTAACTCATAAATCTCATGAAATCTGTCACAAAAGCTCTGGTGATCAACAGAATTAAGTAGTTCTTAAGACCACAACCAAGAAATGCAAATATAGTTTAATGATTTTTATTAGGCAGGAGCAGAAAGATGTCACAGTCATAAAGTTAACTAATCGTATAGCTTCAGGCCCTGGGATATCATCAGCACTCTTCAGCCAACAAATGAAGGATAAGAGGCATTCCCCGCCTTGTGAGAAATGTTGAGTTTGATATTAAATCTTTCAACTTGAGAGGTAATAGGGCTCTATCGCTCTTTCTGCACCCACATGGAGTAATTTCAGACCTATCTGGCCAACTTTGATCATCTTCAAGTGGTAATATAAAGCTACTGCCACTGATAAGACAGGGAGAGGGTGAGAAAGTGAGAGAGTGGTAATGTTTAGAGTGGGCTCACAGAAGCATGACAGGGCGATCAGGCCTGTCATTCAGAGACGGACACACAGATGAGTATGAATATCAGCTCCCTCTCTTGCCTTTATAGGCTTTCTATGAATATCACTTATCTGGCTTTTGCTTCCTCTTCTATGAGCTTCATAATCACATCTGAACACTTTGAAATTGCTCCTGACAGCCTCTGCTGTGCTTGCTTTTTTTTGCTAGTTGTATAAAGATGGTGATATTATTCAACAATTTGAATCTTCTAAAGCTTCTTGGTACAAGCCAGCTTCCTTTGAAGGGATATAACTCGTACATGCAGAAGTTGAATGATGTTCAGCCCTCAGATGCTTTATGTTTTATTCCCCTTAAGTTTCTCGAGCACAATCATCTGTTTCCATATTCAGAGGAAAAAAACTGTCGCAATGCATGTCCTCATCTTAGCAGATCCAGTTTTTGTCTGTAGTTCTCCCCTAAAAGTCTTGCCAGTAAGATCATCTCGTCTGTTAGATTTCTTTATCTCTTTGACAACAGTGGACGTCAAATTTCTTGGTTCTGCCCAAAAAAATTAGATTTTTGCTGTTTGAATCCTCTGTACATGAATATATTCATGACAGCATTTGTGACCAAAACCCTTTGAAACAGACAGCAGACCCTTAAGCAGCATAATAGTTTTCTTTCTTATACAAAACCTACTTTTAATGTGCTATGATGTACTGCAATAAGTTATTAGTGTTGCTAATTTAGTTTTAAGTTTGATTCAAATTATTTACATTAAGCAAATGTACAACATATGCCATCTTCGAGCACTTTACAGTACAAACAATGCAATTTGTGTCAAATTCCATAGAATTAAATTCAGTCCAGATTCGAGGAAAAACAATGCTAACAAAAAAAAACAGAGTGCAAATCCAAAAAAACATGTTTTGAGAATGAAAGCGAACACTGAGCTTTCACTATCATACTTTCATACTTTTCATACTTTTTCCCATCAAACGTCTTGAGACTGCAAAAAAAATGCATTTGGGATCTCAATTATTTGAGAAAGCAGTTACATCTTTGTGTATCTTTAGTGTAAAGTGCTCTTTGCCTTGATTTTCTTAGAAGATACACCATCCATTCTCTGAGCTTAAACGGTTTGAGAAATGTTTGGCAGTGAATCTTTCAAAAATGCATTACAGCAACTTGATACCATTATAAAAACAAACAAAAGCTTTTTTTTGTTTTATAAGAAGTTCTTATGATTATACTTGTACTCCAGAGATTTGAAAAGAATGATCTGCTTAACAGAATATCTTTATCTCAATTACTTTAAGTTTTCATTTCAAGCCCACTATGTTAAGTTATGGCAAACTACTCAAATTTCATAAACTCAGAAGAAAGAAAACACTTGGCGTTTTGATTCCTCAGTGTTTGTTAATCTCCAGCCTATTTTTAAAACCAGCCAGCTACCGACACCAAGCTGTGCACAGGATAGGCTCACACTGATCTTCACACATCGTATCTTCACCCCACTGAAATTTACAGTAATTTCAAAATGTCATCCAGCATGTTCCCAATCATGCCGCTTAGAAGTGATGACCCTCTTTTAGGTTTATGGTGGCACCCCTTGGCCTGTTGCCATGGAGATTCTCTTATGTAACTAAGCAACTTGGGACCATGAAGTCCTAATTGTCTTACAATTAAAAGCAGATCAATCATTTAGGCTTTCTGCAGAAAACTTGCAATTGCCACTCATTTGCATTCTGAATAATCCTACCATGTCAACACAAACAATTTATAACTGAAGTTCTATACTACAAGCAACTTTTGAAAGATGCTGGAGAACCTACTTGGACTTGATGCATTCAGCTGTGCGTTATATCATGACTACTAAGAAGGACTCAAAAAGGAAGCCATTTCCCTTCAGAGAATAAGTCAAAGTTGTGTCCTTAAGCCATTTATAATACCTCAGAGAAGGATAAAATGATTTACAAAAAGTAGCTGCTGCAGGGAAGATATGTAATGGTTGTATCATTGAATGTAAATTGAAAGCCATAGCTTTGTAAAAAGACCTTGGAGAAGAATCCAGACATTTTCCTCCAAGAAATGGAGGAACCTACAGAATCTCTAAAATTCTAACCAAACCTGGACAGTGAAAGGCTAGAAAATCGTTGTCTGGTTCAATGAGCCTCATATTTAGCTGAGAAATTCCAATGGTTGGGTCACAACAAAATGAAAGCACCTATCCTAGATTTATCCTGCCTGGCATCAACATTTCAGACTGGTGGTGATAGTATGATGGTGGTGGGGATATTCTCTTGCCCCCTTGGTATCAACAAAGCATTGTTTGAGCACCACAGCTAGCAGGAATACTGTTGCCGACCATGCCCATCCCTATATCACCATAAAGTACCCACCTTCTGATGTCCGAACAACAGATCCCCAAAAATAGCATTTGTTCTACTTACATCAGAATAATACACCACGTCACAAAACTCTTAACTTCTCAAACTGGTTTCTTGAACATGGCGATGCGTTTACTTAACTCCAATGGTGTCCACATTCACCAGATTTAATCCAATAGTGCACCTTAAGGATAATGGTAGAATGCAGTGATGTCAACATGGACCAGATCTCTGAGATAATGCCTTGTTTTATCTGTGCTCTACAGAATTAGTGCAGTTTGAGGGTAAAAGGGGGTCAAAAATGATAGAAATGCAAACAGTTTCTGACCACTGCTTTTAATGTTTTCTAAGCATAGCAGCCATATTGGATTTTAAATTAGTTAGGTTAGTTTATATTGGAAATTATTTCTTAAAACAGGCAGTAAAAATGAATCAGAGTTTGTTTTGTGACAAGACTTGGCCCAAAAGTCAAATATCTGTTTTACTCAGGGGTTACGCTAACCGAATATTTTCCGTTGTTCACCTTTTTTTTAAACGATGACAAAAACATCTGAAGGCCATCTGTCATTTTGACAGATTGCAATTCACACACACATCCTTAAGGTGCACTTGGTGGCGAGATAGCATATTAATTAGCTATTTTCTCACTTGATGCATGACATTGTTGGCTTCACTTGGAAAAATGTCAAGGCAGCTGAGTGTCTGAAGTTTCTTCAAAAAGCCCAAGTGGGTGCGTGATTCAGCCTCATGTGGACCAGGAGTTGTGAGTTTGTGTGTTCAAGCCAAAGCAGGTGATCTCCTCAAACTTTACGTGCAATCATTTAATTTCATTGTTTATATGTTGGGACCACATATATGTTGTTTATATGTTGGGTTGTTATATGCTGGGACCACAGTCAGTGTTTTTGTCACTGCGAAGAAAAAGTTACCTGTATTCATCTGGTTGATGTGAATTCTCTGCTCAGATTGTTTGGACTGAATATTAATTAAAATAAATGAAAATAAATGCTATTGAATGTTTAATTATTATCATTTAAAAAAATAAAATGACGGGTAAAAATAGATTGACAGGATTGTTATCACCCTGGCAGTCGAAATGACAGACAACGAAAAACTCTAGGTTTGGCCAACCTCTGGTTGTACGACAGCTTTCAAATATTCAAACGGAGTGGTTTACTTAATTTATTAAATCTGAAACCATGCACTGTAACCTTAATCCAAAATGAAAATATGCTCTATATCATTTTATAGGTTTGAAAGCCAATTTTCATCTGCAGTCTGACACACAACAAACATACAGTAAGGTGTCACAGTGTGGTGGTATTTGTTCAAAAAAGGTTTAGAAACCCCTGCAGTAGTGCATAAAAGTCTGAATAGCACACAGATACCATTAAATCACTTATAACCAAGAACACAAATCTCCTTTACATGTAAAATGATTCCCAAAGCACACCTGCAGGAATAATCCCTATACGTAAAGAGCAAGGCACCAACTCAGCATCTGGTAGGTTCTGGTCTACGTCGTGATCAGTCTGGATTCTGGTAACCAGCCCATGCAGGATCTCACTAAACATCCCATCTCCACCTACACACACCACCCTAGAGAGACAAAAGAAACCAGCAACTTAAAACTAGACACAGGTTTTCCTAATACACTGCTAAGAACAGTTCATGTACCATCTTGGCAGGTTGCCGTGTAATGAGTTGAGTTACATGTACGTGTGTTCACAGTCGAAGCACATAATCAGGAGGAAAACAGCTGTATAGCAAGGAAACCTTGACAATAATGAAACAGGGCAGCAGTGAAACCCTACAATAACTAAGAATATCACGCTGTGCCACCCGCCATTACGGCTTCTTAGGTCTAACTCAAAAGCAACTGAAATGCATCTATAAATTGTATGAGGTGGAGAATAAAAAACATAATAGACTCTTCTGGTGCTACGAATGTAACATGAATAGCTGAAACGACAAGTGACCTGGCAGGATAAAAAGGGCGTTTTTTTGTGCACTTTTTACATTTTGCTTCTCACTTTGCTTGTATACAGTTTATAAACTTGATGTATGACAGTGATTTGTGGTTTTTCATTAGTTGTACTTACTGTAAGATATGCTGAAAGGCAGGCAGAGCTATAAAGTAAGGCTAAAGCGACTGCAACATGTGAAGTATAGAAACATTACATTCTTTGTGTTTATTATTACAGATTTGTGTTCATTTTAAATGTTATTGAAATGAGAAAACCCATTATTTTGTTTATTTCAGTTGAATTTAGGTAAATTAGAAGCACACATTTGTTTCAAAAATGATCACATACTTGTCAATACAGTTTTGTACCTTTCTACAAAAAAAACAAACAAAAAAATACCTGAAAAATCAAAAGAATATGTCAGGATTTTGGGGTAATTCAATTTAACTGTTTTCTTTAAAGCCTAAAAGCTGGTAATATCTTACAAGCCATAAAATAAATTTAAAAAAAGAGTGCTGACCTGACATTTTCCCAGCAGACAAGATTGTCATTGTCATTGCCAAAGAAGCTGGCAGTTTACAAAGAGCTTTATCCAAACATTTTAATGGAAAGTTGGGTGGAAGGAAAGAGTGTGGGGGTAAAAGGTGCACAAGCAACAGTCTTGAGAGAATTGTGAAGCAAAGCTCCCATCACTTGTTTGTTGGAAAATCACAATTAGTGAAGAGACAACATGACAACCTGGGCTAAGAAGAACAAAGACTGGACTGTTGCTCAGGGGTCCAAAGTCCTCTAAACCGAAAGTACAGTTAGCATTTTATATGAAAATCAAGGTCCCAGCGTATGTAGAAGAAACTGAAAGACACAGAATCTGAGAAGTTTATATAGTCAGTGGTGCATTGGGGTGCCAAGTCATCTGCTGGTGTTGGTCTATTTTGTCTTAACAAGTCCAAAGTCAGCCTAGCCCTCTGCCAGGAAACGTTAGAGTACTCCATGCTTTCTTCTGCTGCCAAACTTTATGGAGATGATGATTTCATTCATAGCAGGACTTGGCACCTGCCTGCTCTGCCAAATGTAATAATATGTGCTTTAACAATCATGACATCACTGTGCTTGATTGGCCAGCAAACTCACCTGACCTAAACCCAATAAACATGCCAGAAATGCAGATGAGCTGAAGGCTGGTTGTACAGCAACCTGGGCTTTCGTAACACCTCCGCAGAACTACAAGCTGATTACATTCAAGCCACGGCATATTGATGCAGTTTATTATTAATGCAAATGGGGCCCTTACCCAGTACTGAGAGCATATACTGTACAGTACATGGACATACTTTTCAGCAGACTCGCATTTCTATAGTAAAAAATATTTTTCATTAATAGTATGATATATTCCAACTTTTTGAGAAATTTCATTTTGGGCTTTCATTCGATGTAGTCTCGAAGTTGTAATGCTAATGTCATGGATTTGATGACATTTACAGACAAAACATGCATTCAAAGTGAATCCTGAAGCATGTCTTACTTAAAGCTGCATATCGTCTTATGGCACAGCAATGCAGGTAGACATGCACATAGTGTCACAGCAATATGCAGTTTATTGACTTTCCAGGGATGAAAATTGAATGCTAACTATATGCCCCTGAGTGGTCAAATAATAAATAGCTGAATTAATTAGGAAGTAGGTCATGCTGCCTTCAGTTCAAGCATTCAGCATGCAGAGATAAGTGAATCAGATAGTGAGTCTGCATATCATACCATGAGATTAAGTAATGTTATAATTACGTCAATGCTGTGATATTTGAGTTGCTTTTGCATGCATTAGACACCATTGGACATACATATGGTAACTCAGGGTTTCCATACTTGTGTAGCAAAATTTGTCCAAAAAAAGTCAGCTTAGCTGGAAATCATTTTTCATATGCTTATAAATGCAATTTCGTAGTATTATTCCCCCTAATCAGCATATCTGCATGAACAATGATGTGATGTGGGTTGTATATATTTTAACTCAAATTTGGGTCCATATCAGTGGCTAAGGCTCCTTAGATGGTCAAAATAGCTTGAAAATTAACAATGCCTATGTGACTATTAAATTCTAGAAAGTATCTGTGGTTCTCAGATAATAAAAAATCAGACTTTGTTCAGTTCTTCTAGAACAATAATAGGTTAAACATTTTCAGTTTGAAAAAAAGAAATTGTAGATCAGTGTTTGAGCCATAACAATGCACAACTTACAATTTTTTCAAAAATTACATTTCAGGTCAATGCAGATTACCCAACAACAGAGCTTTAATGAGCCTCTCAGTAGCTTTATTAAAATATGAGTAGATGAGAGTCAACATAAATGCCAAAGGTAAGAATCAGTGTTTCAAAAGCCCGAAAGCAGCAGTAGCTACCTCGTTGAAGTACTTACCCATCATAATCGTCTAGATTGGCCTCTGTTTTCAAGTGGTCTCTGGCATGATTAGCGTGCTCTGTAACTGCGGAAACCAATTAAATGGCAAGCGTTAGTGCGTGTGCAATAAAACAAATGTACAGACAAAATAAGTGGTGGAGCAGACATTTAAAAACAAAACAAGCACTGCACATTGGATGCATTCACTAAAACCCACTGAGCAGATTAATGTTCAGAAAAAAGCAAGGCGCAGAGGCACAAACAGCCTAATTCAGCTATTGTAGTGTGTATTAACAAAATGAGCCCCGAGGCAGGAAAAAACAAAAACAAAAAAAAACTCATAATTTTAACAGTAAATCTGTTTACCAGGCATATAATCCCAGCACAAAAAATAATCATGCGACTCATAACAGCTATAGGAAGCCTAGAGTGAGAAGTATTTGCTCTGAGGGACCATCAATACTCAAGAATATTCACTGTAGCAAACACTTATTGAATAATGGATGTGTTTGGATACCCAAGTTTATCAAGTATCACAGCTTCCATTAGGTTGGTGGCGTGATTAATGCCACCATAAGCCAAAATCATATCCTAGTGAGGCTACCTGGACCCTGGAAGAGGCCACGGTGGCAGCAGAGATCTATACAGGTGGCCTTTGAGTCTCATTTTTAATTTAAATGTTGTGGCGCTCCGCTGATAGGTACCCACCAATCACGTCTGTAAAGATGCCGGCCCGCCGAAACACTGGAGCTACCTTCTGCTCGTAAATGTGCTTTCCGCGCCTCTTCCCTCCATAGGGATTGATGTACACCAACAGGTTCTTTGGTCGGTGGGCTGCAAAATGAAGGATAGTAGTTAAACATGTCTGACTCTTTTTATTTGACAACAGCTTGATTGGGCTTTCATTAACCAGAGATGTTTTTAAAATGATCACCAGAATGTGCTGTTTGAAAGATAAATGACATGTTGACTAACTGAGGAAGAAGTGTGAAGTAACTTAGCGGCACTGCATCATCTGGTGATGAACTTCCAAAGTGCTCTGCTGGAGAATACTAAATGGCTTGTTTAGGGCTGCTGTGGAACACTAAGGTACAGCCGCAGCTCAAACTTAAAGTGATTTGAATGAAATCAAGTGTTAAATGAGCACAAAGAAAAAAACAGGGCTTCACATAATTTGGCAATAAGACAAAAGTTCCATTAGACTGCATAAATGGTTTGTCAGTGGGTGATGTAAAGGTACGCTGCAGAGGAGACGATCACTATTAAAGATATACAGACTTCATCTTCACAATGAAAGTTGTTAATTTTATTGAATTGGTTCATCTTCTGTGGAAAAATGGAACCAAGAGGGCATTTCAGATGAATTACACCCTCCTTACAATCTTAATTCCATATGTTTGAGACGCACTGAATGCTATAGAAGCTAAATATCAGATCATTTTTTAGCACAATAGTTTGGCACCTAATTTTATACTCAATTAGTGTTATAGCTCACTATGTTACTAATAGTATTATAACACGTAATGTGATGCATCTTAAAAATACATTAATGTATATTTGTATTCATTAGATTTAGTACAATATGTAACACATCATTTCATATTTTTATGCTTAGTCAATATGCCCAGTTTTTCGAAATATATCAAGAGAGTTATATGATAAAAAAGGTTGAGTGATTTTTTTTAAAGTGAAAGATTAGTTTTATTTTATTGTTAATTTATTCTGACCTACCTGATATATTGCTCCTACAATTTTTATAAAGTTTGGAAAGGAGACCACAAATTGTAATGAAACTGCTTAGTCTCACAAAACATAAGGTCAAACTACCATAGCATTCCATAAAAGCATGTCAAATGTCCAGTGGTTGTGTTAAACACTGCAGTGGTGGATTGAAGTAGTTAAAAATCACACTTTTCTACAGGACCATGCACAGACCTTTTTAAAGGCCAGGTGCTATAAGTTTAAATAGGGGCCAGAAAAAAACTAAACTCTGAGGCAATACATGGATGTGATTTACTTCGTGACTTACTAAAAATCTTCATAATTGACACAATTTAAACATAATCTTGGACTGGACTGTATCTTGCCAATGCCTCTGTTTTTAGGATTTTCAAATATTTTAAACTGTGTGTAATGTCAGCATGTAACGTACTAGTTTTAATTTTTAAATCAAAATAATTCAACTTTTTGTGTAATTCACAGATGGGGTCAAAAAAATATCTACTGTGTTGAGAGCCTGTAAAGAAAATTGTAAATGGAAAACAATAGAGCTCATAAGGAATGGATATTAGTTGGCCAATTGCAGAATTACCAGAACTACAGTGCATTACAAGACTATTCATTTGCCTTGAACTTTTTTAAATTTCTTTGCATCACTACGACAAACTTTAATACATTCCATTGGGACTTTTAGTGTTTGACCCACACAAGTTTGCAGATATCCACATCTGAGCTGTACACAGAGCTCACCTTTATGCTAGAGTGCCAAGATTGCTGTATTGTTAAAAGAAAATTAAGAAGTCTCCTCTTTGGTTTGCTGCAAGCCTTTTAAAGGATGCAGCAAACATGTGGAAGAAGGGGCTCTCGTCAGATGAGACCAAATCAATTTTTTGGCCTACATGCAAAATGCAATGTGTTTTGGAAAACATACAACCTGAACTCACCATCATTAGACATGGTGATGGCATACAACACAAACATGTAATCTGATCAGAGATGATGATAAGATGTATATGGAAATTCTGGAAAGAAAAAAACTGTTAGAGGCTGCAAAAGAGTTAAACTGGCAGGGGAGCTTCACCTTCCAGGGGGATAACAACCTTAAAAAAACAGACAGAACTACAATACATTGCTTCAGATCCATGGTGTTGAAAGTCTGTCCTCAAGGGCCATTGTCTTGTATGTTTTAAATGTTGCCCTGATTAAATGTACCTGGATAAAATGAATGGTTCTTTTTTAGCCCTCTGGAAAACTCAGATCACCATTTAAAAAATAAAGTAAAATTCTCAACACCATGGAGCCACAATGGCCGCCCGTTTCTCTTCTTTTGATTTGACATCTATTTCGACCAATTACGTCAACCTATGGTCTCTCCAGACCCAGTCATATCCACTCTGGCCTATAAGCTCTGACACAGAATCGGATGCTGTAGGGTTAGATCGACAGCATATTAAAGTCTTCCAATAATCTAGTCAAAGTCCAGACCTAATTCCATCTGCGGCAGAAATTGATGTTCACAGACGCTCTCTGGCTAATCTGACTGAGCTCGAAAACCATATTTCTTCTTTGCTTCCACTTCATAACCATGCACTACTTTGCGTTGATCAATTGCATGCAAGCCCATAATTCCCCTAAGAATACATTTGTTTGTGGCTTTAATGTGACAAATTGTGAAAAAGTGAAGGGTTATGACTACCTTTCCCATGTACTGTGCATAGGTATGTTAATGTCTAAAATAATTTGAATCAAAGGCTTTACTTGTTCTTCAGTACTGCAAAAAGTTTTGAATGTGTTGCTGTTTATTATGTAACTGTTTGATTTTTCTGATCATGATCTAAAGTAAGCTACTGCCCACCCATCCCTTAATGTGAGTTTGGTAGTTCACTGTGTCAAATAATGTTTAATTGGCAAGTAAGTTACCTAGGCAGATTTCTGCCACAAGATGTATTAGAAAAACCCAGACAGCCTCCTGTTCAGTTTCTGTCAGGTTAATGATCAGCCGTTCTTGTGTGAAATGGGCTTTAAACTTTAACCTGTTACTTAACAGGCGTCTGTTACAGTTTATTTGCCCTTATCTGTGCTGATAGCAGCTTAAATCCGGATTGAATCTTTCATTATTTATTGATAATAAACAGACCAGGACTGAGTGTTCAATCAGTCCAGAGCAAATCACCATATCTGCAGCATTAAGGGACACCTACTGAGTAATGATAGCTGCTCATTTATAACTTGGATCCACTTCTCACAGATCTGCTGGTCAGCACAGTGAAAGGTGACATCGCTGCAACGCCAAAGGTGCTGTTGGGTTCTTCTCACGTAACAAACTGCAAAGACAACAAGAACATGTTCTGCAGAGAGCAAAAAAGTGTCTGTAAATCATATGATAATGAAACTTCCCTTCCATATCCTAAAAGTGCTGTCTAAGACAGGAATCTGTGAAATACCCATCATAACTCCTGACCTAAGGTTTACCAAATATTACCAGTCCTTTTCCACAGTTTATGTTTTCTCACTGATCATTACTTCAAGGCTTTGCTGCATTGCAGACTTGCCCCGTAAATGAACCGTAGCTTTATCCCAATCAACTCGGTCCGTCAGAGATTTTAGTGAATGAGTGAGATAAGGCGGCATGGGGGGAATGAGGAGGAAGTCAGCTAAGTGAGGCATGGTTGTACAGAGGATAAAAACATTACTGAAATATTAACATTACGCAGCAGAAATTCCCTCACTAAGCACTTGGGCAGCAGATTCACTCACTAAGCATTTCCATGTCAAATCTTCACACTGAATATTTCTCTCATCAGATGGAAGAGTCAGTCTTTCAAGGAAGTCCAAATCATTTCTCGCAGATCGTTCATGCAGCAGGGATGTCAGAGAGAGGGTGTGAAAAGCATTCCCTAATATGTTACATAATCAGAATTTGAATTATGGGACATGTCTTTGATGCCAAGTTTCAGCATAATGTTGCATCACAGTTTTGTGAAACTCAGTGCATGTTAATGCTTGTATTACAAGCCCAAGAATTACACCCCCAGAAACGGCAGTATTTGGAGTTAAACTGTGAAGGATTCATGTGTTAAAACATGTTTTTCTAACTGCAGGAGTATAGACCAGACTATTTAAATTCCACACATCCTAAATTCATAACTGCTATTTGTTAATCAGCAATCAACAGAAGGATGCATGGCGTTCAAAACTGTTTTCACAAATACAAATCTGTACATTTGGATACAGCCCTATAAACTCAGATGCCCCTAAATAAAACCCAGTGAAGCCAGCTGCCTCCAGAAGTCACCTCATTAGTAAAGGGACATGTGGAAGAAGGTGCTCTGGTCAGATGAGACCAAATTTAACTTTATGGCCTACATTAAATTGCAGATCACCCTGAATCTATAATCCCCACCATCAAATATGATAGCATCATGCTGTGGGGATGTCTTCTAGCAAGACAACAACCCTACATGTATAGTCAGAGCTACAATAGAATGCTTTAGATCAAATTATATATTATAATTATAATATATAATTATATATTATATTATACAGTGTTAGAATGGCCTAGTCAAAGCTCAGACCTAAATTCGCAATCTTTGGCAGGATTTGAAAACTGGTGTTATGGACACTCTCGTTTCAGTCTGACTGAGCCTGAGATATTTTACAAAGAACAACTGGCAGAAATGCATCTAGATGTGCAAACTGAGGTATAGTGCCAAAGACTTGCAGCTGTAAATGCTTAGAATGGTGGTTCTACAAGGTATTGACCAAACGGAGCATGCTACATCATTTGACACCTTTTGTAACACACTCTGAAAACCCTGTATTATTTCTAAATCCCAAATAAAATACATTGATGTTTATGATTGTAGCATGACAAGCGTTCATTTCCCTAGAGGAAAACCTTGAGCATTTAAAACCATATTCCCAGACTTGTTGACAAGTGTAATTTTTGCACCTGTAAATGCATAGGGATACTGCTGAGAATGCTGCTTTATCTTCTTGGTCTCTGCAACAGCTTCATCTTCTGTCTTGTGGACTGCTACAATTTCACACACTTTAACAGCATGGCCATGTCCTGCAAAGACATCGAATTGATGGGTAAGTCCAATGCATTTCACGGTTGACCACAGCTCAATGTTTAGAGCCAATAAAGCTGGTTCACATTTATAAACTCATAGGCACCTTTTTCAAAGATTTTCTTTGTTTATTATAATTATTTTTTCATAACTCTGTCTTGGGAACAAAAATAAATCTCAGAGTATCTTTCTGTTATACATATAAGGAAGTTATCATAGAATGAGTTACTAAGTGTCTACTTAGAAAATGCCTTCTAGAGCTGGAAGCGACCCAAACTGATGTTACATAAGAGTTAAGGGTTTAAAATCCTTATGAGCCATATCTTTTAAGAGTTTCTTGATTACAGGTCTATAGATCATTTGGTTCGCACTTGATAAATGAACTTATTTGAATCAGCATGCAACTGGTCACTTTGAATATAACTGCATGATTTCTAGCTGGATGATTACTGATATTTCCACTAATGTCACCTGCAAGTGAAGACAGTTGGCTGAAATGAACCAAATTTTACTTGTCATGGTAACCTGCAGTAAGATGATCTCAAGTTTAACAAAAGTTAGCCTGGGTGAAACTTTAGTATTTATAGATATACTGTAGATATTTAGCTAGTAAGGTTATATGAAAAAAATATTAAATTTATTTTAACCAGTGTGCATTTGCATTTGTTTTTGAGTGTGTTGAATGGTGACCTAACATGCATGCAAAGACCGAGGTAGCATTAACTTGCCGTGTACTAAAATGACATCAGGCCCAACAAAAGTTAGCATGCGGAAAATTGCAGGAAACCAATTGTGGGAAGTTATTTGGTAAAATAATAAGAAACAAATATGGTTAGCAGAATGAGTTACTGTAGCAACCATGGCACTACAAAAGAGTAGTGTGGATTTTTCAAAGCTGACTTATCAGCAGTCAGTATCTTACCTACAGTAGATGACATTCTATATTCTATTTATATAGCTCTAATTCACAACAAATGTCGCCTCAAAGCACTTCACAAAACAGTTTACATACAGAAATATACAGTCAGTTGAATTCAGTAGTACAAGTCGAGTACATACATTCCAACTCAATCCTAGTTATGAAACAATGCAGTTAAGTTCAGCTTATTATTATGCCAATTTGTAAAAAATGTCTAATCTAACCTATTGACTTTGCAGCAATCCCTCTTCCTAAATGAGCTTGTAGCAAGTAAACAGTTCAAGTGACATCGGCTCTTTAACTTTGCAGCAATCCCCCATACTGAGCATGCATCTAAATTTGGAGAATTGGAAAGAGGTTCACACTAGAAACTGAATTCAGACTAAGACACACTTAGTTCCTTTTACAAAGATTAAATTGAATAGAAATAAACCGTTAAATCCCAAGGGATATTCCGTGTTTACAGGCAGTGTTTCTTTTCCCACGAGTCAGGTGCTTGTTTAAAAACTCTTGAGGGTTGGGAAAATTGTGCTTGTGTCTTAATGGTTTGGTCAGTAACATAATTTGTGGATCAGAGTGTGAACTGGCACCTCCTGGTAGAGGCTGGGAATGTTGGATTAGTCCGATTTAAGGGCTATTATGTAATATCACAGATTTTTAATTAGCCCTTTTCTACTTTCAGGCAGAATTAGAGGAAGGTAAGTGAAAAAAATTTAACTGTCACGTCCTTCCATGCAGTGAAGGTGCAGGAAAACTGCTTCTGTACAAAAACAGAAGAAAAACTGAAAAAGGTGCAGCTGAAAGAAAGCTATTACATCTGCCTCTTGTTCACAACAGAACAAATTCCAAAGTGCACTTTCATACAAGTACATTTTACCCACTTCAGGCTTACTGACCTCTTCAACTGCATCACATCGTATATAGGGCCTTCTAGCCCCTCTCACAAATTTATTCAGCAGATATGATGAAATGAATGAGAGAGAGGTATGACATATTATTCCTCTCCTGGGAGTCCCTGAGAATGGGATTTCATTTCTTTCTCAAATAAAGGTGATACGCCATGCAGGCATGAATAACTTTATGGCCATCGATATTTACATTTTGACAAATAGGAGTAAGACTTATGGGCATGTGGGGCGATGGCTTTATTTCAGCAAAAAACTAAAGAATGAGTTTAATTCTAACAACATGTGAAATATGTTCAAGCTCTCCACCATGCAGATTGCCTTTAGCTCTGAACAAATGCCCTAGTGCCTCCTTGCTGCATGGTTTGGGGGTGCCAAATTTTAGCAGTTATGCAAAAAAAGGTGATGCATGACTAGTCCATCATTTTAGCTGGGGGCAAATGTTTTCTTCAGCATAGGTGCAAAAACAGGGACTAATGTAATATCAGCCATCCAAGCAAACAACCCACTGAACATTTGTTTGTGATGAAAGGACACCACATATTAATGATTAATGACATTAAAATGACTAATTCATATTTTCCATTTATGTGAAATTAGATTCTCAATGATCGTTCAGTCATCCAATCATCGTTCAGTCATCCACTTTGGGATAACCAAGTGCAGTCAATTTTTTTGAGACAGCAAAGAAAGTGCACGCTGACACTGCTTGTGAAGATAAAACTCCCATTCAAAAGGTGGTGCCATACACACAACAGAAACAATGCTTCTAAAAGAAAACAACGAGGATTGTTGAGCTATCCTTGTTTTTGGAAGTTGAATTTTTCTTATTTCCCAGGCGGGAATACAACAAGTTTAGAATCCAAAATGCCTGAGCACATATGAAATGTAGTGAAAGTGGCCATTTTATTAGCACCTCTGATGGTTTGTATCTCTTTAAACTTAGTAAACGTTAAACTGATATGATAAAAACTAATACATTAATAATGGCTTGTATTGCTAATAGCATAGCAGCCAGCCGAGAGAACAGCCAAGAAATCCTTTTGTTTTCTGACTTGCAGCTAGAATGCTTCCAGCTCGGGTGTAACATCAATTCCATTTCCAAGTTCTGACTTCCATGAAAAGCTGAACACAGAACTAGTCCATACAGCTGCCACATGTGGATGTAAAAACTATGCCCAGTCCTTTATGAGTAGAGGCAACAATTGCTTCTGCTGCTACTAAAATAAAATAGCATATTAATCATTACGGTTATAAAGTTATCTATAACATTTTATTATTGCTATTTCGATTTTAAAAATTAGAATACAACGAAAAAAATGAGAGAGCAAAAACAAACTACTTTATTGATGTTAGCTGGATAATTTCAAGTTATTTGCTCCACAACTAGCCTGAATTCAGCAGCTTAACAGACATAAAACGATAGTGAACTTTATTTTCCACACTATGAGCGCTCATGTTTTTATATGTAAAAAGTATAATATATTGATAAACTTCCAAACAGTGAAATTCTTAATTTTTGTGGTTGCCTTTTTTTTAGCCAGCTGACTTGAAGTGGAGCGGGGGGAGGAACTTCAGTCACTCTTTCTCTGGTATCTCAATAAAATGTCTTTAAACTAGATGAGTGGTATGAGGTAAACTGTTGTGGTTTTGAAACGCTAACTTTTAAGACCTTGGTATAATTTGATACTGGTAACCAGTTTTTACATCCTTAGACAAGTCCTTAAAGTTACAGTGATAAACAAGACAATGAGGTCCTACAGCAAAATTTATTATTCATGTATTGTATTTGCTTTTATTAGAGGTTGTCATTCCACACAATGTACAGTCATGGCCAAAATAGTTTGACAAAATGTTCATTGCTAGATTGTTATGCAGACTGATCCCATACACATTCATTCACAGCAAAGACCTTTATTAGCTCAACATTTTACTTTATAACAAGAACTTATTTTTACAATATTTTTTGCTTTACATAAAATGATTAACTAGCTTCATCAATCTCTCTATCTAGTTAAAGTTTGCAAAAGAGTTTGGGTTTGAGTGTTTTTTCAAACATAGTGAGGCGAAGAAGTTTGGATAGTAACTTTGTGACAGAAGGGCATCGAAGAGCTTCTGTCAATGACAGAAGACCTGTCAATTTGTTACTTGATCTAATAGATCAGGTAGCAGATGGTTGAAAGGCTGGACAGCAAAAGGCTGGTTATTTACCACAGGACACACACACACACACACAAACACACACACACTCATGAGCTTGTGAAATGTTTTAAATTGTCTGCAGGACAGCCTAGAAACTTGTTAAAAAGATTCAACAATGCTGAAGCGACCAAACCTAAAACATTTATCCATGGCTGCACTAAAGCTCTCTTTAGGACATTGCCTTTTACCTTTGGAACGGTAAGTATGTTGTGTTCATTAATTGGCAACAACCACTTTTGTTTTAATGTTTCACAGTCCAGTCGAGTAATTTTTTGCAAGTATGTTTTCCCAAAGAGATGATCTACATCCATAGGTGAACTGGGAAAGTAACAGGAAACAATTTGCAAGCATTGATGCTCTTAGATCTAAAAAAATGCACTAATGATTTCACCACATAAACATAGAGACTTGAATGACATAATCTCATTCACACACAGACAACACACAGACCCACACACAGACCTTGCAGTTTTCTGCTGAGTGTAGTTTCTAAGCTACATGCTAAGCCCCTGGCTGTACAAGTCAGATCCTCTCTGCTTGGCTCTGACATACTCTTCTTTGTGGCTGTAAAGAATCTGAGGACTGGCAGTGAGCCAGTGAGGGATGCCTATTCATACTCCACAGCTCAGACTGGAAGCCGGAGCCCCGTAGGGGTCTGCTATCTGTAAAAAGTCAGCTTTTCAGGAAGTTGGGGGCAAGAAAGTCGAAAGTTCAAAAGTCACTAATGATATTCTTATGGCCTCAGATAATGGACTTGTGTCTGTACTGGTTCTGTTAGATCTCAGTGCTGCATTTGATACAGTCGACCATAATATTCTCTTAAAAAGGCTGGAATATGCTGTAGGAATCAGGGGAACAGCGCTAGGCTGGTTTAAATCTTATTTGTCTGACAGATTCCAGTTTGTTCATGTAAATGATAAATCATCTTTAAACTCCAGGGTTAATTGTGGAATACCACAGGGTTCAGTACTTGGGCCAATTCTCTTTACTATATATATGCTTCCAATAGGTAAAATTATCATGAAGCATAGGATAAATTTTCACTGTTACGCTGATGATACTCAGCTTTACTTATCCATAAATCCTGATGAACCCAACCAGTTAGGTAGACTACAAGCATGTCTTGAAGACATAAAAACTTGGATGACTTTAAATTTTTTGCTTCTAAATTCAGACAAGACAGAAATTGTCGTCTTTGGACCGGAGTCTTTAAAAAAGAAACTGCTTAGTCAATCACTTAACCTGGATGGCATTAAATTGACCTCCGGTAATAAAGTAAAAAACCTTGGTGTTACTTTTGACCAGGACATGTCATTTAAATCCCATATTAAACAGGTTTCTAGGATTTCCTTCTTTCACCTCCGGAACATTGCCAAAATTAGAAATATCATGTCCAGGAGTGACGCTGAAAAACTAGTCCATGCATTTGTTACTTCAAGGCTGGACTCTTGTAATTCTTTACTGGATGTCCACAAAATGCAGTTAAAAGCCTTCAGCTGATTCAAAATGCTGCAGCAAGAGTTATGATGAAAATTAAAAAGAGAGATCATATTTCTCCTATTTTAGCTTCTCTTCATTGGCTCCCTGTTAAATCCAGAATAGAATTTAAAATTCTCCTCCTCACATATAAAGCCCTTAATGATCTAGCTCCATCATACATCAGAGATCTGATTGTTCCATACGTTCCTAACAGAGCACTTCGTTCTCAGACTGCAGGTTTACTGGTGGTTCCTAGAGTCTCTAGAAGTAGAATGGGAGGCAGATCCTTTAGTTATCAGGCTCCTCTCCAACAGGGAGGGAGCCTTCCTCCCTCCCTGTTGGATGGAGTAAGGGGGAGTCAGGTTTAGCCTAAACCGGCTCAGTTATGGTTGAGGTGCAAACACACCCTCCATTTCTGCTACCTGTATGACCCCCTCTCTTTCCCAATGGTTATAATCAGTCTGACATAGAGAGGTATCCCAATCCTTGTGGTTTGACATTGTTGTAAATAAGCGCCGTTTAACTAAATAATCTGAACTGAAACTATCTGTGTAGTTATGCTGCTATAGGCTTAGGCTGCTGGAGGACATAATGACCACTTTCACCCTCTTCGCTACTTTCTCACACTACTCTCCAATTTTACATTATTTGCTGTTATTTCAGCTTTTAACTTTATTCTCTCTCTTTTCTCTTCCTAGAAGCTACACCTGGCCTGACTCTGTGTCTACCTGTGACACCTTTCTGGAGAGGGGAATCATCCGAGTTTCTGCTGGCAACAACTTAATGCTCACCCTCTACCGATGATCCACATGGCCCTGTCTTTCAGTGTTTAACCCTTTCTCTCTCCTAGATATGGCAATTAACTGAGCTTTTACTGTAACTAATTATATGTGCTCTCTTTCAGACTCTAACCTTGAAAAATGGCTCAGAGTTTATCTGTTCTTTCTTTTTACGTGAAACGACTAAAGGAGCTACATCCATTAACATTACTTTTCCTTCCCTTAGAAAGTACTCCTGGATCAGTGCTTCTTTGTTCTCTTTGTGTCTCTGCTCTGTTCTCTCTAACTCCCAGTCGGTCATGGCAGATGGCCGCTCACACTGAGCCTGGTTCTGCTGGCGGTTTCTTCCTGTTAAAAGGGAGTTTTTCCTCTCTACTGTTGCTACATGCATGCTCTGTATAAGGGATTGCTGCAAAGTCAACGCTAGTGACTGTCCACTGTCTCTACATGCTCATCCGGGAGGAGGGAATGCTGCAAGTCACTGACTGAATCCAATCTGCTGGGATTCCTTAGACAGAAAAACTTTTTATCCAATTTGAATAAATAACTAACTCTGACTGCACTGTTCAATGGTTAGGATTAATTGGAATGTACAGTATGTACCTGACTGTTGTGAAGTGCCTTGAGACAACATGTGTTGTGAATTGGCACTATATAAATAAAACTGAATTGAATTG
Source organism: Crenichthys baileyi (assembly GCA_036173005.1). Taxonomy (NCBI): domain Eukaryota; kingdom Metazoa; phylum Chordata; class Actinopteri; order Cyprinodontiformes; family Goodeidae; genus Crenichthys; species Crenichthys baileyi. Next base: position 631,528 of record JAHHUM010002611.1, on the reverse strand, counting down.
AATTGAATTGAATTGAAGAAAGGCATTATTTAACGGATGTCTAGAACATGTTCAAGATGTTGTTTAATGCTTCAGTGTCACCTGAAATTGTCTCACAGAGAGAACCGGTGTCATTTAGACAAGATATCATAATGGGTTGCAACTAACAATGCATCGGAGAAAATGGAGCGAAAACTGGCATGAATTGTATATCTTTTGATTTTGGTCAAGTTTCTGTAAAGATGAAAAAAAAACTTGAAGTAGTTATTTCCATTATGTCAGTGAAGTTTAGAACCAAATCACACAGTCAAACGGGAGTTTATTTAAAGTGCATGCAAACACAGCAGCATTTCCACCTAAAGTTGTAAAGGATACAGTTGGCAAGACTGGATAAAAATTCCGATTGGGTTGTGTTAAATACATTTCAGCTGCAAATCACCACTGTACTTATAATACTAAGACTGAAGAATGTGTGGCACGCATTTGTAAGTAGCCCCATTTCCTTTATATCCCACAATTTAGTGCAACTGACTGCCTACAGAAGTTACTTAACTAGTGAGAAGATACAGGAAATAAGAAGACCTGTTCAGAGGAGACCAAAATAGAGCTTTTGGAGCTAACTGCAAAGTGAATGTACATTCCCTACAGTGACATATGGTGTTAGCAGCATCACACTGTGGGGATGTCTTTCCTTAGCTTAGAGTTGATAGGAAGATGGAGACACTTGAGACTTGTGTGGAGGTTTGCCTTCCAGTAGGATAATGACCTTGAATATTCAGCCAGAGCTATGATGGAAAAGGCTTGATCAAATCATATTCATGTGTTAGAATGGCCCAGTCAAAGTCCAGATCAAAACCCAAATGAGAATCTGTCAAAGCTTGAAGATTGATGTTCACAGATTGTCTCATCTAATCTGACTGAGCTAGACATATATTTGTTTGTCTCTAAATTTCAATTCAAAAATACTTAATTAATCCCAAAGGGAAATTAAATGTTGTTGTAGCTCATATTATACAGGGTTCTTCAAAGAGCCATACAGAGCTACTCCAACCTGCTGCCCCCTTGAGCTGCGCAATTCTAAAACAAATTTGAAAAATTTGAAAAGCTGTTGGAGACATATCCCAAAACAGTTTAGCAAGGTCTATGCATCATTCATATTTCTTGACATTACTGGTAAAGACTTGGAAAAAAAAGTCTTAACAGAAATTCTTGGTTTATCTCACAATGAAAAATTTAGAAAAGGAAAATCTAACCTTTTCATTTCTGTACATCTAATTGTTTCTTTTTTTTTGTTTGTTTCTTTTTACATACACTGACTGCCACCTGTTTTTCAAATGCAAAAGGCAATTCCAATAAAAAAATAAGTTGAGCATTTTTCAAGTTTATCAGAGTCTCAAGGAATTTATAACAATAATAAGCAATTCGTAACTTGATTCACTGGGGTATAAATAAGACATGACACCGACGCCCACTTCTCTGAGCCAATCTAGGGTAAACATCTCATTCAAGTAAGGCAGATGTGTGTTAATCTGTCTAAGTCACTCAGCTGTGAAAAGGAAGTATCCTAATACTTAAGGATTAACTTGGTGGCTAAATATACTGCCCATGAATCAGTTTTAAAATCCAACTTTTAAAGCCCAAAGCCTGCCCACATGAAACTGACTAATGCCTTGTTCACACGGCAGGATTTTTATGCCAATTTTTGACCCAATCTTCCCCTTCCGACAAGCCTTGATCATCGTGATGGCTCTTAAGATAATCTTTGAGATATTTCTGCTTCATGTACTGTAGCCTCTGAGAAATATCCAACAAGAAGACAGTCAACTATTTGTTATGTCTATTTTGTTTCCCAGATAAAAACCATGTATTAGGTTTCATGCTGGGTCTATTCACACAAGAGGCTCACATTAACCCCCACTGAAATTGGGTCAAACTTGCACGGTAATGTAAAATGAAGACAGGAAGAGCCCTAAGCATTCTGTCACTGACTGCCATGGTAACTCTGGACCTTTAGACAGCTTTGTGTTGCTTGGGAGTGAATATAATCTCTTTAGGGTCAAAGATGCCAATGATCTATACTGGAAGCACATTAAATGGATTATATGTTTGCTGGATTAGCCTTCATTACCAGCACAAGTGTCACAGGTTGCTGACAAAGCCTGTAATCAGATGTTCTAGAAAGTAAGGTTTTTTACTCTAATAAACTAAAAATTATTCATTTAAATTTTTGGGTATAATTTTCACACTACTACCATAATACAGAATATAATTCATTTGGTATCATTTCAAACTTATCTCTTCAAATAATAATCAGGTAGTCACTGTTTGCAACAGAAAACCTGAATTTATGGGGGTCATTTATAAATATATATATGTCATTATTAGCTAAATAAATATTTCAATTTTTGGTGACCAGGACTTTCGTCTACATAAAAGACTGGGAATTAAACTTTCAGACAATGGCCTACAGGCAATAATTTTTTCCTTGAATAATAGAACGCTGAGTGTTGTGTTACTGTAACAAAGCTTTGGAGGTCACCTAGATTCAGGTGCTTGTAGAAATACTATCTGTCCTCTAATTCAGATTATTGGCTCTAGAGGAGGGCTATTGCTCAGAAACAGAAACTTAGGACTAAGTTGTTGCACTTAGTCTACAGAAGCATGAGAATCCATCAGGGTATCATTCACCTATTAAGGTTGACCCAAATTCTTGCAAGCTGCAATATTAGCATGACTATGCACATCAAAACCTTTAATTTCTCCTGTGATATGTCCAGTTAATATTTCTAGCTGGTCAAAATCAGTACCCTCTACTTTTTGAACTAATATATTCTCCTTGTGTGACAAGGAAAGTGGCTTTATTTAGTTAAGAAAGAACTACAAGTGTACAGGCAAACTGCTCTACATTTGCTTTGACATTACACCAGATGAATTCATCACACATGGAACCATGTTGAAGGTCTTTGAGGTTCAGGGCTGTTTTCCAGACAAAACAAGACATTTGTGCTGAATTATGCAAGGCAATTAACACTTCTCTTTGACATTTTATAGACAAAGCACTCAATCAGCAACATAATGAGTACATGAATCGATAGTAAAAATTATTGTGGAAGGCAATCCTACACAAAACAAATTAGTTATGACAGCTCAAGTGATGATAACCTAAAGATCAGCTCTGTGAAGACTGCTTGGTAGTGGTAAAAGAACAACAGTTTATCTCTAAGTTTACTACAACTAAACCCGCTTATAGGCATTTTAATTGAAATAACAGCACTAAGTACTTTTTTGGGCCTTTAAGATTCGTCATGAGAGTGGACGTGTGGGAATCATTTCAGCTATGATGCATTGAGATGTAGTGGGGAGATGGAGTTTATACACTACAGGCTCCATTGAAAAATCTTTGAATCTAGCTCAATGCGATAGCTGGCAGGGCTGGTAGAGAACAAGCTTCCATCCAGATTACAATGCACTGGATCTGCACTGGATCTATTGCGGTTTAGACTGTTCTGTGGATATGCTGCCCTATACACAACAAATGATGACGCACTTTATACTGCAATTTGTAGAATAAACCACTGAGATCCTTGTGTTTCTCTGGCAGGAATAATCAAAGGGGAATAGCGTTGGCTTAATGAGGGTGCCCTGCATTAATATAATCTAATCACTGCGTGAACACCAATTATACAATGCCTTGCAAAAATATTCACCCCCTTAGGGTGACATTTTTCATGTTTATTGCCTCACAACCTACAACACGATATTTTGTGTCAGTAATAACAATATAATAGTAATAAGTTGTGTTTTTTTACCAACTTACACTATTTTGTGCAGATCCATCACGTAAAATAAGGTTAAATACATTGTAATTACAGGTTGGAATGTTACTAAATAGGAAAAAAACAAGGGGAGGGGGGGTGAATACTTTTGCAAGGCACTGTATTTCGCCTGACTTGATTAATATAACAGCACTAGTTTCAGTTAGGACTAACCTGATGAGAACATGTGGAATCAGACTGCATTGCACCTCTAACAAGCACTGTCTGTGCAAGCGCCAGTGTTCTGCTTATTATCCTGCTCATCCAGCTTTCCCCAAAACAAGGTGGTATCCTAGCTGACAGGATTCCATTGACAGCTTTTCACAAACACATAAGATCTGAATTGCTTGTCACACACTTGAGTGTTTAAAAGGCCCAAAAAGAGACATTCTCTCATCAGCCCAAAAGAATAACAATGTACATATCAAAGATTTACATCAGCAACACTGATTTCAATCCTAACACTATACCTGCAGGATTTCCATGTTTGTGCAAGTGATTTCGTGTTTATATTTGTGCATATGATAATGATATTTCTGACAACATGCTCCCTAGGCCTCACCTTCTCACAACAACAAGGTGTCATCATATTCACATTCTACTCTTGTTCTCGCCACCCCTCCCAGTACACAGTGGATCAGTTTGTAATCCCTTTATTGTTACTGTGGTTTTGCACTGACAATGTATGAGAGGACAAGCTGCTGCAAGCTTAAGGAAATGCTTGCTTTCGTAGGTGTTTGCATAGCCTGATGTCACTCCTGCTCTGCTTTTGCATCTTGCACACCAAATGACATGTAACATGAGTGCGACAGACGAGATAAGATTTAACTGAGGGTGCGAAACCACTAAAACTGCTTATGTAGTCAGGAAAAGCACTGTGTGCTTTCAAAAAGCCTCTCCCTGGAGCAGATGAAAGTTTCAGACTTACACAACAAACCACAAACACATAATCACACAGGTTTAATTAGCTTCAGAGGTCATGCCCCTGTAGCTCTAGTCTTAGATAAATAATTGCAATCAATGCAACTGGAGATCCTTTAATGCTGCCAGTGATGCGGCATAAACCTGCACAGTTTACCCGATCTCCAGCTGTCATTTCCTGGCACTGTTTATTTCTCTGCAGCCTTCTCTCTCCTTCCCTCCGCAGCCATCTCTCAGCACACAGACAGGCCTGTGCATTGAGCACCAGCTTTAGATTACAAAGCACAGATCTGCCTGGGTACACATAGCAGTGAGCTGTCAAACAAGACATGTGGATTTCTCCCAGGCACAATGGTGTTTGTTGAGCCAACGCTTAGGCAAACAGATGGAGAAGAAAGGACAACCAAGGAGGAAAGTATAGCAGGAGAACAGTCGCTAGTGGTGCAATGAAACTTCAAGTTCACTTTGTGAAAAGTTCCACTTAGAACATGTTATGTATTGCTAAACTTACAATGATAATGTTGATCACTGTGTCGCATTCTTTAGCCCAGGCTAAAGTCTCAGTCTGGTTATACTCTTGTCATGAAGTTTGAACTAATCGCCAACAATCCTCTATTAACACTATTCAATTTACTTATCTACTAAGTTTTTAATCCAGTTTTTACTACTTTACTTAGTTTCTTTATTTTTACAAAATATGACAAATCCCAGTCACATCAACATTTAACTGACCTTGTTTTTAGTACAAATATAAGGCTGACTTTTGTAGGTTTCATATTATGCTCAATACGTTGAACATTACTTCCATGGAATCTACATGGACGTGTTTTTATTGTTAGGTGTTTCCATATTAGTTCATTCCTTTGTATTTAGTCTTTTACTTTATTCTTGTGTTCTGTTCTTTGTGCTATTTGGATTTATTCCTCTTAGATCAATCTTACTCTTGTTCCCTTGGTTAGTAGCTTCTTTGTGTCTTAGTTGAACTCCCTCTGTGTAAATTAGTCTCCTTCCCTCAGCTTTCCTGCCTTCATTCTGCCACAGCTGTACCACATTTCCTCGGATTAGCTCCTCTGCTTCATCTCTCATTTCCCACCCCAGCACCAGATAATAAAATGTAACTCACCTGTTAGTTGTGCCCTAAACAAGTTTTGTATTGCTTTGATGCTTGCGCAGTAAATGGTAGTGTTGGCACAATGTGGGTTATTGCCAAGAATAGGGAAACTAGGTTACTCTCTGCATGACTTCACTGCATTCCACCCTGCCCCGATATCTCAGATAGTTTATTGCGTTTTAATTGGTTAAGGGGGTGACAGAAGTAAAATAAGCAGCTGTGCAAACTGTACATCAGTGTTTTGTGGTGGAAAAAACTGCAGAGGTGAGTACCATTATTTGGCCCTGACCCTTGGACACATATTTGAACATTGGACATTGATGATAACCAATTTCGAAATGTGGACAAATACAAGGGACATAATTTTTGTTGCTGCTTTTGTTTTTTGAATGGAGATTTTCATTACAGCTGCTAGGGTGCATCTAGCTCAGATGTTTGTATGTTGCACCCTGAGCTCTGAAGGGATGCCATGCACCTAGCAGCTGCAGTGCCAAAAACCTTACAGTAAATCACATGGAGCGCTGCAAGTCTGGTGTGGGCATAGTTAGGTTGGCATGTGACCAATCCTTCAGATTTTTTTGATGATTTAATTTTTATTTAGACTGAGATTCGTCTGGGCTTAGTGAGAAAGTGAGAAAGGAGGAAATGCGTGACACAGATGTGTGAAGGTTGGTAACCCAGTACGAAACTTAGCATGCTAACTGGTTTAATCAGGGTGACCACACGTCCTTGATTTCCAGGGACAGTCTCCATTTTAGATGATCTGTCCCTGGCTAAAGCTGTCCCCGGAAATGTCCCAGATTTTACCGTTTTGTGAATGAGAAAAAAAGTTTTGTGTGTAAACTTATTACTGTAGCTGGGCGTAGAAAGCACGAGTGAGAATGTTGCGCACAACAACAGTTGTTACGGTAGCTGGTGGCACTGCAGTTAACATTACAGACAGAGTAGAAGAAGAGCTGAACGCACTGCCTTGGACTGGGCTGTCCTTGCTGTGATAAAGGTTTGGTTCAGAGTAGGAAATGTTCCTGGTGTTGTCAACATTCGCTGTGCCCAGGTAAAAAATAAGGCTTGGATGTGTGTTGTTGTACTAATGAGGAGGACCCAAATGCAAAAAAAACTACGTTTTTATGAATGAGCAGAGCAACAGAACGCAAAACGAGAGCGCAGGGAGTAGCTGCAGCTGAGTGAGGGAGAAATCCTTATAGAATGATAAAAAAAAAGTATTTTAACTGCTGCCTGATTTAGAGCCCTACTATGTCAAGAATGATTCATCCAAACTAAGATTTTTAGAATTAGTGGGTTACCTTTAGTTTATATTTCGAGATCTAGTTAGGAGTTTTTTTTTTGTTAATATATTGTTGTGATCTGTGACTTTCATGCTGAGGTGAGTTTGTCTACTCAGTTGTACATACGAAAATTCCTCACAAAAAATAAAGGACTCGGTAACAGGGAAAGTGAATGAGGCAAGAACTGCATGAACAAGAATGATGAGGAGGGAGAGAATCACAACTGTTTCATGTGCCTTTCCTTTGTTTTATTAGCTTTTAGCTCCAAGTAAAAAAAAAATTTTTGCTAAATATATTAATTTTGGGATTTCATCAGCTGAAGAAACTAGACAAATAATTCAAGAAACATTAATATTTATAAGATTGTATTAGGATTACCCTAGTTTCCCATCTAGAAATAGCCAACTTCTAAAAAATATCTAGAACAAAAATGTTATTTTATTTGTTAAATTGCAATTATTTTGTATGTTTTACGTTCTGTTTTTGGAGGGTATTGTGATTATTTTATATCTCTGTTTTAGAATAGTGAACATCTGATAGAAGAGAGAGGAGGGGAATAGTCTGATAGAAAGAAGAGTATGGCTCAGAGGAGGGAAAAAAGAGTGTTAGACAGAAGAGTGTTAGAAAGAAAAAGGAGAAGAGGGCATTATAATTACGTTATTAATTTTATTACTCTTAGGAAATGCTAACAACAGTGTGGATAGTACTTTCCTGCTATTACACTTGATTTTTATTGTTTAATACATACATACAGTCGTACAGAGTGATCCTAGAGCAACACCTTTGCTGAAAAGCAATGCAGAAAAATGCTAGCCTCTTTGATGCTAAGCTAATATGCAAAAATATATGCACACCAAGGAGTGTAATATGTAGACAGTGGAGATCATAAAATGTCAAAAACTGTGAATCATTATCATAATGCCCTAACAGTCTGGCAGAGTGTGTAATGATGACCTTTTAGACGTTCTGAATGATCATCTGGCTTTGAAGAGTTTTCCAGTGGCCTGATTCCAACAGTTTTACTAACTCTCACAGTTATATCCTTAAGTTCTATCACCATATTATGCATTCACAATTATGGCACCGCTACTAAAGATTCTTAAAATAAACTCTTTATTGCAGTGGCTTGGTCCAATGCTGAAATGTTTTTATTTGAGGACATAATTTAAGTGGCTGGAAAAATACCACAATAAGGAATCAAAGTTGTTACATTTGTAGCAAAAGTGCTACAATGAAGGTGACTCCTAACGATTCCTACAAAAAAAAATAAACATTTTTGTAATCTGCTTTTAAAGTTGACTGGAATTTCTAGGAACTTGCCTTTACCCCGAGTTGTAAATGTGACGTGACACATTGGTTCATTTCTCTTTCTTGGAAATTGGAAACGCAGCCGAACATGCTGTTCAGACAAGCATATTAGTGTTGATCCTAAGCTAGGAAATGGCAAGAAAATAGCTATTTGTTTAAACTTGGCCATATTTACAGAGCAATAATTTTAACATTTTAAACAACTGAGCCCGTGACAAACAAGGGCTTTGAACACATCTTTTCCAGGGAGGCCAATAATTGTAGAGGGTGTAAGAAGCAAATAGGCTCTTAGAGACCCATAGTACGCACTACTTGTGTACCTGAGAAACAACCCAGGCTGTATATGTGCAAAACAGCTGTGCTTGGACTTCGAAAGCCCATTTTTCTTATAAATACCACAGGATCAAGACAGAAATACATATAAGAAAGGGCAAAAAACAACATCCTAAGAAATATTTTGAGGTAATATGATTCAAAAAACCCATGCAGGCTATATTTGAAACTCTGTGTAACCCTTTAAGTGTTAGCTCGGCTGTGTTATGGATAGTAGAAGGTTTTGCTTCTAAGAAAAGGAGGAGTGAGGCTAAAAGAACTGTCTCTTGATTATGTGTAGCACTGCATCAATCTGGGCGTGATACTGTTGCTCCTTCATCAGTGAGCTCAGGTTTGAAAAGAAAGCAACTTTATCCAGTTCTTCCTGCTCACCTGGTGAGTGTCTCACCACCATTGTTGTTACCATAAACAAGCAACATTTATAAAACTAGTATTGCAAAGTAATTCTTTGACCAACACAGAATAACAGATCCACCATTTTAACCAGGCCATTGGTGCTGTTCTAAGAACAGCAGATAAGTTAAGAAGCAACTTTTGTTGATGCATTTAGTTAAGTCTGTAAACTATTAATTTTAACATATGTTTTTATAATTTGGCAGAAGCAATAGTTTAAAACGGGAAACTTAGCTCACTGGACTTTGGTCGCCGTTTGATTGCATAATTTTTATGATCATAAGGAAGGAGGATGGACAGGAATAAGGATGAATTGTGGAAAAGAGCATTATACATGTAAGCTACCCAAAGGAGGATAATGAATCAGATACATACATCTTAACCCCTGCGCCATATAAGGACTAATCAAATAATAATTTGAACATGATGATGCATGCCTTTCATTTTTGTATGAACAAATATCTGAAACGTGTTGTGTGATTTTTTTATTCAGCCTGCTTTTACTCTGAAACCTTAAATAAAATATAGTGGAACCAAATGCCTTCAAATTAGTAGGAAGGAACAGCAGACATGACGAAATAGGCGCTTTTGTTAGCTGAGACCAAATAAGAACCTTTTGGCCTGAATATAAAGTGCTGACAACCTTCTGAGACTGCTGGATTTTATTTTGGGGCATCAGAAAATACCTTCACACTACATGATGCTGCCACCACTATGTTTTACCATGTGTTGGGGGTGATCAGCAGTGTGGGTTGTATTTAAGGGTATCAGAGTAGAGGGGGGTAGAACAAAAATGCAAAGCCCACTTTTCAGATATTGCGTTGATCAAGGGTACAAAACCCAATAAAATACCTGGAAATTGTAAACTGGTAATACTTTTGCAGGGTACTGTATGGATTTTAGATTTACTCTGTGGTTCAGAGGCCAAACAGTCTCAGTAAATGGCTTTTGTGTGTGCACTATACAAGCAGCATCCCCAGCTGCTATTCCACACTCCTTTCTCTCAGCATATCTAACAGATATGCTGAGAGAAAGGCTCAAGATCAGCCAGATCTGCTTAAATATCGAGCAGCGACTCTCATTTATGGTGCCTGTGTGTTTCTGCTGAGATTATCTTCATCTGTCTTTCTGTCCTGTTTGGTCTTCTAATATCTACACTTTTTCTCCAGTTGTAAAAATGTGTTATACAGTTGATGTGAAAATCATATTTGACGTGTTTGTTTTAATAAAATAATATTTAGATCATATTAGAATAAGTGTGCAGACATCAGTAAAGGTGAATTGCTTTGAACCCAATGTAAACACAGCACATGTCCTTCAGACAGAAGGAAGAGTGGAAAGTTTCTAAAGCTCATTAATCTATTTGAAGCTGTTAAGTCTGGAAACTGACTCCTTGTTTTTTCTGGATAGTTAATGAATAAAAAGACTACAAATATGAGAACCATTAGCTATTACATTTTGAGTAAAGATTATGAGACAATGTTTCACACTAGGTTTTTTTTTTACTTTTACTTTAGAAATTTACATTGGCTTTAAAGCCTCCTTGTTTAATCCCTAATTCTGGTGTGAACCGACCTGCTCTTGTCCCCTCAATCGCTGTCAGGATTTGATGAAGTCACGTCGAACACTGACTCAATAAATGGAAGTCTTTATGGCAGGTTATTATAGGGCACTTGATACCACTTTGTGGAAGGTCAATGGCTGGGTTTGAACTAAGGCGTGCAGCGCCAGCTGTAATCACTCCACTCGATATGCTAGAGTAATTGCCGAGCAGGGAAGCCATCTAGGTGAACAAACATTAGCCTCGGGGGGATATAGGAAGAGCCCGATTAAGTGGAAGTTGCCTGGTAGAAATGACACAAACATTTGGTGGGGTGTATCCCAAACCTATTAAAAGTAAAGAGAAACTGGAGGATCAGACCATTAAACCCAGTGCATGCTGGGAGTTTAGCTAACTTAGAGTGGAAAACAACAGCTTGCTATTAAGACAATATTGTCTTGTTATTTACACAAAAAGGTGTAAAAGAAAATGCATTTAGATTTATTTTTTGCTGAGAACTGCAGTCATGGTTTTCTAGAAAATCAATCAAATTCACTTATGATCTACTTTGTCACTTACACTACATATCATGGTCAGTTCTCAATTTTGATATTTAGACATGTTAATTATTGAAGATAAAAATCTACCCTCCTTAAAAACAAGTACATGACTTTGATGACATCACAACAGGCACAGAGCCACTAATTATTGCATGTGTTTTAATCAAATCTCTTCTTTAAAGGTGATAAGGTGGATTATTTTGCCTGTTGTGATGTCATCGACCCAAATACAAACTGAGCAAACTGTCACCAGTGTGCACAAACTCATAAAACTTTCACACAAACATTCAAGATAGTACACCTTCCCACTCCCAGCTTGAATGATGCAAATCACACAGCCACCATACGTCCTGGACGCAACATAGCAAACAATCCTGACCCCTCTCTGAACCGGTTCTTCACTCTTTGTACGATGCCCAGGTTAACTGTATCTGCAGTTTGGAATATATAACTGAAGCGTGAAAACAATTAACGCTGTGGGACAATAAAGAATATCTAATTACACACAAAGCAGAACTTGAAGTTTTTTCTTCTTCAGAGACCTTTGTAATAACTTTATTTATTATGTCTATATTTCCTGTACTGCACTCAATCATGAAATAATTTAAACTGTCACCCTGATTCATCAAATAGTAACCAACATCTGATTAGATAACCTGCACAGTCGTTTAATTGCAGACCACTCACCTTGTGATTTGGACTGTTAGCCCTGCCAACTGACTTTAATAGTAAGGATGACAGATAAAGATGTGTTTCAGCACAGGGTGATGAAGTAATTAAATAAATAATAAAATAAGCATATATGCTAGAATCCAAATTTAAATGAATTATTTTCATATTTAATTATGTGCTTAATAAATTATTTCTACATCTTTAATGTACAGTTATTCCTCATATTATTTATACCTCTCGAAATTTTTGATTTAAGGTAAGCTTTTATTTTTGCCAACATGTTTCTTCGTACTGGAAATTATATTAATATTTAGTAGGGTAAGAGTCTGATAGAGAATCTGTGGAGAGCGCTAAAGATTAGGGTGACTACTTACTTAGACTTAGACTACTCCTACAACTCTGGTGGTGACTTAGAGTTCATCACTAAAGACAAATCATCAAAACACCAGTGGAAACATGCAAAAAGCTGTTCAGCAACTACAAGACGAGTCCGATTGCTGTAATGCCAGGAAAGATTTTTCCATTGATTATTGAGAGGGGAATTATTATTATTTTTTAAACAGCTACATTATTTTTTATGATCTTTTCAGAGATATCTGTCCCAGTTTCTATCTGAAACAAACGCCTGGGTTGAATGAAAACTATTTTAAATATAAAAAATGCTTATAAAGACCTTTGAGCTCTTCCTGGGGGTGAACAGAACCTCTCTAGAACAGCTACAGCATGTGTGTGAACCAGATAAGGAGCAGAAGGAAAAGACAGCTTCATCCTTCTTTTTGTTAGAGGAACAGTAGTCACATGTGGTAAAGGACAACCAAGTGGAAGAAATGCAGCCGTGCAACTAGTAGTTTAATTTCACAGAACTAATACAAGTTGACATATTTATAATTCTCCAGTCATACCCTCGTGTTTGACCTACCTGATTCAGAGGTGCCAGAGCTCCGCTTTCTGCTATTCTCGATTTCCTTCCAGACAAGAACAGCGGGACAGAGGGCAACTTCTACCTTCCTGTGCTTCTGAAAAAGCTCCGACCGGATAATTTTGGCTGGGTTCCCCATGGTGCTGGCTATCGCTGTAAAAACACGCTCATTCCAACTTTGTTACGACCTGCGTAACGAGGAGCGCCCAGCGTCTGTGTTTTGGAGACTCCGATGCGGGATAGCAGACTGTCAAGACGTCAACAAAGATCGTTGCGGAGTGATGACTCACTTCGCTGTGACAAATTAAAGCGATCCATCTATAAAGTGCCTTGCAAAGCATTCCCATTGTGTCTCGTTACAGCTACTAAACCTCCTAACAAATATGTTTGTTTTTTTTTGGTTCAAAGAAACATTTAAAAAATGAGTTGTTGATATTTATACAGCCCCTTTCGTTCTGATACCCCTAAATAAAATCCATTGCAAGAAACTGCCTTCAGAAGTCACCTATTTCTATTCGAGTCTATTTGCGTGTAATTTAATCTCAGTGTATAAATCAAGGTTTGTAAGAGAACATTACTGAACAAGCAGCATGATGAAGACCAGACTGGTCCGACATAACGTTTAGAGGAGCATTAGGTTATAAAGCAATATCCCGCATAAAGAAAGAGGGAATCCATCGTTGAAAGAAAGCAATAATAACTCCAGTCTGGAGTTTTCCATAAGTCATGTAGGGGACACAGCAAACATGTGGAAGAAGGTGCTCTGGCTGTAGTATTGCTGTCTAAAAAAAGAGTTGGAAAATTGGTTTCCTTTCTGGGCTTTTGAAATAGTTGAATTTGTCTAAGTGTGACATCAAAATAGTACAGTACATCCAATTAGGGCTGCAACTAGGATTAATCTGTCAACTCTTTCTTTGATTAATCGATTAATAATTGGATGGCAAAAGGTACTTAATAGTCCTAATGATAATGATAAAACTATGCCACTTGAGAAGTTCTGGATGCATACTTTTTATGTACAATTTTGGCCTAATTACTGCTCCAAATGGGTTGTTCTTTCAGCAAATCGCAGGTTTTAGACTCTGTATTCTCCAATAAACGATTATTTGATTACTAATCTAGTTGATGATTATTTCAATTAATCACGATTGATCCAATTAATTGTTTCAGCCCTAATTCAATTACTGTAAAATAAGGTCAAATCCAATATGTTCATTCCTGGTTTTAAAACGAAAATAATGCTGTAAAACGACACTTTCAGCTTTTGAAGGCTTTGACAGTAGCAGTAATGTTGGACATAGTGAGAGCTCTTGTTTTCCACATGTCCATCCACTGTCAAACGTTTACGGTTAGAAAACGGAGCATTTTGTTTTATTTCTTATAAACCACACCAAACACATGATAAAAATGTATATTAAAGCAAGAATTATTAGAAGCCGTGTTCCCCTTTCTAAACTTTGGCAAACTTGAGGAAATGTTTTAAAATTAATACAACCATCCTGATTCAAATACAAAATAGCTGTGTTTCAGGATCACAGACGGTAGCCAAACAGGATAATTTGAGTAACACTTTTATTAAACAGAAATGCTTTAGAATTCTGAACTATGAACTCTCTGAATAAAGGAACTTGTAATTATCGTACTCGTACTCGTCGTCTTCCGCTTATCCAGGACCGGGTCGCGGGGGCAGCAGACTCAGCAGAGACACCCAGACGTCCCTCTCCCCAGACACCTCCTCCAGCTCCTCCGGGGGGAGCCCAAGGCTTCCCAGGCCAGCCGAGAGACATGGTCCCTCCAGCGTGTCCTGGGCCGTCCCCTGGGCCTCCTCCCGATGGGACGTGCCTGGAACACCTCCCGAGGAAGGCGTCCAGGAGGCATCCGGTATAGATCCCCGAGCCACCTCAACTGGCTCCTCTCGATGTGGAGGAACAGCAGCTCTACTCTGAGCCCCTCCCGAATGGCTGAGCTCCTCACCCTATCTCTAAGGGAGTGCCCGGCCACCCTACGGAGGAAGCTCATTTCAGCCGCTTGTATCCGGGATCTCGTTCTTTCGGTCATGACCCAAAGTTCATGGCCATAGGTGAGGGTAGGAACGTAGACCGACCGGTAAATCGAGAGCTTCGCTTTTCGGCTCAGCTCTCTCTTCACCACCTTGTAATTCTTCATGGTGTAAATCATATGATTGACTGATTAAGTACACCATAAATAAATTTGGTCTGATGCTTACAACTTTAACTTAAATTGTTCTCTTGTTCGTGAAATTATCCATTTTGGATCAAAAATAATATATTTAATTTTCCTGTCTCCTTACCGTATCCTTCTAGTGATCAAGTTTTTTTCCCCAGCTTTTGTATTATTTTCCAATGATTTTCAATGAGTTTTTTCCCAAGAAATTCGACTTATTTAATGTTCCTCCAACTTTCAGAGATAATTATTCTGAGTAATAAGACTAAACCTTTCATCAACCATTAATAGTATTTGAAATTGATTTGATAAAGCCATACTGATCCTAATGCTTGTGGTCTCTTGAAATCATTAAACAGGCGAACTCACTTCTGATTGGCTAAACAGAAAAAAGCGTTGTTCCAGCCAATCGCAGTCGCGTTTACTTGGCGATGCGGTAGTACCAACATGGCAGCTTTCTGAGTTTTGCAGGAGGGGAGCTGGTGTAAATACAGATAAATTAAGCCTTTCTTGGATTAGGACAGCGCCGGGGAGCGAGAGTTCGGGACTTTTTGGACTTTAGGCGGAAAATGTCGAGCGACGGGAACAAGAAACAGTTCTGGAAACGAAACGCAGCCAAGGTTCCTGGGAGGTAAGTGACGTGTTCCCCCTGCTGTTGGCTAGCTTAGCAGACCTAGCTACTCTTAGTGGAGCTTCAGACGCAGCTTTCACTTTAACTGAAGGCCTTAATGTCCTGCACAAAGTTAACCAGTTTTGACCAAGCCGACGTGGCACTACTAGCGTTACATTAGTGCATTCTGCACAGCTCACAACTTCCTGCTTAAAGCTGTCAAAGAGCTGCGATGCTAACAGGGGCTAGCACCTGTTAAATGCCCGAAATAGGTCCCAAAGTTATATCTGTTGCTGCATTCACTGGCTGGATTCTGAGGAATATATTATTGTAGAGGTTTATCGTCATTTTCTTTACCATGAGTCAAATTAAAGTGTCGTTTTGCAAGCATTGTTAGCCTGTACGGACGAGTCCATTCATTTCCTTCTCTCTGCTTTACTTCCTTAGTATTCAGCATGTATACGGCGCACAGCATCCACCCTTCGACCCGGTTCTTCATGCCAAGTAAGTTCAGTGTTTCATCAGTAGAAGATACTTTGCAATGTTTTTGAAGTTATTTGGGGATTTTGTAATCCTTCCTATGTCAATTTTAAAACTAGGCTTTGCAAGCACACCAAGCCAAGATACTTGTATGAGTGTGTATATATATATATATATATAATAGACCCTGCTAGTTATACTTGCCTCTTTAAGATTGTATTAATAAAATTACAAAGCATTTAATATTCCAGTTTTGGACCCCTTCTTTTAGTATAAAGCTAAACTTGTAATAATGTTTAAAACTCGCGGTGTAATAAGTTTGTATATGAAGTAAGTATGTCAGAAATATTTTCAAGAGCTGTAAAGCATCAAATATTTTTTTGCCCAATTAATTTGCATCGTCATGCTTTGAAGAAATATTACTTATTGAGTGATAAAAGTTTTGGGTTTTTGTTTGCTAACATTATTCTTTAAATGTTTAAATAAATCAGCACCCGAGACGTGCTTTGTTCGTTTCCAAAGGCAGGTTGGCAGCAGAGCCTCAGCAGAAGCTCTGTTCATAGCAACTGGAAAATGTCCCACCGCACAACCACTTTGGACAGTTGTCATTCCCCATAAAAAGGAATCCTAATTTGCAATACCAAGCCCATTGAAATAAATGTCATTTCAGAACCTTCACTTCTAAAATCAAGACATGGCTATAAATGAAACAAGACTGCTCCCATTTTTAATATTTAAGCCTTTTTTAAGGGAGTCTCTGCTTTGTGTGAATGCCCAGCTATGCATTTCCATGTTTTATTAGTTATACATGGTATAAATCTTTTATTTTTAGAACGTTCAAGGATTGGAGTTGCAAATTAGCAAGTGGCTATAGACTCTTTGTGCAGAATATCGGATATACTTCATGTCCACTATGTCTAAAATGTACAGATTCTGGACTGAAACTGATCAGCTCTGTAGATGCAGCCAATTGGAGCCCATTCCCTTCAAATGACGCCAGCACAAAATAATCAACGAATGGAACCACTTGAAAAGGAGGAAGTGGAAGTAGAAGGGACTCTATTTTAAATCTTGGGGAAAAAAACTACATCCACCGAGAAACCAGTGAAGAACTTTCATTTTGCGCATAGCTCTCAATATTCTCCAAATGCTGAGATAAGAGTGAGATTGGGGAACAAGTGGTGATCGCAAGCACCAGATCGCCATATACCTACTGGATGATGATTGTTAGTTCGTCCTGTAACGGGCACTAAATATGAATATCCATTGTATCATCTGTAAACAAATGCATGTCTCTACAGGTCCATTTTTTTCTTGAACGCGTTCAGATGGTAATCAAACTGGGTCAAACTTTGGATCATGCATTACAATCTTAGCTGCTGTAGTGATAACAACAGACACACTCTTCGACTTTAGGTTGCTTTGACTTTTGACTTCAGATTAACAGAGGAATGCATCAGCGTATACAATAGAGCACTTTCCAAATCATTTCTTTCCACCGTTTGTACTGAGATGAATCCGTCCTTCGGCTTGACTGTCCACCTGTGTTGCCACACTATCCTCCACAGTTTGTTACAACACATATATGCTTTTCTTTAATTGAAAAATGACATGTTTTAGGAAGAGCTTTAATTCTAAATACCTGGTTTTATATACATGTTGTTGAATCTTCGCTGCTTATCCATTTGTACTTACACTAAAACACAGCAGGAAAAGTCACCGATGTTTGAATGATTGAGAGGCCTAAGGTCTTTGTCATGTTTTGCATATTCTTTCACCTATTTTGTTGCAATGGGTTGCATTTTACTCCCAACCTATACAGTTCCATGCCCATAAGCAAACTATTTCTTACATATGTACTTAACCTTTGCCTTTCTGTGAATTCCTTTAGGCATTTTGATCAATTATGGAAATGAATCATCTTAAAAATGCTGAAATCTCACGTATAATTGATTTTTTTTTGCATGTAATAGTTTTTTCTAGAGATTACATTACAGCCTATTTCCAGTGATTGTGGTTCCTATACTCATTTAAAGCAGTCAGCTTTTATGAAATATAGCGTGTTATGAACCCTGCTAAACCAAATGATGACTAAGTGACCTCCAGCTGGTAGATATCAATCATTGAAGTTTCATAACCACATGTCCTTACATTGAACAATGAGTAGATAATGTAAAAATAATTTCAAATCATGGCTTTTACAGGCAGACAAAGTATTCCCTCGGTGGGTATGAACCGTGGCTGAAGACTGTTTTCCCACCCTGAAAAATCAGGCACCAAAACTGCTAAAGGGCAAGAGACGAACCTACAAGGACCCGACTAAATGCAGCCACTTTAACTGCCTGATGAAATAGTTGAGGTTACATACAGGTATATTTAAAAAAGTCTGAATATTGCATAAACGTGCAATATTTTTTGCCAGTCACCTCAGAAAGTGAAGCTCATATATTATGCTGAGTCATTACACATAGAGTGAAAAGTTCCGATCCTTTTTTTGTAATTTTGATGGTTATGGCTTACAGGTAAAGAAAACCCAAAATTCAGTGTCTCAGAAAATTAGAATATCACATCAGACCAATCAAAAAGGATGATTTAACCAAAAAAGTCAGGCTTCTGAAAACTGTGCTCATTTCTATGCACTCAATACTTGGTTGGACCTCCTCCTGCATGAATTACTGCATCAATGCCCCGTGGCATAGAGGCAATCAGCTTGTGGCACTGCCTAGGTGTAATGGAAGCCCAGATTGCTTTGATAGCTGCCTTCAGGTCATCTGCCTTGTTGGGTCTGGTGTCTCATCTTCCTCTTGACAACAGCCCATAGATTTTCTATGCGGTTCAGATCAGGGGAGTTTGCTGGCCAATGAAGAACAGAAACCCCATGGTCGTTGGACCAGCTTTTGGTACCTTTAGCAGTGTGGGCAGGTGCCAAGTCCTGCTGGAAAATAAAATCAGCATCTCAGTTCAGCTTGTCAGCAGAGGGACGTATGAAGTGCTCTAGAATTTCCTGGTTCATGGCTGCATTGGGTGTGGACTTCAGAAGACACAGTGGACCAACACCAGCAGATGACATGGCACCCCAAACCATCACTGACCGTGGAAACTTCCCACTGGACCTCAAGCAAGGTGGATTCTGTGCCTCTCCACTCTCCCTTGACCTTGTTTTCCAAATGAAATGTAGAATTTGCTTTCATCTGAAAACTGGACTTTGGACCATTAAGCAACAGTTCAGTTCCTATTCTTCTTAGCCCAGGGAAGAGGCTTCTGACATTGTCTCTGGTTCTGGAGGGGCTTGTAACGAGGAATATGACATTTTGTAGCCCATGTCTAGTATTCGTCTGTGTGTGTTGGCTCTTGATGCACCGACTCCATCGCCAGTCCACTCCTTGTGAAGCTCCCCCAAATTCTTGAATGGATTTCACTTGACAATCCCGTCAAGGCTGCGGTTCTCCCTGTTGCTGGTGCACATTTTCTACCAAACTTCCATTCAAATTTCTGTTAATATGCTTGGATACAGACCTCTTTGAACAACCAGCTTCTTCAGCAATGATCTTTTGTGGCTTACCCTGCTTGTGAAGGATATACAGGGGTTGGATAAAGAAACTGAAACACCTGTCATTTTACTGTGGGAGGTTTTATGGCTAAATTGGACCAGCATGGTAGCCAGTCTTCATTGATTGCACATTGCACCAGTAAGAGCAGAGTGTGAAGGTTCAATTAGCAGGGTAAGAGCACAGTTTTGCTCAAAATATTGAAATGCACACAACATTATGGGTGACATACCAGAGTTCAAAAGAGGACAAATTGTTGGTGCACGTCTTGCTGGCGCATCTGTGACCAAGACAGCAAGTCTTTGTGATGTATCAAGAGCCACGGTATCCAGGGTAATGTCAGCATACCACCAAGAAGGACGAACCACATCCAACAGGATTAACTGTGGACGCAAGAGGAAGCTGTCTGAAAGGGATGTTTGGGGTCTAACCCGGATTGTTTCCAAAAAACATAAAACCACGGCTGCCCAAATCATGGCAGAATTAAATGTGCACCTCAACTCTCCTGTTTCCACCAGAACTGTCCGTCGGGAGCTCCACAGGGTCAATATACACGGCCGGGCTGCTATAGCCAAACCTTTGGTCACTCATGCCAATGCCAAACGTCGGTTTCAATGGTGCAAGGAGCGCAAATCTTGGGCTGTGGACAAGGTGAAACATGTATTGTTCTCTGATGAGTCCACCTTTACTGTTTTCCCCACATCCGGGAGAGTTAGGGTCTGGAGAAGCCCCAAAGAAGCGTAGCATCCAGACTGTTGCATGCCCAGAGTGAAGCATGGGGGTGGATCAGTGATGGTTTGGGCTGCCATATCATGGCATTCCCTTGTCCCAATACTTGTGCTAGATGGGCGCGTCACTGCCAAGGACTGCCGAACCATTCTTGAGGACCATGTGCATCAAATGGTTCAAACATTGTATCCTGAAGGCGGTGCCGTGTATCAGCATGACAATGCACCAATACACACAGTAAGACTGGTGAAAGATTGGTTTGATGAACATGAAAGTGAAGTTGAACATCTCCCATGGCCTGCACAGTCACCAGATCTAAATATTATTGAGCCACTTTGGGTTGTTTTGGAGGAGTGAGTCAGGAAACGTTTTCCTCCACCAGTATCACGTAGTGACCTGGCCACTATCCTGCAAGAAGAATGGCTTAAAATCCCTCTGACCACTGTGCAGGACTTGTATATGTCATTCCCAAGACGAATTGACGCTGTATTGGCCGCAAAAGGAGTCCCTACACCATACTAATAAATTATTGTGGTCTAAAACCAGGTGTTTCAGTTTCATTGTCCAACCCCTGTAGATGACTGTCTTCTAGTCATAATCACCAAAATTACAAGAAACAAAGGCCTGGAATATATCACTCCATGTGCAGCATATCTATATAATACATGAGTTTCACTTTTTGAGATGACTGGCAAAAAGTAATACACTTTTACACAGTATTCTAATTTTTTGAGATGTACCTGTAATTGTTGTCTGAAAAGAGTTGTAGCCACGTCCCAGTCAGGAATGTGGAAGGGTTCAATGTGCCAGTCAGCAGTTGACATAAACAAAAACTGGCATGACTTGGGTTAGGATTGGCCCGGACTTAAATAAATGTTCGGAATGTCGTATATCAGGTCATACAGGATAGATCTGGTACACTTTTGGTTAGACTTTGTTCCGGAGACCCATAGGAACTGAGTGTACAAGAAAATCTTGTGTTGTTTCAAAGAAACAAAGCACTTTCAGATGCGCAACAACATTCATTCAGGTACAGTGA